>OY755252.1:65996549-66103416 GCA_963576725.1 Azorinus chamasolen
TCTTTCTATCTATCTATCTATCTATCTATCTATCTATCTATCTATCTATATATCTATCTTTCTATCTATCTATCCATCTATCTATCTATCTGTATCTATCTATCTATCCATCCATCTATATATCTATCTATCTATCTATCTATCTATCTATCTATCTATCTATCTATCTATCTATCTATCTATCTATCTATCTATCTATCTATCTATCTATCCATCTATCTATATACCTATCTATCTATCCATCCATCCATCCATCCATCCATCCATCCATCCATCCATCCATCCACCCATCCATCCATCCATCCATCCATCCATCCATCCATCCATCCATCCATCCATCCATCCATCCATCCATCCATCCATCCATCTATCTATCAATCTATCTATCTATCTATCTATCTATATATCTATCTATTTATCTATCTATCTATCTATCTATCTATCTATCTATCTATATTTCTATCTATCTATCTAACTGGTAAACTAGCTATATTCTCCTTTATACATATGTTTAGTAAATAGGTCAGCTATGACATTTTCTATAAAACATTTTTAATGAGAAAGTAACAACTATTCTCTATAAATCTAATCATACTATTTATTTCTTTGTCTCTCGCTACCTGACTGCTTGCCTGTCTGTCTGACTATAAAATGTTCTCCTTTATACATAATTTAAGTAAATAGCACCAGCTATGGCATGTTTTGTAAAAGAATGTAAGCTGATGAAGTAAAGAAGTAGTCTCTATAAATATATCGATATATATGTATGTATCTGTATGTCTGTCTATATATCTATCTGTATATATGCCTATCTGTCTTGCATGCCTGTCTGTCTACATATCTATCATTCTAACTAGTTAACTAACTATGTTCTCCTTTATACCTACTTTTGGTAAATAAGTCAGCTATGGCATTTCCTATAAAACATTTAAACTGAGGTAGTGAAACTATTCTCTATAAATCTAATCATAGTGTTTATCTCATGTTTATTTTTTTTTCTGTCTCTCTATCTGTCTGCCTGCCTGCCTGTCTGTCTACGATATGTTATCCTTTATACCTATTGTCAGTAAATAACACCTGATATGACAGCTACTGTAAAACATTTAAACTGAGGTAGTAACAACTTTTCTCTATTTATCTTATACTATTTATCTAATTGTTATCTATTTGTTTTTTCAGTTTCTCTCTATATGTCTGTCTGACTCCCTATCTGTCTATGTTTCCTTTATTCCTAATTTAAGTAAATAACACACTGTATGGGAATAACAGTAACACATTTTAACGGAGGTAGTAAAATATATTCTCTATGAATCTGATTATATATACTATTGATCTAATTTTTATCTATTTCTTGTTTATGCTCTATCTGTATGTCTGCCCGTCCGTCTTTGATATGTTCTCCTTTTTACCTATTTTAGGAAAATAACTACAGCTAGGGCATTTCCTAAAATATAATTTAAACTGAGGTCGTAAAAACGAATCTCTATAAGTATAATTTATCAATCTACCCACTATATATTTTTTCTACAAGTCTGTCTGCTTCTTTGTCTCTTTAACTTTCAAATGTTCTCCTTTATACCTATTTTAGGTAAATAAAATCAGCTTTGCCATGCCTTTTAAAAGAATGTAAACTGACGAAGTAACAAGGTATTCTCATAAATCTATCTATCTATATGTATATAAGTGCATGTCTGTTTATCTATCTGTATGTCTGCCTGTGTATCCGTCTGTCATGCATGTCTGTCTAGCTATCTATCTAACTAGTTAACTAGCTATGTTCTCCTTTATACCTATATTTAGTTAAAAGGTCAGCTATGGAATTTCCTGTAAAACATTTAAACTGAGGAAATATAAACTCTATAAATCTAATCATTATATTTATCTCATTTTTATCTATTTTCTTTGTCTCTCTCTATCTTCCTGTCTGGCTATGGTATGTTCTCATTTATACCCATGTTAGGAACATGTAGTCGGCTTGGGCATTTTCTAGCTCTCTATCTATCTGCCTGTCTGTCGTTGATGTGTTTTCTTTAAACCTTATTTAAGCAAATAACACCTTGTATGGGAATTACAGTAAAAATCATTCTATATGAATCTGATTATACTATTGATCTTATTTATATCATTTTCTTTTTGGTGTTCTCACTATATGTCCGTCTACTTGTCTGTCTGTCTGTCTGTCTATGATATGTTCTCCTTTATACCTATTTCAGTACATAACACCTGATGTGGCAATTACGGTAAAACATTTAAACTGAGGTAGTAAAATCTATTCTCTATAAATCTTATCATACTGTTTATCTAATGTTTTATCTATTTATTTTTGGTGCTCTCTCTGTATGTCTGTCTGCCTGCCTGTCTATTCATGAAATTTTCTCCTTTATACCTATTTTAGGTAAATTGCGTCAGCTAGGGCCTTTCCTTAAACATTTAAACTGGGGTAGTAAAAACGAATCTCTATCAGTATAATTTATCAATCTATATTCTTTCCATGAATCTGGTCTGCTTGTCTGTCTGAAACGTTCTCCTTTATACCATTTTAGGTAAATGACATCACCTTTGACATGTATTATAATAGAATGTAAACTGATGAAGTAACAAAGTATTCTCTATGAATCTATCTATATGTATGTATCTGCATGTCTGTCGGTCTATCAATATATCTATTTGTCTGTATATCTATATATATATCTATCTATCTATCTATCTATCTATCTATCTATCTATCTATCTATCTATCTATCTATCTAACTGGTAAACTAGCTATGTTCTCCTTTATACCTATGTTTAGTAAATAGGTCAGCTATGACATTTTCTATAAAACATTTAAACTGAGAAAGTAACAACTATTCTCTATAAATCTAATCATACTATTTATCTCACTTTATCTATTTTCTTTGTCTCTCGCTACCTGGCTGCTTGTCTGTCTGTCTGACTATAAAATGTTCTCCTTTATACATATTTTAAGTAAATAGCATCAGCTTTGGCATGTCTTGTAAAAGAATGTAAGCTGATGAAGTAAAGAAGTATTCTCTATAAATATATCGATATATATGTATGTATCTGTATGTCTGTCTATATATCTATTTGTATGTATGCCTATCTGTCTTGCATGCCTGTCTGTCTACCTATCTATCATTCTAACTAGTTAACTAGCTATGTTCTACTTTATACCTATTTTTGGTAAATAAGTCAGCTATGGCATTTCCTATAAAACATTTAAACTGAGGTAGTTAAACTATTCTCTATAAATCTAACCATACTGTTTATCTCATGTTTATTTGTTTTTCTGTCTCTCTCTATCTGTCTGCCTGCCTGCCTGTCTGTCTACGATATGTTCTCCTTTATACCTATTTTCAGTAAATATAACCTGATATGACAGCTACTGTAAAACATTTAAACTGAGGTAGTAACAACTTTTCTCTATTACTCTTATACTATTTATCTAATTGTTATCTATTTGTTTTTTCAGTTTCTCTCTATATGTCTGTCTGGCTCCCTATCTGTTAATGTTTTCCTTTATTCCTAATTTAAGTAAATAACACCCTGTATGGGAATAACAGTAAAACATTTTAACGGAGGTAGTAAAAAATATTCTCTATGAATCTGATTATATATACTATTGATCTAATTTTTATCTATTTCTTGTTTGTGCTCTATCTGTATGTCTGCCTGTCCGTCTATGATATGTTCTCTTTTTTACCTATTTTAGGAAAATAACCTCAGCTAGGGCATTTCCTAAAATATAATTTAAACTGAGGTCGTAAAAACGAATCTCTATAAGTATAATTATCAATCTACCCACTATATATTTTTTCCATAAGTCTGTCTGCTTCTTTGTCTCTTTAACTATCAAATGTTCTCCTTTATACCTATTTTAGGTAAATAAAATCAGCTTTGGCATGCCTTTCAAAAGAATAGCTGTAGGTTTTGCTCAGTGTGCGAGTGGGGTCTACCGTGCACTCGTAAACTTTTTAGTGGGTACCAAAATGTTTCGATATATCTACTGAATCAGAATCGCGAATGTACTCAAGTTTAAATTATTTTAGGCTACGTGTAATTGAACCGTTTCCATGCCCCCACCCAGTTTTTGTGATGACCAATATCTACCAAATCGCCCATATCACAGCCAGTGTTTGTCCTGAAACTGTATGATTTGTACCAAATTGAAGATAAGACATTGTGCTATTATTTCAAGCTTTTTTGTAAATTGTCTTATTTGTATATCCATGAATATTAATGAGAATATTAAAAGTAGTAATAAAATTTATAGAAATAGCGTAAACCTTTCCCTTTTTATCCTACAAATAACAGAGAACATCTTCAAATGCAGTTTAACATGATGACAAAATCTTCAAAACACAAATTATACAATTTGAGGATCAAAACAGTAACATTAAAGGGGATGTCCCTACATTTGACGCATTTCATAAACACTTAAATTATACAAAACTCATTTGTTTATATGCTGAAAAGTAGTGTATCACAAAAAGTCCCATCCAATTACCGTTTATAATGACAAAACATCCATGTGTTTGATATCGCTGATTCCGGTTTTACTCCCCGATGTTTCAGTTTTATTCGGGTTGAGTTTTAGTTTCGTAACTGTTCGCCCTATTCGCGATTCTCCGACCACTTCCGAGAAAGCTATTACGTAAGCAATGGAGAGATCGGATGATCATCGGCAAAACGCGGAAGAATTTACGGAAAAGGTCGATAATATTGTGTTGTAGAACAAAAATTATCAGTTATTGATGAAATCGATTTATTTGTATCACATGGGCATTTTTCGATATCAGTTCAAATTGGGAACCTTCATGATAATGATAGAGCATAACAAATACCAAGTTTTATGACATTATTGAAAAATATGCGATCATTGTAGGGACCTCCTCTTTAAATAACGCTTTAACCGTTTCCATTGCAATCCCTATCTCTACAAAGATAGAGATGAGGCATTGCTTTAATAGTAAATATTACTTTTATTATATAAACTAATTTGCATATGTATGAATATTTATGAGAACAATAAAAGACGTTGAAGTTTTCAAAATATACTAGTCTTTCTCTTAAAAAGCAAAACAAATGCAAAATGTAGTATTCAGCTAACGTTTGAAATAGTCACTGAATATCACAAAAATTGTTTAAAAACTAAATGTAGGACACATTATATAACAGTGTGTTTAAATACCTGCAACATACAATGATATCGCGACCTACTTTGGCGATAATTAAAAATGATAGATATCTTCTGTATGAGTTTTCATGTTTAGTATACTTTATGCAAATTACGTCATTTGCATCCTCATGAATATTAATTAGTGAATGAGTTTTCATCTTTAGTATACTTTATGCAAATTACGTCATTTGCATCCTCATGAATATTAATTAGTGATAATAAAATAAAGAGAAACAATGTTGAAAATAATATCTTTGGCAGAATGCCAAGCACACCATTACACCATTCTCCAAATATGGCTTTTTCCCTGTCGTGCCCTTAACGGCTTACCTGCAGGTGCTCTGACTTCAGCAAAGTCATTGAGTACATATTTGACGGATTGTCACAGTTATTATGCTATGTTTTACATGTTGTCCTGTGTTCACCGTCGTCTATGTTGTTGGTAAGTCCAGCGGGGATACCTTTATTTACAATATTTGTAAAGCTAGGGTGACTTTGAGAGAAGTGCGAGGTTAGGACGTCCGTAAACCGGTTTAAACCCCCAGTGGTGTTTTTGCTGCTGACCGTGCCAAGGCGGTACTCTCTTTGTCACCCTTCCTTTTGTTTGCCTTGCGTCTTTGTGCTTGTGGTTTGTTCATGTTGTGGAACGTTTGTCCCTGGTTCTTGTGTCTCTTTTGGTGTTTTCTGTGTTCATTTCGCGTGTGTGTGTGCGTTTGGGTGTGTGGTTGTGTGTGTGTGTGTGTGTGTGTGTCATGCTGTCTATCGGTGTTTTGGTGGTGGTTGCGTCTTGCATGTGGCTTTGCCTGCTTGACTTTACTCCTTTTCCATTTGTAATGGTAAATGTATCTTTTGGTGATGAATCAATACATTTTATTCTAAAACTGTCTAAAAGATGTTAAAAGACATGCACCGTATACAAAAAGCTTCTTTGAGTAGGCCAACTCAACCAAAAATAGATGAGTCATATCTCAATTAACCATTTGCCAGATGAATATTCATGTTAGAATTAATACCGTCATGTGTATTTATTAGCTAAATTATAAATTGACAGCCTAACTCTTAGAGCATATTTTAATTAGAGTCCAAAATGGAACTGTTGTTATTGGATTTCCTCAGATCATACTATGATAAGAGGTTAAGCTGGTACCATTGTTGTTGACTGTCTGTCGGACCATATCCTTATTATAGGCTACAGTATAATCATTGCTGTTGATTGCATGTCAGAGTTCTAGGAGCCCATATAATGCATATATTAGCTTATCTTCACATTGACAATATCATTTCATCCTCTTACTTCTATTACTCCTCCACATTTCCCTATTCCTCTTTCACCTCTATCTTCCCTTTATTTTCCGTCTCCTCTTCCTCCTTCTCCTCCTCTTCTTAATCCTCCTATTCGTCATCTTCGTCCTCCTCCACCTCTGAAGGAGTGCATACTCCTCAACCACAGAACAGTGAAACTGTCTGGACACCGCCAGAGCTCCCTCTTCTAATTTGTTTTCTTTGTTTTTTATTGATTTCATTTTATTTAAATACAGAGTAGTCATTTTATCTATACTCCCAATCCGCACTGAATATAGATATCAGACGAGTACGTACTTATAAATGTCGTTTAGTGTATATTGACATTTATCACATTCAATGGTCTGGTTTCCGTGTATATTGTCGAATTCAACATTTTGTATATGATCACTATAGTACTATTAATGTCATAATTGCGCTGCTGAAATCTAACAAGCAATGTTAGAAGGATATGCTACAATGTTTACAGGAATATATGCAAAAATAGAAGATGTGGTAGAAACTCTCGTCTGATACGTATGCATGCAACATTTGAAATCTGACAAACAAATGCGGATAAGGTATTGTTAATTTTCATTTACACCCATAAAGGTAAACTAGTCCCATTTTGGTGTCAGTGTTTGTTGGCGAAATGTAACGACCTGGGCAACTATGGTCGGACGGGTTTCAGATCTAATAAAATCAATATAATTATTCATTTCCGTTTTTGTAGTCCATGGAAATAATATTCTCCATGAAAACAATTAAAAGGGTAATGCGCAATGACGATTCCCTGCATAACACCTTTAAACTTGTGGTGTCGGATGATATTGTCATTTAAATAAACAGTTGCCCAAGCATACACGGAAGATTACCGGTTAGTAATCCTGGGCTTCCATATGTACTGCGACTCTGATTCTACAAGTGTATTCAATGGCAGATGACATATGACACCTATTAAGATCCTTGAAAAGAAGCCAATGTTTATAAAAACCATTAGCAGGTTTTTGGCATCTCTTGGGATGTGTCTGGATATCTTGTTCAAGACTTGGGTGAATTTATGTGTGGAATGTATGGCAACCCTAGATTTCGCACAGTGGATGAATTGATATTGTCAATGTGAAGATAAGCAAATATATGCATTACACAGTTGATACTTTTGAAGAGCTCTCACATTCCTGACCCAGACATTCCCCTATTTTAGATAAGCATGGTTTGCAACATGTAAATGGGCTCCTAGAACTCTGACATGCAATCAACAGCAAAGATTATACTGTAGCCTATAATAAGGATATGGTCCGACAGACAGTCAACAACAATGGTACCAGCTTAACCTCTTATCATAGTATGATCTGAGGAAATCCAATAGCAACAGTTCCATTTTGGACTCTAATTAAAATATGCTCTAAGAGTCAGGCCGTCAATTTATAATTTAGCTAATAAATACACATGACGGTATTAATTCTAACATGAATATTCATCTGGCAAATGGTTAATTGAGATATGACTCATCTATTTTTGGTTGAGTTGGCCTACTCAAAGAAGCTTTTTGTATACGGTGCATGTCTTTTAACATCTTTTAGACAGTTTTAGAATAAAATGTATTGATTCATCACCAAAAGATACATTTACCATTACAAGCCATATTTGGAGAATGGTGTAATTGTGTGCTTGGCATTCTGCCAAAGATATCATTTTCAATATTGTTTCTCTTTATTTTCTTATCACTAATTAATATACATGAGAATGCAAATGACGTAATTTGCATAAAGTATACTAAACATGAAAACTCATACAGAAGATATCTATCATTTTTAATTATCGCCAAAGTAGGTCGCGATATCATTGTATGTTGCAGGTATTTAAACACACTGTTATATAATATGTCCTACATTTAGTTTTTAAACAATTTTTGTGATATTCAGTGACCATTTCAAACGTTAGCTGAAAACTACATTCTGCATTCGTTTTGCTTTTTAAGAGAAAGACTAGTATATTTTGAAAACTTCAACGTCTTTTATTGTTCTCATAAATATTCATACATATGCAAATTAGTTTATATAATAAAAGTAATATTTACTAATAAAGCAATGCCTCATCCCTATCTTTGTAGAGATAGGGATTGCAATGGAAACGGTTAAAGCGTTACTTAATGTTACTGTTTTGATCCTCAAATTGTATAATTTGTGTTTTGAGGATTTTGTCATCATGTTAAACTGCATTTGAAGTTGTTCTCTGTTATTTGTAGGATAAAAAGGGAAAGGTTTACGCTATTTCTATACTTTTTGTTACTACTTTTAATATTCTCATTAATAATCATGGATATACAAATAAGACAATTTACAAAAAAGCTTGAAATAATAGCACAATGTCTTATCTTCAATTTGGCACAAATCATACAGTTTCAGGACAAACACTGGCTGTGATATGGGCGATTTGGCAGATATTGGTCATCACAAAAACTGGTTGGGGGCATGGAAACGGTTCAATTACACGTAGCCTAAAATAATTTAAACTTGAGTACATTCGTGATTCTGATTCAGTAGATATATCGAAACATTTTGGTACCCACTAAAAAGTTTACGAGTGCACGGTAGACCCCACTCGCACACTGAGCAAAACCTATTGCTATTCTTTTAAAGGCATGCCAAAGCTGATTTTATTTACGTAAAATAGGTATAAAGGAGAACATTTGATAGTTAAAGAGACAAAGAAGCAGACAGACTTATGGAAAAAATATATAGTGGGTAGATTGATAATTATACTTATAGAGATTCGTTTTTACGACCTCAGTTTAAATTATATTTTAGGAAATGCCCTAGCTGAGGTTATTTTCCTAAAATAGGTAAAAAGGAGAACATATCATAGACGGACAGGCAGACATACAGATAGAGCACAAACAAGAAATAGATAAAAATTAGATCAATAGTATATATAATCAAATTCATAGAGAATATGTTTTACTACCTCCGTTAAAATGTTTTACTGTTATTCCCATACAGGGTGCTATTTACTTAAATTAGGAATAAAGGAAAACATAGACAGATAGGGAGCCAGACAGACATACTGAAAAAACAAATAGATAACAATTAGATAAATAGTATAAGAGTAATAGAGAAAAGTTGTTACTACCTCAGTTTAAATGTTTTACAGTAGCTGTCATATCAGGTGTTATTTACTGAAAATAGGTATAAAGGAGAACATATCGTAGACAGACAGGCAGGCAGGCAGACAGATAGAGAGAGACAGAAAAACAAATAAAAGTCCAAAAATGAGTCATGCAGGAAACACCACATACAGAACAAACACTCTCCCGAACAGCAACACATGGAAACAGCAAATGTACATAAGTAGAAAAAACAACAAGAGACGCACCAAGACAAAACAAACATACAATAGGAGGAAGATGGAAGTACCGCCTTGGAACGGTCAGTGACAAAAGTCACTGGGGGGTTAAACCGGTTTATGGGCGCCCAACCTCACCCTTATTCCATCCCCATCCTAAAAGACAAACAGTGTAAATAAACGTATCCCCTCTCCGACTAATCTACAACAACCGCGACAGCAAATACAGTGGTAAAGTGCATGTATAACGAAAAAACATTTAAGTGAACATACTGTATCCACCTATCGCTAGTGTACTCAATGATTGAGCTGCAAACAGTGTAACTGTAGAAAAGTAATAAAGGGTACGACAAAAATGAAATAGTACAGATATCCGACGTTCTCCTTCCATTTCTGGATTTAAGAGGTCGCCTTCATAGAGTACTAAACCTTTCTTGTCGGCGTACATGCAAAGAGGCCAGCGTGATTGCCAACTGTAAAAGGGTTCACAACCAAACATGCAGTATGTTGTAGTACTACAGGATCATATCCCTTTTTAATGAATTGTTTTATACATTTGATGAACAAAGTGAGAAAATGGGTATGTCCAATCATTTTACGAAGTAAATCACATCACCATAAAATTCAGGATGCGAAATACCATGTCGCAGAAGCACCTTGAGATAAACAGTATGGTTAGATTTACAGAGAAGTGTTTAACTACCTCAGTTTAAATGTTTTATAGGAAATGCCATAGCTGACTTATTTACCAAAAATAGGTATAAAGTAGAACATAGCTAGTTAACTAGTTAGAATGATAGATAGGTAGACAGACAGGCATGCAAGACAGATAGGCATACATACAGATAGATATATAGACAGACATACAGATACATACATATATATCGATATATTTATAGAGAATACTTCTTTACTTCATCAGCTTACATTCTTTTACAAGACATGCCAAAGCTGATGCTATTTACTTAAAATATGTATAAAGGAGAACATTTTATAGTCAGACAGACAGGCAAGCAGCCAGGTAGCGAGAGACAAAGAAAATAGATAAAGTGAGATAAATAGTATGATTAGATTTATAGAGAATAGTTGTTACTTTCTCAGTTTAAATGTTTTATAGAAAATGTCATAGCTGACCTATTTACTAAACATAGGTATAAAGGAGAACATAGCTAGTTTACCAGTTAGATAGATAGATAGATAGATAGATATACAGACAAATAGATAGATTGATAGACCGACAGACTTGAAGATACATACATATAGATAGATGCATAGAGAATACTTTGTTACTTCATCAGTTTAAATTTTGTTATAATACATGTCAAAGGTGATGTCATTTACCTAAAATGAGTATAAAGGAGAACGTTTCAGACAGACAAGCAGACCCGATTCATGGAAAGAATATAGATTGATAAATTATACTGACAGAGATTCGTTTTTACTACCCCAGTTTAAATGTTTTAGGAAAGGCCCTAGCTGACGCAATTTACCTAAAATAGGTATAAAGGAGAACATTTCATGAATAGACAGGCAGGCAGACAGACATACAGAGAGAACACCAAAAATAAATAGATAAAACATTAGATAAACAGTATGATAAGATTTATAGAGAATAGATTTTACTACCTCAGTTTAAATGTTTTACCGTAATTGCCACATCAGGTGTTATGTACTGAAAATACGTATAAAGGAGAACATATCATAGACAGACAGACAGACAAGTAGACAGACATATAGTGAGAACACCAAAAAGAAAAATATAGAAACAAGATCAATGGTATAATCAGATTCATATAGAATAATTTTTACTGTAATTCCCATACAAGGTGTTATTTGCTTAAATTAGGTATAAAGAAAACACATCAACGACAGACAGGCAGACAGGCAGATAGATAGAGAGCTAGGAAATGCCCAAGCTGACTACATGTTCCTAACATGGGTATAAATGAGAACATACCATAGGCAGGCAGGAAGATAGAGAGAGACAAACAAAATAGATAAAATTGAGATAAATAGTATGATTAGATTTATAGAGTTTTTACTTCCTCAGTTTAAATGTTTTACAGGAAATTCCATCGCTGACATTTTTACTAAATATAGATATAAAGGAGAACATAGCTAGTTAACTAGTTAGATAGATAGGTAGACAGAAATGTATTCCAGACAGATACAAAGGCAAACATAGAGATATATGGACAGACAGACATGCAAATAGATACATATAGATAGATAGATTTGTAGACAATACCTTGTTACTTCATCAATTTACACTTTTTACAAGACATGCCAAAGCTGATTTTATTTACCTAAATATGTATAAATAACAATATTTCATAGTCAGTCAGACAGACAAGAAGACAGATTCATGGAAAGAATATATAGTGAGTATATTATATTTATAGAAATTCGCTTTACTACCTCATTTTAAATGATTGTTTTAGGAAATGCCCTAGATGACCTTATTTACCTTAATTAGGTATAAAGGAGAACATATCATAGAGGTATGCAGATAGCAAGAGACAAAAATAGATAAAAATGAGATAAATAGTATAATTAGGTTTATAGAGAATGATTCTTATTTCCTCAGTTAAAATGTTTTACAGGATATAACATGGCTGACGATTTTACTCTAAATAGTTATAAATGAGAACATAGCTAGTTAACTAGTTAGATAGATAGCTAGACAGACAGGCATGCCAGACAGATACACAGGCAGACATACAGATAGATAGACAGACATGCACATATATACATATAGATAGATAGATTTATGAGAATACCTTGTAAATATAATTGCAATTGCACTATTTACCGAAAATAGGTATAAAGGAGAACATTTGATAGAGAGACAAAGAAGCAGACAGACTTATGGAAAAAATATATAGTGGGTAGATTGATAAATTATACTTATAGAGATTCGTTTTTACGACCTCAGTTTAACTTATATTTTAGAATATGCCCTAGCTGAGGTTATTTTCCTAAAATAGGTAAAAAGGAGAACACATCATAGACGGACAGGCAGACATACAGATAGAGCACAAACAAGAAATAGATAAAAAATAGATCAATAGTATATATAATCAGATTCATAGAGAATATTTTTTATTACCTCCGTTAAAATGTGTTACTGTTATTCCCATACAGGGTGTTATTTACTTGAATTAGGAATGAAGGAAAACATATCGTAGACAGGCAGGCAGGCAGACAGATAGAGAGAGACAGAAAAACAAATAAACATGAGATAAACAGTATGATTAGATTTATAGAGAATAGTTTTACTACCTCAGTTTAAATGTTTTATTGGAAATGCCATAGCTGACTTATTTACCAAAAATAGGTATAAAGGAGAACATAGCTAGTTAACTAGTTAGAATGATAGATAGGTAGACAGACAGGCATGCAAGACAGATAGGCATATATACAGATAGATATATAGACAGACATACAGATACATACATATATATATCGATATATTTACAGAGAATACTTCTTTACTTCATTAGATTACATTCTTTTACAAGACATGCCAAAGCTGATGCTATTTACTTAAAACATGTATAAAGGAGAACATTTTATAGTCAGACATACAGACCAGTAGACTCATGGAACGAATATATAGTGAATAGTTTAATAAATTAGATTGATAGAGATTCGTTTTTACTGCCTCAGAATAAATTATTTTAGGAAATGACCTAGCTGACGGTATTTACCAAATATAGGTATAAAAAGAACATATCTTAGACAGACAGGGAGGCAGGCAGACAGATAATGATATACAAAAACAAATAAATAGATAAATAGTATGAGTAGATTGATGGAGAATAATTATTACTACCTCAGTTTAAATGTGTATACAGAAAATGTCATAGTTGACTTATTTACTGAAAATAGGTATAACGTAGAATATAGATATTTAACTAGTTAGATAGTTAAAGAGGCTGGAAAACAAATAGATAAGAATATATAAATAATATGATAAGATTAATAGAGACTAGAGTTTGTTTTGAGAAAAACACATGTACCCCGGTTCCCCGCCCCCGCACCCCATAAGAGGAATGAATTCATCCACTGGCACCATCTACCCTGGCACCCATAAGAGGAATAAATTCATATTTCAAAAATGTATAGGAGGAGTTGGCTGCACAAGACCTTTTCGCTATTACTCTATATAAGGAAAAACTCCAAAGGGTCATAACTTCTGTCAAAATTGCTGCAGCCAATATTCCAAAACACCTGACCATCCTCACATATACCTGGTTCATATGTAAAAGTTTGAAGTAAATCCCTCAAATAGTGTATGAGGAGTTAGCTGCACAAGATTTTTTCGCTATACATTCTATACAAGGAAAATCGTGTTGGAGCACAAGATTTTTTCGCTATATATTCTATATAAGGAAAATAGTGTTGTAGCAAATAGCTGCACACATTTTTTTCGCTATAAGAAAAACTACAAAGGGCCATAACTTCTGTCAAAATTGTGTTGCAGCCAAAATTCCAAACCACATGACCATCCTCACATATAGCTGGTTCATATGTAAAAGTTTGAATGAATCTCTCTAATAGTGTAGGAGGAGTTAGCTGCACAAGAATGTTAACACAGACAGACGGATGGACAGAAAACAGCATCAATATGTCTCCCAACCCTAAAGGGGGAGACATAAATAGGTTTTACTACCTCAGTTTAAATGTTTCACAGTAACTGCCAAATCAGGTGTTTTTACTGAAAATAGGTATAAAGCAGAACACATCGTAGACGGACAGACAGGTAGGCAGATAGATAGAGGGACAAAGAAAATAGATAAAAATGAGATAAACAGTATGATAAGATTTATAGAGAATAATTTTACTACTTCAGTTTAAATGTTTTATAGGAAATGTCATAGCTGACATACTTACCGAAAATATGCATAAAGGAGAACATAGCTAGTTAACTACGAGATGCTATTTACCTAAAATATGTATAAAGGAGAACATTTTATAGTTAGACATACAGACCAGCAGACTCATGGAAATAATATACAGTGAATAGTTTAATAAATTATATTGATAAAGATTCGTTTTTACTACTTTAGTTTAAATGTTTTAGGAAATGCGCTAGCTGAAGCTATTTACCAAAATAGGTATAAAGGAGAACATACCATAGACAGACAGGCAGGCAGGAAGGCAAACAAAATAATACAGTGAGACAAAACCATATACATAAAAAATCAATAGTATGATGAGATTCATAGAGAAAAGGTTTTACTACCTCAGTTAAAATGTTTTACTGTCATTCCCGTACAAGGTGTTATTTACTTAAATTAGTTATATATCTTCATTCTCAGTGTTGCTATACACTCTGATCCTTCGAGATCATGAATTTCAGTACTTCTTTTTCTGAAAATTGAATACCGCTTATGCCGGTGCTAGGGGGCGTGAGCAGAGTTGCACTTTCAATTACTGCTCATGAACAGGCTTAATAAAACCGAGTCTGCAATTTTCTCTTTTTTTGTTGCAATTTATGCTCTCGGGGGACACCTCCCTTAAGAATTTATAATCTTCACAACAGCAGATGTTAAGTGCTTGTGTAGCGGCCGTAAAACGTCGCCCCGTATTTCATTCTCAGTTATGTTATACCTTCTGATCCTTCGACATCATGAATTTCAGTACTTCTTTTTCTGAAAATAGAATACCGCTTAAGCCGGTACTAGGGGGCGTGAGCAGTGTTGCACTTTCAATTACTGAGTCTGCAATTTTGTCTTTTTGTGTTGCAAGGAAAACAAATCATAGACAGACAGGCAGCCAGACAGACAGATATAGATTTATAGTTAATATTTATTTACACTGTTTGTCTTTTAGAGTAGGGATGACATAAGTGTGAGGTTGGGCAGCTACAAACAGGTTTAACCCCCAGTGACTTTTGTCACTGACCGTCGATCCAAGGCGGTACTTCCATCTTCCCCCTATTGTATGTGTGTTGTGTCTTTGTGCGTCTTTTGTTGTTTTATAGTTATTCCACCCCACCCTAAAAGACAAACAGTGTAAACAAACGTATCCCCTATCCAACTAATCTACAACAACCGCGACGGCAAATACAGTGGTTAAGTGCATGTTAAACGAAAACCTTTAAGTAAACAAACTGTATCAACCTATCGCTAGTGTACTCAATGATTGAGTTGCAAACAGTGTAACTGTAGAAAAGTAATAAAGGGTACGACAAAAACGAAATATCCGACGTTCTCCTTCCATTTCTAGATTTAAGAGGTCGCCTTCATAGAGTACTAAACCTTTCTTGTCGGCGTACAAGCAAAGAGGCCAGCGTGATTGCCAACTGTAAAAGGGTTCACAACCAAACATGCAGTATGTTGTAGTACTACAGGATCATATCCCCTTTTAATGAATTTTTAACATATTTGATGAACAAAGTAAGAAAATGGGTATGTCCAATAATTTTACGAAGTTTGTAAATCACATCACCATAAAATTCAGGATGTGAAATACCATGTCGTAGAAGCACCTTGAGATTACATTGGTACTTGCCAATGAGCGAGAGATTTCGATAGTAAAATTTTGAGAAAGCTTTTCTTAGTTTATGGTATCTATATCCTTGCTTAAAAGTACAAAATGAGTCATGCAGGAAACACCACATACAGAACAAACACTCGCCCGAACAGCAACACAAGGAAACAGCAAATGTACATAGGTAGAAAAAACAACAAGAGACGCACAAAGACAAAACAAACATACAATAGGAGGAAGATGGTAGTACCACCTTGGAACGGTCAGTGACTGGGGGTTTAAACCGGTTTATGGGCGCCCAACCTAACCCTTATTCCATCCCCATCCTGAAAGACAAACAGTGTAAATAAACGTATCCCCTCTCCGACTAATCTACAACAACCGCGACAGCAAATACAGTGGTAAAGTGCATGTATAATAAAAAAAAACCATTTAATTGAACATACTGTATCCACCTATCACTAGTGTACTCAATGATTGAGCTGCAAACAGAGTAACTGTAGAAAAGTAATAAAGGGTACGACAAAATGAGATTTCGACTGTTAAAATCGTCAATAGATGAACAAGCTCTAACAATACGAATAAGTTGAGATATATAAACCCCGTAAGATGGAGCACGGGGAACATCCCCGTCAAGATGAGGAAAATTTACAATATTAAAATCAAAATCATCTCTTTTGTCATATATTTTAGAAGAAATAATTCCATTATTAATTTTGAGTTCTTTAGGATAAATTGTAGGAATCAGAGCATCAAAGAAAGGGTTATCTAAGTTAAAAATATCATCCAAATATCGACAGGTTTTATTGAAGGCTTTTATAACATCTTCTTGTGATTGAGGATTCAAACGCAACATGAAATCTCTCTCATAGCAGTACAAAAACAAATCTGCGACAAGTGGTGCACAATTCGTACCCATAGGAATACCAATTACCTGACGGTATATAGCATTCCCATAACGTACAAATATGTTATCCAAAAGAAAGGTAAGTGCTTTCTCATCCGCTTGCTACAAAGCAATGCAACGGATCAAGCCCACGACTTAACTTCATTTTAGTTCTTGGCAGATTGGATAATCCCAGTCACATAAACAAAAACGTCTCCCGTGACAATTAAGGTCACAGAGACCTGAAAATTCTACACAACGCTGTTCCATTCAAAGATGTACTCACACATCAAATTTGGTAGTCCTACCACAACTACACAGAGATGATACGTTCGGAACAAGGAGTACATGGAGACACAAACACAGACACGGGTTGAACACACGGTTAAAACTATGCCTCCAAAGCATGCTTTGGGACATAAACAAGAGTGCCAGTGGGAACTATATAAGACCGTCGAGGCCTTGTTCAACATAAACTGAGGTTAACATATTAGGTTTTTAGTTTTGACCCCAGGGGCATATTTATATCACTTGAGTAGAGTCCAATTGTGCGACCTTGGCCTAGGACGTTAGAGTTAGAGATGTTAAAGACAGACACATATTTGCTAAATGCAAATTATACTACGTACAATTGTGCGACATTGACCTTTGATATAGGTACTAGAGCACACCCATGCTACTGTAGCATGTCAATATAAACATTGTGGTGAAATATGAGAAGGGTCCACCAAGCAGAACCTGAGTTACAGAAGTTACAGACTGACAGACGGACAGACAGCGCCATTCCATAATACTTCCCGGACTCTCCCGGTTTTTTTCAAACGAGTGTATAAAGATCTAACAGACAATAGTTAGGAGCTGCTTGTCTTCACTGCTGTTATGCATACTTCACCATGGGAGAGTTTGCTTTGTTCTCACTAAATACATGGTTCCGAAACAAAATTACCAATAGCAAGCCGGTAACCAAGTGACATGTCTCTCAGAGTATTAAGAAATAATGACATCATGAATATATATAGACACATAAATTGTTTTCTCATGGCAGAAATTGTAGAATCATATATACATGTATATTATATCATAAACAAGCAGCAGATCCCGATCAGAATGTTGCTACAGGAGTCGTTTGATCTGAGTATGTTCTGTTTGCAAAATAGTTGAAAGGCTTATTAATGGAGAAAAGGATTTAACACCAAAGTAACAAATGAATTAAGTGCCTGCATATGTAATATTAATACCAGTGTATGAAATTTCTAACCAAATGTGTTTTTCACTATTTTGTTAATATTATCCATAACTGCCAACGACTTCAAACTGTGCTCTTTGTCTAATAGAAGCCTTTATTGACAAAACGGTGCATTACAGAATGTTGTACTAATGCTGAACAGAAACATTTAATACCTGTTTAGAAAAAGAGAGATCATTAAGTATTTTGATGTTGTTGTCTATGTAGAAAGTGGTTGAATTGATGTTTATGCAGACAGCGGTAAACTAAATCATTTCTCGCCCATTTTCTGAACTAGATGGTTCTTTGGGCAATTCTTTAAGTAACGTTGTAGCATTGAACTCAAAAAGCCTTTTCATTAGCCAGTGCTAGGATTTGAACCTAGACCCCCCTCTTGGACTTTGCCAATAAGGTGTTCTTCCATTAAACTACACTGACAGCTATGGAATTCGGCAATTTAAATTAACTTATTCAGGCTTCAAAAATTAATGATTTTTCACCACACTAAATATCGAAGGCCACTCCAGTGTACAAAGTATAGCATTCTGACTACTTATGTCGATTCATACATGTAGCTCAAAGGTCTAAATCCAACAATATATAGGAAGGTGAAAATATCAATAAGGCATAGGTGTCCCCACTATGCCATTTTATTTGCATTACGGTCTTGTGACAATCAAAGTATTATCTTCATACAAGAGAACCATAAGGCTGGGAATTATACACCAAGATGTGGAATCCCTTCCCATAACAAAACGGCCATGATGGCCGCGATATTGCTCATAAGACAATCAGAGGAGAAGTTTGTTATAGTTTTCACTATAAGTTTCCATACAAAACTTGCCACCTTTGAGGCGGAGCCAATTTGACCACCGGGGCATAATTTATATAAAAGTACATGTACGAGTCGTGCATAAAGCACCGCATACAAAAGATAAAACCGCCCAAACAACACCACAACGACAAACAGCAAATGTACATGAATATAAAAAATAGAAAGCGACACACGGACATAACAAACAAACAAACAATAGGGGGAAGATTGAAGTACGGCATTGGAACGGTCAGTGACAAATGTCACTGGTGGTTAAACCGGTTTTTGGGCGCCCAGCCTCACACTTATTCCATCAGCACCCTAAAAGACAAACTGTAAATAAATATATCCCTTCTCCGACTAATCTACAACAACCGCGATGGCAAATACAGTGGTAAACTACATTGTAAAAAGAAAACATATTTAAGTGAAGTAACTGTATCCACCTATCGCTAGTGTACACGATGATTTAGCTGCAAACAGAGTAACAGTAGAAAAATTATAAAGGGTACGACAAAAACGAGATAATTCTTTGTAGAGGACCTGCACATGATGAGCGATATATGACAGCTGAGAACCTTCCAGTTTCAGGAGAAAATTTTCGAAGTTTTCACTATATGTTTCTATTATAAACAGGCCACCTCTGTAGCGGAGCCAATTTTGACCCCAGGGGAATAATTTATATAACTTGTGTAGAGGACCTGTGCATGATATTTGCCAAACATGATAGCTGAGAAGCTACCAGTTTCTGAGGAGAATAATTGTAAAGCTTTACTATAGGTTTCTATTGAAACCTGGCCACTCCTGGGGCGGGGCAAATTTTGACCAGGAGCATAAATTATATATTTATTGTAGAGGAACTGACAATGGTGCTATGTGCCAAATATTAAAGCAAAGAACCTTACAGTTTCAGAGAAGATTTTTCATTACATGTTTCTATTGAAAACTGGCCATCCCTGTTTGCCCCAGGGGCATAATTTATATAACCTCAGTAAAGGATATATACATGGTGTTATGTGCTAAATATGAAAGATTTTCAAAGTTTTCACTATGTTTCTATTGAAAACTTGCCACCCCTGGGCCGTGGCAAGTTTTTACCCAATGGGGCATACTTTATATCACTTTTGTAGAGGAATTGAACATGATGCTATGTGCCAAATATGGAAGCTGAGAACATTCCAGTTTCAGGAGAGGATTTTTCAATGTATGTTTCTATTGAAAACTGGTCACCCCTGGGCGGGCCATTTTATACCCCAGAGTCATATATAATCTCTTTAGAGGACCTGTTCATGATGGTATGTACCAAAAATGAAAGCTGAGAACCTTCAAGTTTCAGAGATGTTCAGTTTTCACTGTTTCTATTGAAAACTGGCCACCCATGGGGTGGGGCCAGTTTTGAACCCAGGGGCATATTTATATCACTTTAGTAGAGGCCCTGCCCTGAACAAGATATGAAAGCTGAGAACCTTCCTGTTTCAGGAGAGGATTTTTAAAGTGTTCACTATATGTTTCTTATCAAAACTGGCCACAAGGGCATAATTTATATCTTTTGTAGAGAACCTGAGTATGATGCTATGTGCCAAATATGAAAGCTGAGAACATTCCAGTTTCATAGGAGAGGAATTTCAAAGTTTTCACTGTTTGTATTGAAAACTGACATCCCTGGGGTGTGGTCAATACGTTTGTAGAGGACCTGGACATGATGTTGTGTGCCAAGTATGAAAGCTCAGAACCTTATAGTTTAGAGAATATTTTTAAAATGTTCACTATATGTTTCTATTGAAAACAAGCCACCCTTGGGAGGACCATTTTTGACCACAGAGGCATAATTTATACAACCTTTGTAGAGGACCTATACATGATGCTATGTTTTCAGTTTCTATCGAAAACCGGCCACCCATGGATCGGGCCCGTTTTGACCCAAGCGTCATAATTTATATAACTTTTGTAAAGGACCTGAACTTGATGTTATGTGCCAAATATGGAAGTTGATAACCTTCCAGTTTCAGGAGAAAATTTTCGAAATTTTGACTATATGTTTCTATTGAAAAGTGGCCACCCCTGGGGCGGGGCCAATTTTGACACAAGTGACATAATTTATATAACTTTTGTAGAGGACCTAAACTTGATGCTATGTGCCAAATATGGACGTTGAGAACCTCCTAGTTTCAGAGGAGAAGATTTTCAAATTTTCAATATATGTTTCTATTGAAAACTGGCTACCTCTGGTCAATTTTTACCACCGGGGCATAATTTATATAACTTGTGCAGAGGTGGGTGAGTTGGGTTTTACGCCCGACCAACAGTATTTCAGTTATTTGCAGACGGCACCAGCATGAGATGAGTTATAGTGCTGCCTCACTGGAATACCCCTGACGCAGGTACATGGCAAGGGCACCCACCCAGTCACATTATCCTGACACCGGGCCGACCAGTCCTAGAAATACACATTTAATGTCGAGCGTAGACAAGGGAGCTACTAGTACCAACTGTTCACGACTATTGGTCTGTCGCGGCCAGGGATCGAACCCACGACCTTCCTTTTGTAGGGGACCTGAACCTGATGATATGTGCTAAATATGAAATGAAAGCTGAACACCTTCAATCTACAGGGGAAATGATTTTAAAAGTTTTATTACATGTATATGGTTCCATAGAAAACAAGGCACCTGTGGGCAGGGCTAATTTTGACCCATGGGGCATAATTTATGTAACTTTTGTAGAGGTTATGTAAAGGTTCAAGATGTTGACAATGAGACCACAGACGACGCACACCGACAGACAACGGACATCAGGCGATCACAGAAGCTCACCCTGAGCACTTTCTGCTCTGGTGAGCTAAAAACTGGCCACCCCTGTGACGGGGCAAATATTGACCCTAGGGGTATAATCTATACAATATTTGCAGAGGACCTAAACATGATGCTATGTGCCAAATGTGAAAGTTGAGAATCTTCCTGATTCAGAGGAGAAGATTTTCAATGTTTTAATTATAGATATATCAATATGTATCTATAGAAAACTGGTTACCCCTAGGTGGGCCAATTTTGACCCCAGGGACAAAATTTATTTAACTTTGGTAGTGGACCTAAAGATGATGCTATGTGCCAAAGATGGAAGCTGAGAACTCTGTAGACTCAGCGGAAAATATTTTTAAAAGAACAAAAAGGAGTCATGCAGGAAACACCACATACAGAACAAACAGTCGCCCAAACAGCAACACAAGGAAACACAAGGTTCAAATTGTTGACAACTGAAGACCGACACCGCACAACGCACCCCAACAGACATCAGGTAATCACAAAAGCTCAACCTTAGCACTTTGTGCTCTGGTGAGCTCAAGAGGTTTAATTTCAGCTTAATTGTGAATTAACTAGTGGCTTGCAAAATCAAAAGGCTGATAGTCAATTGTAGAAAACTGAATTACAAATTAGTCAAGAGAACTAATACTGGACGCCTAACCAACTGCAAATTGTTGTCAGTTATTCGTTCTCCAAACAGCGGTTTTGACACCTCTACTGGCCACTATGGTAATTGTTATAGAAAACATACATAATTAACATACACATAATTAACAATTAAGTGTCAAACACAATATAGACAATTTGGAGGTGAAAATGTTTCAGATTGAACCAATCAAATAACAATATCTTATAAAGGAGTTTGTTGTACTGCAGATTTTAATGTGTTATACAAGTGGAATCATTCTATTATTTAAAGTTAGACCTAAAGAGGACTTATCTGTAAACCCAAGATCAGATACATGTATTTACATGAGGGCCAAGATGGCCCTTTATCGCTCACCTAATTACCATAGATTTAAGATTTTTGCTGGGTAGTCCATGGGTAGGGCCAATATTGATCTTAGGGACAATATCTGAACAAAGTTGATAGTGGATCATGAGCAGTAGTTATGCAGAACAAGATTTTCAAAGATTTAGTATATTGATTTTATCAATATTGGCCTAAAAATGTGCCTTCTAGAGTATTTTTTCTAAGATTTGACCTAGTGACCTACTTTTTATTTCCATCCAACCTACGATCACACTCAACCTTGGTATCACCAAGACAAACACTCTGAACAAGTTTGAGAAAGACTGGGCTAAAAATGTGGCCACTGGAGTGTAGACTAGATTTTCCAAGATATGACCCAGTGACCTACATTTTGACCTCACATAACCCACTTTCAAACATTTATTAGACAATCATTCTGGCCAATTTTCATGAAGATTTGGCTATAAATGTGACCTCTAGAGTGTTCACAAAGTTTTCCTACTATTTGACCTAGTGACCTAGTTTTTAACCCCACATATCTCACTTTTCAAACTCCTTCGAGATTTTATCAAAACAATCATTATGACTAAGTTTCATGAAGATTGGTAAAAAAGTGTGACCACTAGAGTGTTCACAGGGTTTTTCTACGAACGAAATGAAAATCATTTTTGAAAGTTGCTTTTACCGATAATGGGAGGGGGATTTATTAGAGTGAGGGATACGGTAAGTCTGCTATATATGCTATGTACATTCTATTATTTGTCCTTAGAATAATTGACCATTTCCCTAATGAACATCAATGCATGCTTTGAACTCCTCATGAATAATCATTAACTTAATTTTTGCAATGTAAAACTTAAAAAAGAAAGTGTTTGCTTAGACAGCAACTGTAACATTATATATATATATACTATTTCATAAGCAAAAGAGAAGACCTGAATCAACGGCTCTTACGGGAACCATCTGATCTGGGTCTTCTATGTTTGTAAAGGCGTGAAAAGACTTTTGTATGATGAAATGGGCTTAGTTAATGGGATCTGATCTTACTCTTGTATCCCACTTACCCTGTGCGTTACGACCTCCTCTTGATCCTATCCTTTCCCTTCTCCGTTCTGTGTCGAGATGAGGCCCCTCTCTTACCTACAAAAGAAAACGAAACCAATTTATTGCTTCATGTTTTTTGTCACAGTGTTTTCATTGTCTTATATCTCCCTAACCGCTGTAGCTATTGCCATGGAATTGCATATACACATTAAACACCATCAATACTTGCATTGCACGTCTACTAGCCATGGTTATTTAGTTTTTCTTATATACACTGAATAACTTTAAAACTGATGGAGGAGTCCGCGACACCAACTACCAATGTTTCAAGCCAAAATTACACAAAAGCTAAGGGTTATCGGGGGAGAGGATTCTGCAATGCCCAGCGCTAAACAAACTGAAGGAGGAGTTCGCGACATATACTACCTGTGTTCAAATGCGAACAGTCGGACGGACGGGTATACCCCTTCAAAAAAGTTTGCGGGGGTATAATAATTTGACCCAAGTTTAATGAAAATATTTCAAAGGGTTAGGAGATATGGGGAGGACAAGAAAGTATTTCGGACGCACAGACAGACGGAAATGATGGACAGAGGAAGTACATTCATATAATCATGTCCCCGTAAATATAATCCGAAATCGTGTATAACGTCAAGCAGATTCGACCAAGACAAGATGGAGAGTTAACCAAAGTCTTTTCATAAATATTAGCATTGTCGCGATCAGCAGGCAATTGGAACAAGTGACAGGTTTGGGCTAATCCCCACTTTTAAAAACCCGGTGTTGAGATGGATGTGCTCAGATTGGGAATGGGTAAAGGGGTCTAGAGCCTTCGCTGGATCCACGCATCCCCTTGCTGTGATATTTAACAAAGTTTTAAATAACCGTGAAAAGACGGGAACTGGGTCCAACTTTCACAGATCGCAAGTTCTCAACAGCTATTTTTATCAAAATCTAGGGATGAAATTGGGTCCGGGTCGATTTTAACTTTGAAAACTGACCCCGGTTCATTTTTCAACAGAGTCAAACTTTAATGTTACACCGACAGAAGACTTAAAAGTCTTACAGACAGATAGAGAAATGGAAAGACAAACTGACTGATAGTGGTTTTATTTTAAATAGCATTGTGACATTGTGACATCCAAGGCTATAGTACATTAATATAATCCAACCCACACATCAACGCACACACAAACCACGCACATCAAGGCAACCACGCACGCACACACGCACGCACAAAACACTCATCCACCCAATAACCCCTCTCTCCACACACACACACACACACGCACGCACACACACACACAGACCACACACACACGCACGCACGCACGCACGCAACGCACGCACGTAAGCACGTACTCAAACACACACCCACACACACACACACACATACTCATCTTTAGGGCATTGTGGACACTACCTCTCAAAACCTACATAATGGACACTATGTGAAATAATAGACCTATCCAGATTTCGAAGACATTATATGATATTAGCTGTTGTTAAATTTACCTAGAAATACTAAATGCTTTAATGCAGGCTTATATAGTAAAAGTATCGTAACCAGCGTTCTGGACACAATATTTACATTGTGGACACCGTGTGTGTACCTGTTCAGTATCAATATTCGGTGTGGACACATCTAGTGTGTATATCAATAACTAATAGTATTTGTGGACACCGTGTGTGTGCTTACCAGTTATTAACAGTTATTGTGGATACATGTGACTAAACAATTATGGAGTGTCTACAATGTTTAGAGAACTGTACCTCCCTAGATTATATACAGTGAACCCTCATTACAACGGAGGTGTTTGTTTCTATTGTGCTGGTATAACGAGTTTGCCGTTATAACGAGTTTAAATATGAAATGAACCATACGGCCAGTTTTAAACAAATACCAACAGGTGGACGCTTAATGCAGAATACAAGAAGTGCAAAAAACTCCCAAAGGGAACTCTTTTTGCATTTCTTGTGTTCTGCATTAAGCTGTCACCTGTCTTATTGGCATTGCACCTCATATTTAGTGGTTGTTTCAAAGACTTAGCGCATGTGAGCGTATGAGTAACGTATAAATCACCAGGAATACTTTAGATACGTTGTAGGTCGTTCGTCAGACTAACGTTACAAATAAGTTACTGATATATCCATATGATAGCTTTACTGGCCACCTTCATGCCACCATATGTAAAACGTATTTGACTTTTACAAGACTCTAGCGTATTCAACGCGTTATAGCGCATGGTGAGCGTGTGCGTAATATATGATTCAAACACTCGTATACGCTGATTGTTTTTAACATGATCAAACATTTTTCCGACCTCTGTGTATGAGAACGTACACCGATGTATGGCAGCGTACTTGAACGAGCATTGGCCAAGGTCAGACTGCTTGGAAGGATACATGACAATCTGCAGTGATAAAACAACCAGGACCCAGATAAAATGCAGTGTAACTCGGCTGCTTATTCGGATCAAAGCTGTTTGACAATCGGTTATCGGTTTAACCAAAGATTGATCGAGTGTGTTCAGTCTTAAATGGAAGTAGAAAAATATAACACAAAACGGTCTGACAGTTAAAGTGTTAAAAAGTTTATATTGTGTAAAATATTATATAATACGTCACAATAGATGTAAACGGGTTTGACTTTCATATTCCAGATCTTTTCATGCAGGTTTGCATTATCATTTTATTTCTTCGATTAAACATTTTCAATTGTTTGAAAAATCTGGGAGGGGAATTTTGGAGATAATAAATGTTTCAGAAAGGGACTTGGGCCGAACGTTGACCCAAAACTTACCTAAAAGCACCACTGAAACACTATCTAAACAATTGTGCAATCCACTGAGACGTTTGACAAATTCGTATGTTACTCAATGTAACAATAAATGTAATACGTTTGCATGCTGGCCAAATCGATTGTACTATTTGTATTTAGTAACTTGGGCGGAACCAATTATCAGTAGTAAAATCGCAACCGATTTATAACACTTGTCACGATAGTATCGTGAAACAATTTCCATGGCAATTCCAAGCTCTCATGGGAAGGACAAATTGATAGACATATGTAAAAGATTCACACTCCGCAATGTTAAGATGAGCATACGCACCAAATCTGGTGTCCTTAAGTAAGATATCATAGGCGCCATGTCCCAGCCAGGGCATTTTGATAGCTGAGCTCAAAGATCAAGGTCACAACTCACTGGAAAGGATATGTGACACTCCAAAATGATAGGAAGTACGCATACATCAACTGTTGTATTCCCAAGTGACTTGACATACTACCATTATATATAATTTTATTATTATACGCTCGTACTTTGGGCCGAAAAATAACAAAAATGAGGTAAAGTTCTGAGGTCAAGGACTTACAGACTTAAATGTATGACACTCTGCTATGTATACCAAATTAGACATTACTCATGGACAAAGCATAAGTCACATTCTCAGGCGCAACTTTTAACCCATAGTGAGCAGAAACGGACGTTAATTAACACAAACACACAAAACTTTTTAACCGACATCAAATGTCTAGGTCAAGGGCACAGGCAACTAGAAATAATATGCAACATTCTGCATTAGGACGACGAAGGCACACACTGTGTATGATGTTCTTGAGGTCCAATCTCTAGATCAACGTCTTAGGTACCAATAAAACTCAATACCTGTTTGGAGTACAAACAATGCTATCCACTGAAAAAGAACACATTTATAGTTTAAAAGAATTACCATTATGAAGAATATCTTCTCACATACTATATTCCTGTAACACCCACATTTTTTTGTTGGTAAAGTAACTGGTCAGCATTTTTGTAGGGTTCATTTTGGTCATTACAATTAGTTTGAAGAATTGACTTCTTGTTGATTACTAGTATATGTATATCAATTAAGTTTTACGAGTTGGTCGTTTAATTTGTTTGACTAAAGGCCATTGATAATATGTTTAACCATTGGCTGTAATAATGATACAAAATAGAGTTGCAACAATTCTAAAGATCCCAACATATGTATATATCCCACAAGCAGAATGGTAAATTGTATAGAGCTGAACAGTTCCCATCTGTGATCATTTTGAAAGCCCTCTTAAAATTATATATATATAATAAAATTACATATATTTATACACCACGCATGTATTATTGTTGATAAATACATGTACAAATACAGGGCTTTTTCAGTTAGAGGAGAAAAAAGGCCGGGTCTATCATTCTAGGGAACATTTACAACGGCATTTAAGCAAAGGGAAATAAAATTTCAAATATTTTTTTAATTTTTAGGGGAAAACTGCACTAGGTATATAAGCGGCCCTGTTATAGAATGAAAAAAAACTAACTTTTTTTAAATTCTAAAATTGCAATTGCGTTGCTTCAGGCTTCAAATAATATATATATATTCAGCAAAACAGTGCATTTATTGTACTTAAATTCATGATATTCCAAATGACCTGTGTAGACCTATATCCTTCTATTGAAAAGTTTACCTATAATCCCTTAAACACAAACTAAACTTTTAAATTATTATAATTGCTTAAAATTGCTGTTGAGGTTGTCAAAAACAATTTTGTGTTCTTAATCTGTATACATGTATATGTAGATTGATCAAGATCTGCAGAACCTCACATGATGTTCGTTTTCTAAGATCACTAGATCCACTGCTTATGAATTTTGGCGGTTCACTCTATTCTCTTGGTTGTAGATCTAGAGATACTTCATCCACTCCAAAAACTCATCTGGAAGTAAAAAACATTGGATCTACTGCCATGGGTTAGAGCAAAATCTGTAAAAGAGCGACAAAAGGTTTTTCTTTCCCAATACCCTGTTTTTGCTTAATTGAGCATTTTTTTTAATTTTGCGCCATTAATAGCTTGATTCATTGTGAAGACGGAAATGGTAAAAGACCACGTAGTGGCAGTTCTACTTTTGTTAGTTCTACTTTTAATAAAAACGATGTCCACATGTGGAAAAAAGTTTAGAATTTAATGGACAGTAGCACCTGTCATAAGCAGCTTTTCATATATGGAAATACATGAGTCTTAAAACGCAGGTAGTTGCTTAATGCAGCGCAAATGTAATTCAGAACATTCCTATATGAGCATTCTGTATTACGTTTGACCTGCATTAACGTACCACTTGCCATACAGACCCAGAATTAGACCTATTTAATGGCTTTACTGTAATATATTTGCAGATAGCAAATATAGGGTAAATCCTACTGTAATTTGAAATTTGCGACGATGTATGAGGTTTTGAACGGTCGCAAATTATTTTAATGGCGACGCCGAAGGCCTATTCTAACGCAATCTTAACAAGAAAAATACCAAATTGCTGAATCCGATTTTAATGTCATTTGTGCCCGAGTTTTCTCTATCCCACGCGCGCCGATGATTAAATGAGTGATGAGGCAAGAAATAGTGCACCAGTTTATCTCAGATTTCTTAACTGGAACTTTTCACCCTGGTTCATACAAAAATAAAACACCGGACCAGATGTAATTTGTTGTTTCATTAGTCATGAATAATTATGCAATAGCTATTTCACATGTTGAATTAATTCAATACACATGTCGGGAAAAATAAAACGTTATCCTAGTCTTTGGCGCCACACTCCAAAACGTCGTCTGTAACAATGACGTCACGTTATAACGTTATGCTTGAATTTTAAAATAAATATGGAAAAATCTGGAACACAGCGCTAAGAGTATCTCAATAATTCTCAACATGACACATGTGCATAAGAGACCGGTCAAGTCGTGACAAAGTAAACAATGGAAATAGCATAAAACACTGGGAATATATGTCAATGTAGGAGGATTGCTTACAAGGAACATCACAGTAGATTTAAGTGTGAGATAAACAACGCGCATTGATATATTTACATTTGGTCGTTTTCGATTGGTTGAGTTTTCGACATATAAAACACTTTTATATGCCGCAAATTTGGTCACATGAGCCAAAAGATTGCAGGAAATTGTCAGATTGCGTTAGAATATTTGTTTTAGGTCGTGTACACACGGACGAACATTCTGACAAGAATGTTATTGAACTCAAACTGTAGAGAAGGCCTAACCCTAAAATATTGCGACAGGATGCATTGACAATAATTTTATATCTGCTATTTCAACAATGGTAAAATGTTTGTGTGTGTGTATTGCATACGTCCTGAGGACTTAAGCGTTGATGCACACCAATGATCTGAGGACGGTTTGCATATATATAACTTGCATTCGGGCCCTCGGAAAAGTTGTTTTCACAAATGCTGTCAAAACGAAATCTATGCTAAGAATAACCTGACATTTATAGGTCCTAATGAAGTTGGTAAGTTGTCGCAAGTGTACCCTTCATAAAATGTGTGTATGATGAGCCGGTCAGATTTCCGGTAGATAAAGAAAGCAGCCAATCGGAGCGCTCACCCCAAGTCCTCACACTATCGATTAAATATTTAAATCCTCGTAAATCCAAAATTTCATGACAATAAATATCTGTGTGTAGCCGAGTCCTCGCAATATCGTTTTATCTTAAAGATGTGTGTTTAAGACCTCGTAGAATCATTAATACGGGGGATGACACGTCGAATGAAAACAGTTCCATAAAACTGTTTTAATGAATAGAGCATATGATAACAAACATTTTAAGTAACAAACATTTGGGTATCTGGTCTCGTTTAAGTTATCTGCAATTGATTTAATTTTTGTCATACCAAGAACAGGGCTGCTAGGTTTGAAATGGCGGTGTCATTCTCTGTCAGATCTTCAAGTTCGATATACAGTTTAACAATGTCCCAATGAAAACCATACTCGTGCTCCAGGGATCGTTGTATTATTTCTGCGCATAAACGCTTTTGCCATATCTTGGATTCGGATATTTGAATTCAATTTTATAACTGACAAAGCAATTAGAGTCGATGTATTTATTATTCACATTCGGTATGGAAATTGATTAGGCGTATATCATCCTATATCAAGGCATGCAAATGTAAAGTAACTAATGTACTGTATACCAGTAGCTGGATTTTGTTATCCTCTAAATATTTGGAGTATAACATATAGACATACATGATAATACAAGACAGTGTTCAAGAAAAGTAATAAAAGTAACTGTTATTCACACTAAATAACACCTTTTTCTGATTTCATCTAAACGACTAGCGCTTTACCTAATGCTATTTATGAATATATACTAGCTGGATTATTACCGAAATATTACAACCGGATAGTTTGGCCATGACATACAAACAGTAAATGTAAATGCATATGGAAAGACACAGAGACGCACAAAAACATACCAAACAACAGTAGGGTGTGGAAATACCGCATTGGAACGGACAGTGACAATAGTCACAAGGAAGTAGAGTCAGATTTATATACATTTATATACCATTAGCAAACAGAGAAAACCCTGTAGCCATGCTTATAAAACTTCTTAAAGGAGAACGTCGGATATCTGTACTATTTCGTTTTTGTCGTACCCTTTATTAATTTTCTACAGTTACTCTGTTTGCAGCTCATCCATTGAGTACACTAGCGATAGGTGGATACAGTTAGTTCACTTAAATGTTTTCGTTATACTTTACCACTGTATTTGCCATCGCGGTTTTTGTAGATTAGTCGGAGAGGGGATACGTTTATTTACACTGTCTTTTAGGGTGAGGATGGAATAAGTGTGAGGTTGGGCGCCCATAAACCGGTTTAACCCCCAGTGACTTTTGTCACTGGCCGTTCCGAGGCGGTACTTCCATCTTTCTTCTATTGTATGTTTGTTTTGTCTTTGTGCGTCTCTTGTTGTTTTTTCTACCTATGTACATTTGCTGTTTCCTTGTGTTGCTGTTCGGGCGAGTGTTTGTTCTGTATGTGGTGTTTCCTGCATGACTCATTTTTGTACTTTTTTTGAATACCGCTTAAGCCGGTGCTAGGGGCGTGAGCAGTGTTGCACTTTCAATTACTGCTCATGAACAGATTCAATAAAACCGAGTCTGCAATTTTCTCTTTTTGTGTTGCAATTTTTGCTTTCGGGGGATCACCTCCCTTCAGATTTTACATATTACAATCGCTCAAATCTGCATTTATTTCCAATTCTCTGAACATATGATCTAACTATCAAACAGAGTAACAAACAGTTCGGATCCAATATCATATATGTTTACAACGATCACCATGTATACCCAAAATCCAAACTATTGGCGCAGGTAACCGCAAGTTCCCCTTATTTATGCAAAAGTTAAACACAATCAAAGTACACGAAATACCAGAAGATCCCTTGGAGTTTTATCATACAGTTTGCACTCAAATCATAATTTGAGCATTATAAGTCACTGTTTCTAACAGTCACCCTCTCCAAAATATCACGATTTCGCTATGTCCAGTTATATATCTATGTAATAAACTTTGGTGACCCAGTGAGGGTACTTAAGAATGTCTTATGATTGAACTTTCGGAACATACATGCCAACATGTGACAATGCTAATCAAAAATACTTAGAATCGATGTCTGCTTGAGTATTTGTGTCTATGCAAACCCCATAATATTACAATGATGTGGTGGACATGAAATGAAAAGTAGTGGATAGTAAATCGATTATAGGTCGTTGTATAACCGCCGTTAAATACACCATCGGAAAATGTAAAGCGCAATAATGTAAAGCATATTGTGCACTCACTAGACCCAAATGACGATGAACTGAGAAAAGTACATCATCTTAAAAGACGTATTTACGGTGCAAAATGGCCAAACTATATTTGACATCTAGACGGTTATGAAAAATCACAGCCCATTGGATTTTGTATATATGAGGCAATAAATGGCTTCGGAAGAAAATTAATCTCAGATATCATACACAAACAAAGACCCAGAATTGATTGCAAGGGCACACCTGCTGGTGGAATTCTTTGAAGAATATTGAGAAAATAGCTCATGTCCTGCGTTGTGAAGACTAATGTTAGTCATTAACAGCAGCTGTGTCGTCGTGCTGCAACTATTGCATCGACGTTGATGCATTTGATCTAAACGAAGTGAAGTTCTGAAAAGGCATGTATTCGATTACAAAGCAAAACATGGTATATTCCAAGTACTGGCACATCTTCTGAAACCCGAGCTTCAAATGCCGTTAGACGCTGACGCAGGTCTTAACTAGCAATTAATTTCCATTCTAAAGCTCCCTACTCTACATTATGTATGTCTTTTCAGAAAATTCGTTTTAGCTTATTTAGTTGCAAAACATGTACATAGCAGTCATATTGCGTTGGCAATACAGGTTCTAAGTACAACGAACACAGACATCTACAATGTATATTGTTGCCTAACCGCTCCCATTCCCTCTCTCCCCTCTCCATTCTTGCCTCTGCTCTCTATCTATCTCTCTCTCGCTCCCCTCTTCTCTCTCGCCCCCACACTCTCTCTCTCTATCCCTGACCCACATACCAGTCCATTCACCCTTATCTGTTTGTCTCTATTTCTTTCTGTCTTTTCTCTCTTTTTCCTCTCCATCGCGCTCTCCTCTCTTTCATCTCCATTTTCTCCATCTGTATCTCTCTCTGTCTCTCTATTTCTGTCTCTGACTGTGTATGTGTGTTTCTGTCTCTCTGTCTTTCTCCCATTCTAGCATATCTCTTCCCTCTTTGCTCTCTCTGTGTCATCCTCTCGCCTGTCTCACACTTACCACCATACTATCTTTCTCGCTCTCTATGTCTCTGTCTGCATCACCTTCACTTCCCACTCGCTTACTTTCATATCCTTCTATCTCTGTCTCTCATTGACCCACTTACCCATCAATACATATTATTCTCTTTCCTCTTTCTCTTTCTGTCTTTCTGTTTCTCTTTCCTGTCAATTTATTTCTCTCTCTCTCCGACTGCCTTTCCTTTTCTCTCTCCACTCTATCTCTCTTTCATCATTCCCAACCAATCTATCTTTTTTCTCTCTCTCAGTCTCTGTGTCTCTCTACATTCCTCTTTCTTATGCTTATACAAATCATGAACATGGATATGACCCTGAACTTTCCGAAATTTGTAGATAACATCACTATAGATATCAAGGTGAGAAATCCAGTGTTGCAGTAACATCCGTAGATTGCATTTATATTTACTAATGAGTAAGTTATGTGTAATAATGTACATGTACCTTCAATGTTGCATATCTCAAACAGATGAAATAGTTCAAACTATTGACAGGTTCGTGACAATTAATTAAGCATAAATCAAATTTCATACCTTAATTGTAGAAAGACAACAAATCAAATTGGTAATAATATTCTTCCCACATTTGTTACTAGAAATTTGTCATCTGGTAATAGGAAAGAGTTCAACAATTCACTGTAAGTAATGTCTTATACTACAGCCTTCCAGTTGTCACTTCTTGAAACAGGCATACTTTCATATGCAATGGTGCATATGCACTATATAATTACACGTGGCATTATGAACAATTAACGTATATTGGGATAGTCCCTTTGACCATTATCAGATACTACTTGGTGACATTGATTTTACAATTCAAAATGCAATATCTTCCATCTGGATTTGCTGTTTTGTATGTCATGTAAAGGTGATAGGATAGAAAAATACAGATACGTTGTTTCTTCAGTAGAAACTTCGATACACACATAAGAAAAACTCTCCTCACATATTTAGTTACACATATGTTTAGAGAAACATTTGAAAAAGCATAATTATTAGCTATAGAAACGTACAAATTGATATGTTTATTCATTCAATAACTTAATTTATGAAAAGGTGGTGTAAACGTTCGACTATCAAAGGAAATGGTCATTACCCTTAGATTCGTCTATTTTATACATTTTGACTGCAATGTGCATATTAATTACAGTAAAGAACTTATTCGTTGATCATGTGCTTTTGTACCCCGGGACCAGAAAGGGTTACCGTACACCCCGTCTGACTTTTTTCATGGGTACCAGAGTGTTTGGTAGGGTCTGCTGAATGGAAATCAAAATTGTACCCATGAAAAAACTAATTCCTGTTATGGGTATTTCTACCGTTTCCATGGCTACCAGTGGTCTGAAAAAACGACGGTGGGTAAAGGCTTTAGTGTAGTACATTGTATATCTATGCTATTTGGGGCACTAAGAGTTTGAAACAGGTGCCAAACTAAAGGTAAGACATTGGTCCTTCATTAAGAGTATATTTTTGTTCATTACCTCATTTGCTTAATCATGAATATTAATGAGAACACCGAAAAATGAAGAAAAAAGACTAGAAGATTGCGAAAACTAGATCTGAAATCACATGTGTTGCTCCAAATACACCCAAATATGTTCTTATACATAAAACATCATCAAGGAGAGTATTATATAAAACAAAATCGTGTTTCTATGGCTTATATACATTTTTATTGCGTTTTTGAGTATCCATAGCAGAGGTACGTCCGGACAGCGTAAGCGCATAGAGGATATAACATTATATCTCAAGGCCTTCGAGAGCTGGTAGCTAACAGTATCAAATTGTTACTAAGCATAAAATAAATACACTGGTCCTTGATAATGATCTAGTTGGCTAATAACCACCCCTTATGACCAGTCTGTTGAGAAAGTAGTAACACCATAGACATGTTATTTCTTATGAGTCCTCACAGCACAGAAATAAGTCAAAGTCCTCAGGACGCTTGCAATACAAACATGTGTCTGTGTGTGTATTTGTTTATGTGTGTGCGTGTGTGTGAGCATTTGTTTATGTGGGAGTGGTGGTCCAGTGGTAGGACGTTAGACTTGGGATCGAAGGGTCTCCGGTTCAAATCCTGCCATCGGACTATCAGAATTTTTCTGAGCAAAAAATGCATCCCACGTTTGCTCCTCTCTACTCAGGTGTATAAATGGGTACCTGTGAGCGTAATAAGCTAATATGACATGGTTGCCCTAGGCGCCGAGTGTTAATGGCCGTCTTATAACCCAGTGATCAGGGGGTAAATTGTGAAGTCGGGAGAATATGTGCATTGTATGTAGTTCCAGACTATAAACCTCACCTTTACCTTTTTATGTGTTTGTGTGCGTGTGTGTGTGAGAGAGAGAGAGAGAGAGAGAGAGAGAGAGTATTTGTGTGTTTGTGTGTGGGGGGACCCCTGGTGTCACCTGTTCGTACAGGCAAGGTAGTTTGAATCCTGAGAAGTCGAGTTCATGGAACCCCCATCAGGTTTCAAACTATAGTCGGCTTCACAATATCGACCAGGCTTAGCTTATAGATGAGCCCGTAGACCTCCTTTATGTACTCAGACCGACATAGTTGAAAGTTGAAAGTAATTCAACCCTGTTTAATTCAAATCTTGACAATGTCGTAGGTCCGAGAGAGCATGTTATGGTTTCTATTGATGCAAATCATAATCCTGAGCAAGTTTGCTTTTTATCTCTTACTTAATCCGCTCTAGTGTTATATATATTTTCTTTTCAAATCTTCATTTCCGACAAACACAGACAATGCTTTTTAATGTACTAAATGCCATGCCGTTCAAATGCGCTTTGTGCCCCCCCCCCCCCCCCACGCACATACAGTTTAATTTTGAACGTTGTTAAAATTTATTTACAATAAGCAATTAGTGTTACTGAGTAATTATCTCAATCAGCTGCACGACTCACTAGTTTTCAGGGTGGACTAAGCATATTAAGGAGTTACAACAAATCATCCGGTAAACCCCCTTAAATATTTTAATTGGAAATACTTTTCTGCAAAACAAACCAAACATTACATTTTGTGCAGTAAGGAATGTTAAAAATTCCCCTATGAAATCGAAATGTTTTGAGAAACTGGACGTAAAAAATTAACACTATAACGCCACCTATGTAGCGCTGCGTCTTTGACTTAAAGCATACTAAATATCAGACAGTTTTAGACGCAATCCGCCTTAAATTCAGTACATCTATTGTTCTACATTCTAATACCATGTTTTCCTTATTTGATCTGCTTTTCAATACACGAACCTCGGAAATGTAAGTATTGAGTACAACATTACCGAAATGTACCCAAAGAGAAATAATTTGTATGCAACCGGTAATAATTTGTATGCAACCGGTTTGAAGGACACGGCTGATTACTCTGATATCCTAACTATCGTTACAAAAGAAAAATAACAATGCAGTTCAGCGGTGAGACCATTTTCAAGATATAAGCTATTAATTCTCTGTTGAATGTTTACAAAACAGGAAAACATAAATAATGTTATATGTCTATTAATGTTAAAGTAAGTTTGAGTACGTTTGGAATAAGTATAGTGAGTGTTTAAACTAACATTCATTTTATTTAGATGCTACAGATGCAATTTCCATGATCAACAGGACCGGTGATTTGCTGACCACTTTACAGTTACGGTAGATTAGTGAGCTGGTAATCCTCAGTATATAACTCGTGCCTTCGGAAGGAATGGCCAATAAATAACGCGATATACCGTGGTTATAACACGTGTTACTACCAACTGTTCAACGTGGCAGTTCATGCCATGGTTTTCTGATAGCCTTTTTTTTAAAAAAAATAAAAATTTAAGGATTCTTAATGTCAGAGTGTCTCTTGTTAATCCTCTGCTAGACTTAAACGCAATTGTTAGTTCTAAAGCGTCACAGAAAAACATACATATTTTAGCAGCAGTCACTTTAGTCTGACCACTAAATTGCCAAAATTCAAATTGCAATATCTAGTACTCTTAGACATCCATGCATATTCTAGGGAGGGGGGGGGGTGCGTACTTGGTAGAACTTGTGGCCCAACCCCTTTCAATCTTCATTGAAATAAATTATGTTTAAACTAATTTACGTAACATCAGGGGCTAATGAGATGCGCGAGCAGATTCACGCCGCAAAGACTATTTGATTATACCGCTTTGTAGCCTCTCCCAAATGCAATCGTAACTACGGGATATGCTAAAGAACATCCAGTCAGGCGAGCACCTGTAGGCTGAGGGGCGGAGTAATAAACCCGTAATAAACTGCTCCGCCTTCTTTTCAAGCTGTTTAAGTGGGTTTTGCTTTGGTGGTTACATCTGAATTAAAACAACGAAAAGGACCATGTAAACAGAGTAGACTCAGATGTCAACTCAGAGTTTTAATAGGGTTGCCAGTTATGACACAGATACAGCTAAATCACTCCGGATTTGCTCATTTTAAGGGGCTGGAACCTGATATCGCAGCAATTTTTCAATATTTTTTCAATATCTTTGCACCGACTTGTAGCTGCTTACTTGGTATTTCAACCGGTACTAAATTCACAATCCTCAGTGTAGGTGTTCGTCCGTCAGAGCGCAAAACCCCTTTTGGCGCCAAAACAGTTCTTTGTTATATACCGTTTTGGGTGCCCCATTATTACATAATCCCTGCATATATGCTTTATATCTATATACCAATATAAATAACTATTCTTGGACATAACTTATGCATAAATATATTGGTCTGCCCGCTATTGTGTATGTCTGTACGAGGTCTTGAACTAGATAAGTATCGCGAAAATTACCGGTTTTTCCGAATTTTACAAACTTTAACGGACATTTACGAACTGACATGGCACTGACCTACGCACTAAATTTATAATGCATATGTAGACCTAATAATGCTTATTTAATTGGTACTGAGTACATTACCGAGAACCCTCGATATAGTTGGTTCTATGCTCGATTCTGGAGGCCCGCTAAAGAGTATTTAATGGAGCCCTTGACTCTATAAACATTTATTCTTATTTTAAACCTACGTGTATTTATTAAAAAAGTTATTCTCTACAAGCTGGTATTATGCGTTATAATATAATGCGTTCGGCTGTTTGTCCGTCCGTACGCCCCGTTCTCTATATAGGCCCACAGTGCTATTTTTGTGACAATCAGGCCATTTTGGTATCTTTTGAGGATTATTTCTACATTATTTAATTGTATCTACTAATTTTTCTTTATATATGTATATATGTAACAAAGATATAAATAAAATGACTCAATCTACATAGAATTTGGGGCATTCGTCCGTCCGTACAGCTTAAGAAACGGCCAAATTCAGACATCCGGAAAGTGCAAATTTTAATTTCAAATGCCCGTATAAGGTACAATTTTATAGATAGATAACATAAATTTACATTCATTACAAAGGTCCTATAAAATTACCAGATGTCGCAACATTTACGTGTTTGTCCGACCGTACGCGCAGCAAATTATCTTATCCGAGGCTATATTTCGTTATAAAAACGGGTCGTTTTTCATGACTTTTGACAAGGACTGTATCCATAACAGGGTGGTATAGAATTATAATATATACATGGGTATATGGTATAGTACATTTGCTAATCGACTGCGTATGTTTTATTGTCCGTCCGTTAATCTGTCTGTCTTTGCGGGCAGTAAAATATAGGTTTACTACTCGGCCGTTGTTTTCATTAACGAGAATAGGCTGATACTTTGTATACGAAAAAAGTTAAATTTCAAAACGCTAGATCTTTTTTATCGTATTTAGGAAACTTCATTCTAGAAGACTACATATAGTTTTATACCTTACAGCCGTCTGTTTTGGTCCAGATCATAAACAAAGTATCTTAGTACAAAGAGATTTCATTTGTTTGCATTATACAATCCAGATATCCGAGGCTCTGATCAGGGTCTGCCCTGTTTGTTGCATTGATTTACAGGCCTGTGGCTCTGATCAGGGTCTGCACTGTTTGTTGCATTGATTAACATGCCGCCACCTCTCCGAGGCGGCTCTGATCAGCGTCTGCACTGTTTGCTTCATTGATACATATACAGACTTGTGGCTCTGATCAGGGTCTGCACTGTTTGCTGCATTGATTTGCATACCGGCGTCTCTCCGAGGCGACTCTGATAAGGATCTGCACTGTTTACTGCATTAGAAAGCCTATATTTTCGTGTTTTTGCAACCCCTTGGAAGAATGTTTCATGTTTCTTGAGCCCGCAGGAGGTCTTAGGATATATATTTTCACTTATACATGTATGTATACTACTGACCTTAGAGTACAAGAGCCAAACGGTTTGACGTCTCCCTGATCGCCCGTGCGTCTGCCTGAGCCCCCAAAATGGACGATAGTACTAGCTTTGGGTGGGTTAAAATGAACAGAATAGAACGTAGAATAAACGTGACCTAAGCCTTTATTATAAAACTTAAGAAGCTGAATGCTGCACATATTATAGGTTTTGTACATACGTATCATTTGGTATAATATGGCGCTTGCATGTCCGTTTATCCGTCCGTACCAGCAAAACATTCCATTTAAATATGAATATTTTGGGTTATTTTAGTACCCGTATCTCCCTTATTGACTCAGTAAGAGGGTTAAATATACCTATGGGTATTTATATGTTGACTAGAAACATTTGCCTACAAGACCGGGGCACTCTGAAGCCTCTCTGATCGTCTGTGCGTCTGCCCGAGTTCCAAAATGGACGATTTAGCCAGTTTGAGTAAATTGAACAGAACAGAATAAGTGTATAAACGTGACATAAGCGTTTGTTATAACAACTAGAAAGATAAAAAGAGTCTGTTGTAGAAGGGGTAAAGACACGTTTTATGACCAAATATGGTCTTTCTTTATATATAGGCATAAGACATCACAGACGAGGGGCTAATAACTACATACATCAACTGAGGTGGGGAGCTAATAACTACATGTACATGCATCCACTGAGACGAGGGACTAATTTACATCCACTGAGACGAGGGCCGTAAAAGCATATACGTACATCCACTGAGGAAAGGTGCTAAAATGTAAAAACATCCTCTAAGACGAGGGGCTAATTTACACCCACTGAGACTAGAGTCTAAAGAGGAATTACATCTACTGAGACGAGGGCCTTAAAAGTTTATACATCCACTATGGCGAGGTGCTAACAAACCTCTAAGACAATGTGCTAATTTACATTCACTGAGGCGAGGGGCTAATAACTACATATATCCACTGAGACGAGGGACTGAAAAGGAATTGCATCCACTAAGACAAAGGCTTTAAAAGTACATACATCCACAAAGGCGATGTGCTAAAATATTACAAACATCCTCTAAGACGAGGGGCTAATTTACATCCACTGAGACGAGGGGCTAATAACTACATACATCCACTGAGACGAGGGGCTAATAAGGAACCATGTCTAGTGAGACCAGGGCCCTAAAAGTATATACATCCACTGAGGCGAGGTGAAAAAAAGAACAATATCCTCTAAGATGATGGGCTAATTTGCATCCACTGAGCCGATGGGCTAAAAAGGAGTTACATCAACTGAGACGAGGTGCTAAAAAGGGAAAAAACTGAGACAATAGGTTAATAACTACAACATACACTGAGGTGAGGAGCTAAAAACTACATATATCCACTGAGACGAGGAGCTATTAACTATATCCACTGAGAGGATGGGCTAATAACTTCATCCACTGAGACGAGGGGAAAAATTACATCCACTGAGACGAGGGGCTAATAACTACAAACATCCACTGAGACGAGGGACTAAAAAGGAATTACATCCACTGAAGCGAAGGCCTTAAAAGTTAAAAAGATCCACTGAGGCGAGGAGCTAAAAACTACATAGATTAACTGAGACGAGGAGCTAATAACTACATCCACTGAGACGAGGGGCTAATTTACATCCACTGAGACGAGGGGCTAGTAACTAAATACATCCACTGAGACGGGGAACTAATAAATACATCCACTGAGACGAGGAGCTAATAAATACATCAACTGAGACAAGGGGCTAATAAGGAATCATATCTAGTGAGACGAGGGCCTTTAAAGTACAGTAAAATCTCTATAACGGCCACTAAATTAATTCAAATATTTTGTGTTAAAGGCAGGTGGCTGTTTTAAACAAGGTGAAAGTAAAACAGAACGCACATACAGGAGTGTTCTATTTTACTTTCACCTTGCTTTAAGCAGCCACCTGCCCTAAATACCAACCAATTAACACAATTTAGTGGCCGTTATAGAGAGGTTTTACTGTATATACACCCACTGAGGCGAGGTGCTAAAAAGAACAAACATCCTCTAAGATGGCGGGCTAATTTACATCCACTGAGACGAGGGGCTATTAACGACATACATCGTCTCAGTGGATCTATGTAGTTTTTAACTCCTCGCCTCAGTGTATGCCGTATGTAACTAATAAATACATCCACTGAGACGAGGAACTAATAAATACATCCACTGAGAGAATGGGGCTAATAAGGAATCATATCTAGTGAGACGAGAGCCCTTATAGTATATACATGTACATCCACTGAGGCGATGTGCTAAAAAGAACAAACATCCTCTAAGACGATGGGCTAATTTACATCCACTGAGGCGAGGGGCTAAAAAGGAATTACATCCACTGAGACGAGGGACTTATAAGTATATGCATCTACTGAGACGAGGTGTTAAAAAGGGAAAAAACTAATGAGACAGGAGTTTAATAACTACATACATACACTGAGGCGAGGAGCTAAAAACTACATATATCCACTGAGACGAGGAGCTAATAACTACATCCACTAAAACGAGGGGCTAATTTACATCCACTGAGACGAGGGGCTAAAAACTACAAACATCCACTGAGACGAGGATCTAATAAATGCATCCACTGAGACGAGAGATTATTAACTACATACATACACTGATGCGAGGAACTAAAAACTACATAGATCCACTGAGACGAGGAGCTAATAACTACATCCACTGAGACGAGGGGCTAATTTACATCCACTGAGACGAGGGGCTAATAACTACATACATCCACTAAGACGAGGAACTAATAAATCATGCATCCACTGAGACGAGAAGTTATTAACTACATACATACACTGATGCGAGGAACTAAAAACTACATAGATCCACTGAGACGAGGGGCTAATAACTACATCCACTGAGACGAGGGGCTAATTTACATCCACTGAGACGAGGGGCTAATAACTACATACATCCACTAAGACGAGGAACTAATAAATACATCCACTGAGACGAGGGGCTATTAACTACATACATACACTGAGGCGAGGAGCTAATAACTACATACATCCACTGAGGCGAGGTGCTAAAAAGAACAAACATCCTCTAAGATGATGGGCTAATTTACATCCACTGAGACGAGGGGCTAATAACTACATACATCCACTGAGACGAGGAACTAATAAATGCATCCACTGAGACGAGAGGTTATTGAGACGAGAGGTTATTAACTACATACATACACTGATGCGTGGAGCTAATAACTACATAGATCCACTGAGACGATGAGCTAATAACTACATCCACTGAGACGAGGGGCTAATTTACATCCACTGAGACGAGGGGTTAATAACTACATACGTCCACTGAGACTAGGAACTAATAAATACGTCCACTGAGACGAGGGGCTATTGACTACAAACATACACTGAGGCGAGGAACTAAAAACTACATAGATCCAATGAGAGGGGGAGCTAATAACTACATCCACTGAGAGGAGGGACTAATTTACATCCACTGAGACGAGGGGCTAATAACTACATACATCCACTGAGACGATGGGCTAACAAGGAATTACATCCACTGAAGTGAAGGCCTTAAAAGTATATACACATCTACTGATGGTAGTTGCTAAACAAAATATACATCTCATACGAGACATACATCCACTGAGGCGATGAGCTCATAATTACAAACATCCACTGCTCAAGGCAAGGAGCTAATAACTACATACATCCACTGAGGCGAGGAGCTTATAACTACATACATCCACTGAGACGAGGGGCTAAAAAGGAATTACATCCACTGAAGCGAAGGCCTTAAAAGTATATATAAACATCTACTGAGGGTAGTTGCTAAACAAAAATCATCTCATACGAGACATACATCCACTGAGGCGATGAGCAAATAGCTACATACATCCACTGAGGCGAGGAGCTAATAACTACATACATCCACTGAGACGAGGAGCTAATAGCTACATACATACACTGAGGCGAGGAGCTAAAAACTACATAGATTAACTGAGACGAGGAGCTAAATAACTACATAGATTAACTGAGACGAGGAGCTAAATAACTACATCCACTGAGACGGGGGACTAATTTACATCTACTGAGACGAGGGGCTAGTAACTACATACATCCACTGAGACGAGGAACTAATAAATACATCCACTGAGACGAGGAGCTAATAAATACATCAACTGAGACAAGGGGCTAATAAGGAATCATATCTAGTGAGACGAGGGTCCTTAAAGTATATACATCCACTGAGGCGAGGTGCTAAAAAGAACAAACATATTCTAAGATGATGGGCTAATTTACATCCACTGAGACGAGGGGCTATTAACGACATACATCCACTGAGACGAGGAACTAATAAATACATCCACTGAGACAAGGGGCTAATAAGGAATCATATCTAGTGAGACCAGGGCCCTCAAAGTATATACATCCACTGAGGCGAGGTGCTAAAAAGAACAAACATCCTCTAAGATGATGGGCTAATTTACATCCACTGAGACGAGGGGCTATTAATTAACGACATACATCCACTGAGACGAGGAACTAATAAATACATCCACTGAGACAAGGGGCTAATAAGGAATCATATCTAGTGAGACCAGGGCCCTTAAAGTATATGCATCCACTGAGGCGAGATGCTAAAAAGAACAAACATCCTCTAAGATGATGGGCTAGTTTACATCCACTGAGGCGAGGGGCTATTAACGACATACATCCACTGAGACGAGTAACTAATAAATGCATCCACTGAGACGAGGAACTAAAAAGTACATCCACTGAGACAAGGGGCTAATAAGGAATCATATCTAGTGAGACGAGAGCCCTTAAAGTATATACATCCACTGAGGCGAGGTGCTAAAAAGAACAAACATCCTCTAAGATGGTTGGCTAATTTACATCCACTGAGGTGAGGGGCTAAAAAGGAATTACATCCACTGAGACGAGGGACTTAAAAGTGTATGCATCTACTGAGACGAGGTGTTAAAAAGGTAAAAAAACTAACGAGACAGGAGTTTAATAACTACATACATACACTGAGGCGAGGAGCTAAAAACTACATATATCCACTGAGACGAGGAGCTAATAACTACATCCACTAAGACGAGGGGTTAATTAACATCCACTAAGACGAGGGGCTAATAACTACATACATCCACTGAGACGAGGAACTAATAAATCATGCATCCACTGAGACGAGAAGTTATTAACTACATACATACAATGATGCGTGGAACTAAAAACTACATAGATCCACTGAGACGAGGGGCTAATAACTACATCCACTGAGACGAGGGGCTAATTTACATCCACTGAGACGAGGGGCTAATAACTACATACATCCACTGAGACGAGGAACTAATTAATACATCCACTGAGACGAGGGGCTATTAACTACATAAGTATTCATACACTGAGGCGATGAGCTAATAACTACACCCACTGAGACGAGGGGTTAAAAAGGAATTACACTTATATATACATCCACTGAGGCTTGGTGCTAAAAAGAACAAATATCTCTGAGACGAAGGGTAGTTTCGTCTGTTTCAAAATGTTTGAATAAGCACAATGCTTTGGCCACATTTATATTATTCCATAATTACGCATTTACTAGGAGGTTTCAAACAAAGTAGGCATATAGAGGATCATTATTTCATATGAATAGTGCTAGATGAAATAATTTAGTTTTACACTAGGCCACTACAAGTAAATTTTATTCACATAGTCGGATGAACATAATAAATAACATAAGCCCTACTGAACTTTTTACACAGACGTAAGTGATACATTACATACATACAAACATAGCTATATAAGAAAGAAAACAAAAAAATATGAACAAGCTAAGAATTTCTGTAACAGTTAAGAAGTTGTTTAAAAAAAATATGCAGAGTCTGATTAAAACCTGCACATTATTTAAAACAAAGAATGCATGTTCAAGGTATTACAACTTATAAATTACGGGACAAAAAGGCATTTAAAAGTATACATGTATTTCAAACACAAAATAAAAGCTGTTTTATCATAAAGCAGGCATAGTAAGTTATCATATTCATACATGGTGACAATCATTGGGAGGCAGCTCATGCAAAATCCAATACAGAAGGATGCATGAATTACATCCCTTGACTAAGCTACAATAAACAGACTGGTATTTTTTTTTAAGAATAACTCAATTGAAAGAGCTATAGTCTATTAGAGGTGATTTATTCTAGACTAAAAATGCATTAAGAAGCATAAATTATTCAACTGTAGTTTAAGACATATTACATGTACATAGTCAACAACAACGTTATATGGGTACCAAATATGCAGCACATGCATAAGCAAAAAATAAAACAAAAATTGATAAGAAGTGTAACACGGTGAAAAGTTGTGTCTCGACTGGGACTCGAACCCAGGACGTCTGGCTTACCATGCCAATACCCCACCGACTGAGCTACCAAGTCACACAGTAAAGCATATCAACTGATTCACCACAATCTCTACCCGGCTACAGAAGCAGGCAAACATAGAAATTACATTCCGGGGAAAAAGGTTCAAAACGCAAACTATGGGCTGACATGAAAATGGAGAAATTTTCTACATGCTGCAGCCAAAAAGACTTCAGCATATTCATACCTTAACCATTTCCCTAATATATATGTATTTTCAACGCAATAGCAACCAGAGTAGACCCAGATCAGACGGCTCCTATGGGAGCCGTCTGATCAATGTATGCTTTGTTTGTTAATAGAAATTGAAAGATTTGTTTCTTTACTTCTAAAATGGTTTAAATATTCTACCTTCCAATTTCTTTTTAACTCTATTTGCCCATGAATATTCGGTAGGTATTGAGGTTTGAAATAAACAATTATTTCACTAACGGCTAATTGAGGTGAAATGATGAGTAGCTTTATAGAAGAAAAAAAAGATTGATATGACTGTTATCACATTTTCTATCTTCTCTTTGTAGTGATGAAAATATTATATAAATAATGCGACAAAATAAATTTATCAAGGTATATATTTGCTAATGTTTGAAGTAAGGAAATAAACCTGTGAGTTAACCCTGTAAACGTGTTTTCACGCATTTGCAATCAGAGTAGACCCAGATCAGATGGTTCCTATAGGAGCCGCCTGATCAGGGTCTACTCTGTTTGATTTTGACATGATATACATGTAATTCTACAGTTTGTGTTAAAGTAAAAACAAATCAATTGAAAATTCTATTTAAAAAATCATGATGTTAGCTAGCTCTTATTTCTTACATGAATATGAAATATTTTAGTAGATAGATATACATACTTTAAGATCAGGGTTAATAGGTGAATGACATATTCACATAACTAGATTTACATATATTGAGCTTGCCAGATAATCAAAGTTTTGTTTAAAGATAAACGTGTGCGTGTGTGTATGGGGGGGTCCCTTTCGCTATTTTCCAAACTTTGCACCAAAATATATTGCCTAGGCAGTCATCCACCTAAATTATGGGAGGGGCAAAGACAGATCCGCCCCTCGCCTCATCGGATGTTTGCAACTTCCTCGCCTCACTGGATACTCTTTAGCACATCCCGCCTCCAGGCTTACAATTTGGGGGACATTTTGAAAAATAGGGGACATTACTGAATTTCTGAACATTGATTTCTTGTTTATAGATCTGTGTTTTACTGTTTTGTATGTTGTATAATGAAATGCTTGTTTTGAGGGCCTCAAGGTAGATTAGTCATTATGACTAATTGAGCTACCCTCATAAAATGAAGTCTTTCATTCATTCTGTGAGGATCAAAAACAAAAACTTATTTATAAGCTTGTACCTATCATAAATACATTATTTTTTAATCACTTGTCATAAGTGTCTAAAACAATAAAACACAAGATATAGTTTTCTGACCTTTACCAGACGTTTCAATACCCTGACCTTTTCGCTACAGTGTTTTCGCTACCCACCAGAAAGTCACTTCACTACCCTGACCATTTCGCTACCTGTATGTTTTGCTACCTGTCGAATTTAATAAGAAAAACAATATTGTTGTGGCAGTGATTAGAGAGTAAAATTTATTAACATAGAATAAATATTTATATTCAGATACCCCCCAAAAAGAGCTTTAGAAACAAACTCTCTTCGGTTCATTTGTAAAACTTCACATATTCGCTTAAATTATACCCCCACAAATGAAGTTTTGGGTGGTATACTGGAGTCACCATGTCCGTCTCTGTTTGTCTGCGTCCGTTCGTCTGTTTGTCCATCCTTTAGTCCGTCCAGATCATAACTTTCAAAGTATAAAAGCTACATGTATTTACTTCAAACTTCATATACAGATAGATCACATTGACAGCAAGTGCAGTGCACAAGGTTCGTAACTCTATCTTCAGTATTTTTAGCTCACCTGAGCCAAAGGCTCAGGATGAGCTATTGTGACCGCTATTTGTCCGTCGTCCGGCGTCCGGTGTCCGGCGTCCGTCCACATTTTCAAACGACATCTCCTCTGAAACTGCTGACCCGATTTTAACCAAATTTTGTCAGAAACATCAGTGGCTAGGGGGAACGAAACATTGTTCACATTATGACCCCCGGGCCAAAAATGGCCCCGCCCAAGGGCTTATCAGTTTTTCATAGGAAAATCTTTAAAAATCTTCTTCTCTGAAACTGTAAGGCCTAGACCTTCGATATTTGGCATGTAGCATGATCTAATGGTCCTCTACAAAAATTGTTCAAATTATGACCCCCGGGCCAAAAATGGCCCAGCCCAAGGGCTTATCAGTTTTTCATAGGAAAATCTTTAACATTCTTCTTCTCTGAAACTGTAAGGCCTAGATCTTTGATATTTGGCATGTAGCATGATCTTATGGTCCTCTACAAAGATTGTTCAAATTATGACCCCCGGGCCAAAAATGGCCCCGCCCAAGGGCTTATCAGTTTTTCATAGGAAAATCTTTAAAAATCTTCTCTGAAACTGTAAGGCCTAGACCTTCGATATTTGGCATGTAGCATGATCTAATGGTCCTCTACAAAAATTGTTCAAATTATGACCCCCGGGCCAAAAATGGCCCCACCCAAGGGCTTATCAGTTTTTCATAGGAAAATCTTTAACATTCTTCTTCTCTGAAACTGTAAGGCCTAGATCTTTGATATTTGGCATGTAGCATGATCTAATGGTCCTCTACAAAGATTGTTCAAATTATGACCCCCGGGCCAAAAATGGCCCCGCCCAAGGGCTTATCAGTTTTTCATAGGAAAATCTTTAAAAATCTTCTTCTCTGAAACTGTAAGGCCTAGACTTTTGATATTTGGCATGTAGCATGATCTTATGGTCCTCTACAAAGATTGTTCAAATTATGACCCCCGGGCCAAAAATGGCCCCGCCCAAGGGCTTATCAGTTTTTCATAGGAAAATCTTTAACATTCTTCTTCTCTGAAACTGTAAGGCCTAGACCTTTGATATTTGGCATGTAGCATGATCTAATGGTCCTCTACAAAGATTATTCAAATTTATAATGACCCCAGGCCAAAAATGGCCCAGCCCTGGGGCTTATCAGTTTTTCACAGGAAAATCTTTAACATTCTTTTTCTCTGAAACTGTAAGGCCTAGACCTTTATATTTGGCATGTAGCATGATCTAATGGTCCTCTACAAAGATTGTTCAAATTATGACCCCCGGGCCAAAAATGGCCCCGCCCAAGGGCTTATCAGTTTTTCATAGGAAAATCTTTAACATTCTTCTTCTCTGAAACTGTAAGGCCTAGACCTTTGATATTTGGCATGTAGCATCATCTAATGGTCCTCTACAAAGATTGTTCAAATTATGATCCCAGGTCAAAAATGGCCCCGCCCAAGGGCTTATCAGTTTTTCATAGGAAAATCTTTAACATTGTTCTACTCTGAAACTGTAAGGCCTAGACCTTCGATATTTGGCATGTAGCATGATCTAATGATCCTCTACAAAGATTGTTCAAATTATGACCCCCGGGCCAAAAATGGCCCCGCCCAAGGGCTTATCAGTTTTTCATAGGAAAATCTTTAACATTCTTCTTCTCTGAAACTGTAAGGCCTAGACCTTTGATATTTGGCATGTAGCATGATCTAATGGTCCTCTACAAAGATTGTTCAAATTATGATCCCAGGCTAAAAATGGCCCCGCCCAAGGGCTTATCAGTTTTTCATAGGAAAATCTTTAACATTTTTCTTCTCTGAAACTGTAAGGCCTAGACCTTCGATATTTGGCATGTAGCATGATCTAATGGTCCTCTACAAAAATTGTTCAAATTATGACCCCCGGGCCAAAAATGGCCCAGCCCAAGGGCTTATCAGTTTTTCATAGGAAAATCTTTAATATTCTTCTTCTCTGAAACTGTAAGGCCTAGATCTTTGATATTTGGCATGTAGCATGATCTAATGGTCCTCTACAAAGATTGTTCAAATTATGACCCCCGGGCCAAAAATGGCCCCGCCCAAGGGCTTATCAGTTTTTCATAGGAAAATCTTTAAAAATCTTCTTCACTGAAACTGTAAGGCCTAGACCTTCGATATTTGGCATGTAGCATGATCTAATGGTCCTCTACAAAAATTGTTCAAATTATGACCCCCGGGCCAAAAATGGCCCCGCCCAAGGGCTTATCAGTTTTTCATAGGAAAATCTTTAACATTCTTCTTCTCTGAAACTGTAAGGCCTGGACCTTTGAAATTTACATGTAGCATGATCTTATGGTCCTCTACAAAGATTGTTCAAATTATGACCTACGGGCCAAAAATGGCCCCGCCCAAGGGCTTATCAGTTTTTCATAGGAAAATCTTTAACATTCTTCTTCTCTGAAACTGTAAGGCCTAGACCTTTGATATTTGGCATGTAGCATGATCTAATGGTCCTCTACAAAGATTGTTCAAATTTATAATGACCCCAGGCCAAAAATGGCCCAGCCCTGGGGCTTATCAGTTTTTCATAGGAAAATCTTTAACATTCTTTTTCTCTGAAACTGTAAGGCCTAGACCTTTGATATTTGGCATGTAGCATGATCTAATGGTCCTCTACAAAGATTGTTCAAATTATGACCCACGAGCCAAAAATGGCCCCGCCCAAGGGCTTATCAGTTTTTCATAGGAAAATCTTTAAAAATCTTCTTCTCTGAAACTGTAAGGCCTAGACCTTTGATATTTGGCATGTAGCATGATCTAATGGTCCTCTACAAAGATTATTCAAATTTATAATGACCCCAGGCCAAAAATGGCCCAGCCCTGGGGCTTATCAGTTTTTCACAGGAAAATCTTTAACATTCTTTTTCTCTGAAACTGTAAGGCCTAGACCTTTATATTTGGCATGTAGCATGATCTAATGGTCCTCTACAAAGATTGTTCAAATTATGACCCCCGGGCCAAAAATGGCCCCGCCCAAGGGCTTATCAGTTTTTCATAGGAAAATCTTTAACATTCTTCTTCTCTGAAACTGTAAGGCCTAGACCTTTGATATTTGGCATGTAGCATCATCTAATGGTCCTCTACAAAGATTGTTCAAATTATGATCCCAGGTCAAAAATGGCCCCGCCCAAGGGCTTATCAGTTTTTCATAGGAAAATCTTTAACATTGTTCTACTCTGAAACTGTAAGGCCTAGACCTTCGATATTTGGCATGTAGCATGATCTAATGATCCTCTACAAAGATTGTTCAAATTATGACCCCCGGGCCAAAAATGGCCCCGCCCAAGGGCTTATCAGTTTTTCATAGGAAAATCTTTAACATTCTTCTTCTCTGAAACTGTAAGGCCTAGACCTTTGATATTTGGCATGTAGCATGATCTAATGGTCCTCTACAAAGATTGTTCAAATTATGATCCCAGGCTAAAAATGGCCCCGCCCAAGGGCTTATCAGTTTTTCATAGGAAAATCTTTAACATTTTTCTTCTCTGAAACTGTAAGGCCTAGACCTTCGATATTTGGCATGTAGCATGATCTAATGGTCCTCTACAAAAATTGTTCAAATTATGACCCCCGGGCCAAAAATGGCCCAGCCCAAGGGCTTATCAGTTTTTCATAGGAAAATCTTTAATATTCTTCTTCTCTGAAACTGTAAGGCCTAGATCTTTGATATTTGGCATGTAGCATGATCTAATGGTCCTCTACAAAGATTGTTCAAATTATGACCCCCGGGCCAAAAATGGCCCCGCCCAAGGGCTTATCAGTTTTTCATAGGAAAATCTTTAAAAATCTTCTTCACTGAAACTGTAAGGCCTAGACCTTCGATATTTGGCATGTAGCATGATCTAATGGTCCTCTACAAAAATTGTTCAAATTATGACCCCCGGGCCAAAAATGGCCCCGCCCAAGGGCTTATCAGTTTTTCATAGGAAAATCTTTAACATTCTTCTTCTCTGAAACTGTAAGGCCTGGACCTTTGAAATTTACATGTAGCATGATCTTATGGTCCTCTACAAAGATTGTTCAAATTATGACCTACGGGCCAAAAATGGCCCCGCCCAAGGGCTTATCAGTTTTTCATAGGAAAATCTTTAACATTCTTCTTCTCTGAAACTGTAAGGCCTAGACCTTTGATATTTGGCATGTAGCATGATCTAATGGTCCTCTACAAAGATTGTTCAAATTTATAATGACCCCAGGCCAAAAATGGCCCAGCCCTGGGGCTTATCAGTTTTTCATAGGAAAATCTTTAACATTCTTTTTCTCTGAAACTGTAAGGCCTAGACCTTTGATATTTGGCATGTAGCATGATCTAATGGTCCTCTACAAAGATTGTTCAAATTATGACCCACGAGCCAAAAATGGCCCCGCCCAAGGGCTTATCAGTTTTTCATAGGAAAATCTTTAAAAATCTTCTTCTCTGAAACTGTAAGGCCTAGATCTTTGATATTTGGCATGTAGCATGATCTGATGGTCCTCTACAAAGATTGTTCAAATTATGACCCCTGGGCCAAAAATGGCCCGCCCAAGGGCTTATCAGTTTTTCATAGGAAAATCTTTAAAAATCTTCTTCTCTGAAACTGTAAGGCCTAAGACCTTTTATATTTGATATATAGCATGATCTTATGGTCCTCTACAAAGAGTGTTCAAATTATGACCCCCGGGCCAAAAATGGCCCCGCCCAAGGGCTTATCAGTTTTTCATAGGAAAATCTTTAACATTCTTCTTCTCTGAAACTGTACGGCCTAGACCTTTGATATTTGGCATGTAGCATCATCTAATGGTCCTCTACAAAGATTGTTCAAATTATGACCCCAGGCCAAAAATGGCCCCGCTCAAGGGCTTATCAGTTTTTCATAGGAAAATCTTTAACATTCTTCTTCTCTGAAACTGTAAGGCCTAGACCTTTGATATTTGGCATGTAGCATGATCTGATGGTCCTCTACAAAGATTGTTCAAATTATGACCCACGGGCCAAAAATGGCCCGCCCAAGGGCTTATCAGTTTTTCATAGGAAAATCTTTAAAAATCTTCTTCTCTGAAACTGTAAGGCCTAGACCTTTGATATTTGGCATGTAGCATGATCTAATGGTCCTCTACAAAGATTGTTCAACTTACGACCATGAACTCTGGGCGAAACTTGGCCCTGGCTTATCAGTTTTTCATGGGAAAAATATACTATTTTTCTCTGAAGCCATAAGGCTTAGACCTTTAATTAATGGCATACTGCTTTGCCTTGTGGTTCTCTACCAAGGTTGTACAAATGATGGCCCCGCCCCTGGGGTATCTCAGGTGAGCGCTTCAGGGCCTCATGGCCCTCTTGTTGGAGTTATTGTCCTTTGTTATTTTTCTCAAAATCTGGTTTGTCTGGATCATAACTTCAAATGTATCAAAGCTATCGACTTCAAACTTCATATAAAAAATAGATCACATTGACCACAATGTCGTGCACAAGGTTCATAACTCTGTTGTTACTCTTCCATATATTTTGAGTTATTGCCCTTTGTTATTTTTTCTCAAAATCTGGCTTAGCCTGATCATAACTTACAAAATATAAAAGCTATTGACTTCAAACTTCATATATATATACAGATAGACCACATTGACCACAAGGGCAGTGCTCAAGGTCCATAACTCTGTCTTCAGTATTTTAGAGTTATTGCCCTTTGTTATTTTTCTTAAAATCTGGCTTGTTTTAATAAATGAATTTTTTTTCGGACCTTTTTTCTGTCATACCTCAACAAAACTTTTCAACTGGGTTTTCCACGGAAAAATCCGGTTATTGAAATAGTGATGTGCGACGCGCGGACTGGCGGGTGGACTGGCAGCTGCCAAGAAATCTGTGAGTCCATCCGGTCTTGTCCGGTCTAACTCAGAACTCCATGCATGGACTGTGAAATGACTAGGCATAAATGTTCCTCTAGAAGGTATGGCGTGTCACACGAAAAACCCATATAAGTAGCTTAAAGGTCAAGGTCATACCAAGAGGTCTAAAGTCAAAAACCTGTATATTTTTGCTTGTCCAGGCTCTTAGTCATAACTCCATGGATGGACTGTGAAATTACTCGGCATAAATGTTCCTCTAGAAGGTATGGCGTGTCGCACAAAAAACCCCACGTCAGTAGCTTAAAGATCAAGGTCATACTTAGAGGTCAAAGGTAAAAAAACACATATATTTTTGTTTGTCCAGGCTCTAACTCATAACTCCATGGATGGACTTTAAAATGACTGGGCAGAAATGTTCCTCTAGAAGGTACAGCGTGTCGCACGAAAAACCCACGTCAGAAGCTTAAAGGTCAAGGTCATACTTAGAGGTCAAAAGTCAAAAACATGTATATTTTTGCTTGTCCAGGCTCTTAGTCATAACTCCATGGATGGGCTGTGAAATGACTCGTCAAAAATGTTCCTCTAGAAGGTTCGGCGTGTTGCACAAAAAACCACGTCAGTAGCTTAAAGGTCAAGGTCATACTTAGAGGTCAAAGGTAAAAAACACATATATTTTTGCTTGTCCGGGCTCTTACTCATAACTCCATGAATTGACTGTGAAATGACTAGGCACAAATGTTCCTCTAGAAGGTATGGCGTGTGGCACGAAAAAACATGTCAGTAGCTTAAAGGTCACGGTCATACTTAGAGGTCAAAGATCAAATACATGCATATTTTTTCTTAAACGGACTCTTATAACTCCATGGATGGACTGTGAAATTACTAAACATAAATAATCCTCTAGAATGTACAGCGTGTTACATGAATAAATCACATCATCAGTGGCTTAAATGTCAAGGTCATACTTAGAGGTCAAAAGTCAAAAACATGTATATTTTTGCTTGTCCAGGCTCTTAGTCATAACTCCATGGATGGGCTGTGAAATGACTCGTCAAAAATGTTCCTCTAGAAGGTACGGCGTGTTGCACGAAAAAACCATGTCAGTAGCTTAAAGGTCAAGGTCATACTTAGAGGTCAAAGGTAAAAAACACATACAGTGCTCCCTCTCTACAACGACACCATTTGGGATACGAAGATTGTATGTGTTGTTCAGAGGGAGTTGTTATAGGGAGGGAAAATCAAACATAACTAGCTAGTTTGCAGATCCACAGATAAGGTGTATTTCGAGAACTAAAACCGTTATGCCGCCTCTATCAAACCCTATGTTGTGACCACTCTTTAGAATTGTCACTTTGTGACGATTCTAAAGAGTGGTCACAACATAGGGTTTGATGGAGGCATAAAGAAAATACGATGGAAAAAGGTTATTTCTGGAGTCTTGTTGTTTCGGAAACACTGACATGCGTTGTTGTAAGGAGGGAATCGTTATTGAGAGGGCCGTTGTAGGGAGGGAGCACTGTATATTTTCGCTTGTCCGGGCTCTTACTCATAACTCCATGGATTGACTGTGAAATGACTAGGCACAAATGTTCCTCTAGAAGGTATGGCGTGTGGCACGAAAAAACATGTCAGTAGTTTAAAGGTCAAGGTCATACTTAGAGGTCAAAGATCAAATACATGCATATTTTTGCTTAAACGGGCTCTTATAACTCCATGGATGGACTGTGAAATGACTAAACATAAATAATCCTCTAGAATGTACAGCGTGTTACATGAATAAATCACATCAGTAGCTTAAATGTCAAGGTCATACTTAGAGGTCAAAGGTCAAAACATGTATATTTTTGCTTTTCCTGGCTCTTACTTATAACTCCATGGATGGACCACATGAAATGACTAGGCATAAATGTTCCTCTAGAAGGTACGGTGTGTCACACGAAAAAAATCATATCAGTAGGTTAAAGGTCAAGGTCATACCTAGAGGTCAAATGTCAAAAGCATGTATATTTTTGCTTGTCCAGGCTCTTACTCATAACTCCATGGGTTGACTGTGAAATGACTAGGCATAAATGCTCCTCTAGAAGATACGGTATGTTGTACGAAAAAACCACATCAGTAGCTTAAATGTCAAGGTCATACTTAGAGGTCAAACTCCATGGATGGACTGTGAAATGACGAGGCATAAATGTTCCTCTAGAAGGTATGGCGTGTCACACGAAAAACCCATATAAGTAGCTTAAAGGTCAAGGTCATACCAAGAGGTCTAAAGTCAAAAACATGTATATTTTTGCTTGTCCAGGCTCTTAGTCATAACTCCATGGATGGACTGTGAAATTACTCGGCATAAATGTTCCTCTAGAAGGTATGGCGTGTCGCACAAAAAAACCCACGTCAGTAGCTTAAAGATCAAGGTCATACTTAGAGGTCAAAGGTAAAAAAACACATATATTTTTGTTTGTCCAGTCTCTAACTCATAACTCCATGGATGGACTTTAGAATGACTAGGCAGAAATGTTCCTCTAGAAGGTACAGCGTGTCGCACGAAAAACCCACGTCAGAAGCTTAAAGGTCAAGGTCATACTTAGAGGTCAAAAGTCAAAAACATGTATATTTTTGCTTGTCCAGGCTCTTAGTCATAACTCCATGGATGGGCTGTGAAATGACTCGGCAAAAATGTTCCTCTAGAAGGTTCGGCGTGTTGCACGAAAAAACCACGTCAGTAGCTTAAAGGTCAAGGTCATACTTAGAGGTCAAAGGTAAAAAACACATATATTTTTGCTTGTCCGGGCTCTTACTCATAACTCCATGGATTGACTGTGAAATGACTAGGCACAAATGTTCCTCTAGAAGGTATGGCGTGTGGCACGAAAAAACATGTCAGTAGCTTAAAGGTCACGGTCATACTTAGAGGTCAAAGATCAAATACATGCATATTTTTTCTTAAACGGACTCTTATAACTCCATGGATAGACTGTGAAATGACTAAACATAAATAATCCTCTAGAATGTACAGCGTGTTACATGAATAAATCACATCAGTAGCTTAAATGTCAAGGTCATACTTAGAGGTCAAAGGTCAAAACATGTATATTTTTGCTTTTCCTGGCTCTTACTTATAACTCCATGGATGGACCACATGAAATGACTAGGCATAAATGTTCCTCTAGAAGGTACGGTGTGTCACACGAAAAAAATCATATCAGTAGGTTAAAGGTCAAGGTCATACCTAGAGGTCAAATGTCAAAAGCATGTATATTTTTGCTTGTCCAGGCTCTTACTCATAACTCCATGGGTTGACTGTGAAATGACTAGGCATAAATGCTCCTCTAGAAGATACGGTATGTTGTACGAAAAAACCACATCAGTAGCTTAAATGTCAAGGTCATACTTAGAGGTCAAACTCCATGGATGGACTGTGAAATGACGAGGCATAAATGTTCCTCTAGAAGGTATGGCGTGTCACACGAAAAACCCATATAAGTAGCTTAAAGGTCAAGGTCATACCAAGAGGTCTAAAGTCAAAAACATGTATATTTTTGCTTGTCCAGGCTCTTAGTCATAACTCCATGGATGGACTGTGAAATTACTCGGCATAAATGTTCCTCTAGAAGGTATGGCGTGTCGCACAAAAAAACCCACGTCAGTAGCTTAAAGATCAAGGTCATACTTACAGGTCAAAGGTAAAAAAACACATATATTTTTGTTTGTCCAGGCTCTAACTCATAACTCCATGGATGGACTTTAGAATGACTAGGCAGAAATGTTCCTCTAGAAGGTACAGCGTGTCGCACGAAAAACCCACGTCAGAAGCTTAAAGGTCAAGGTCATACTTAGAGGTCAAAAGTCAAAAACATGTATATTTTTGCTTGTCCAGGCTCTTAGTCATAACTCCATGGATGGGCTGTGAAATGACTCGGCAAAAATGTTCCTCTAGAAGGTTCGGCGTGTTGCACGAAAAAACCACGTCAGTAGCTTAAAGGTCAAGGTCATACTTAGAGGTCAAAGGTAAAAAACACATATATTTTTGCTTGTCCGGGCTCTTACTCATAACTCCATGGATTGACTGTGAAATGACTATGCACAAATGTTCCTCTAGAAGGTATGGCGTGTGGCACGAAAAAACATGTCAGTAGCTTAAAGGTCACGGTCATACTTAGAGGTCAAAGATCAAATACATGCATATTTTTTCTTAAACTGACTCTTATAACTCCATGGATAGACTGTGAAATGACTAAACATAAATAATCCTCTAGAATGTACAGCGTGTTACATGAATACATCACATCATCAGTGGCTTAAATGTCAAGGTCATACTTAGAGGTCAAAAGTCAAAAACATGTATATTTTTGCTTGTCCAGGCTCTTAGTCATAACTCCATGGATGGGCTGTGAAATGACTCGTCAAAAATGTTCCTCTAGAAGGTACGGCGTGTTGCACGAAAAAACCATGTCAGTAGCTTAAAGGTCAAGGTCATACTTAGAGGTCAAAGGTAAAAAACACATACAGTGCTCCCTCTCTACAACGACACCATTTGGGATTCGAAGATTGTATGTGTTGTTCAGAGGGAGTTGTTATAGGGAGGGAAAATCAAACATAACTAGCTTGTTTGCAGATCCACAGATAAGGTGTATTTCGAGAACTAAAACCGTTATGCCGCCTCTATCAAACCCTATGTTGTGACCACTCTTTAGAATTGTCACTTTGTGACGATTCTAAAGAGTGGTCACAACATAGGGTTTGATGGAGGCATAAAGAAAATACGATGGAAAAAGGTTGTTTCTGGAGTCTTGTTGTTTCGGAAACACTGACATGCGTTGTTGTAAGGAGGGAATCGTTATTGAGAGGGCCGTTGTAGGGAGGGAGCACTGTATATTTTCGCTTGTCCGGGCTCTTACTCATAACTCCATGGATTGACTGTGAAATGACTAGGCACAAATGTTCCTCTAGAAGGTATGGCGTGTGGCACGAAAAAACATGTCAGTAGCTTAAAGGTCAAGGTCATACTTAGAGGTCAAAGATCAAATACATGCATATTTTTGCTTAAACGGGCTCTTATAACTCCATGGATGGACTGTGAAATGACTAAACATAAATAATCCTCTAGAATGTACAGCGTGTTACATGAATAAATCACATCAGTAGCTTAAATGTCAAGGTCATACTTAGAGGTCAAAGGTCAAAACATGTATATTTTTGCTTTTCCTGGCTCTTACTTATAACTCCATGGATGGACCACATGAAATGACTAGGCATAAATGTTCCTCTAGAAGGTACGGTGTGTCACACGAAAAAAATCATATCAGTAGGTTAAAGGTCAAGGTCATACCTAGAGGTCAAATGTCAAAAGCATGTATATTTTTGCTTGTCCAGGCTCTTACTCATAACTCCATGGGTTGACTGTGAAATGACTAGGCATAAATGCTCCTCTAGAAGATACGGTATGTTGTACGAAAAAACCACACCAGTAGCTTAAATGTCAAGGTCATACTTAGAGGTCAAACTCCATGGATGGACTGTGAAATGACGAGGCATAAATGTTCCTCTAGAAGGTATGGCGTGTGACACGAAAAACCCATATAAGTAGCTTAAAGGTCAAGGTCATACTTAGAGGTCAAATATCAAAAATATGTATATTTTTGCTTGTCCGGGCTATTACTCATAACTCCATGGATGGACTGTGAAATGACTTGGCATCAATGCTCCTCTAGAATGTATGGCATGTAGGACGAAATAAACGTGTCAGTAGCTTAAAGGTCAAGGTCATACTTAGAGGTCAAAGGTAAAAAATGTATATTTTTGCTTGTCCGGGCTCTTATTCAAAACTCCATAGATGGACAGTGAAATGACTAGGCATAAATAAAATTAATATATAATCTATGTACAAGCAGAATCAGAGGCAAATAGTTTGGAACGCAGATCAGGCGCCATACAGTTTGGGATCTAATCAGGGTCCAACATGTTTGCATATTGGAAACCAGAACTACATGTATTTGTATGCAATTACATGTACTCAATTCTTTAGTACATGTAACTCGGCATCTCATCTGGATTTAAATTTCTTGCATATGGCATAATAGCCGTAAGGTCGACGGGCTAAGGGTTAAAAAACTCCAACAACATTTGGGGACTGGCCTGGATCCAACCTGAGTGTGTACATGGCATAAGCATACATATACAATTTGTAAACAACACGTTTCATTCGGCCACGATGGCACGAAGTAAATACATGTATTTAATTTGTGATTCGGCTTATAATTTTAATGTAATAAACCATTTAATCGAACTAAAAAGTTTAAAACTATTGCTGTGTTGATTTGTTTACACATGTGAAATCTTTTGACGCCGATGGAAGGGATCATATTTTTATACTTAAGTCAATAATTACCGTTTCATTTTTTTCTGATGATATTTGAAACCGGAAGTGAAATCATCAGCCATTTTGTGAATAGATTAGGCTGAGTCTAAATTACGGACCAATTTATTCGAACAAGTTATTTAGCAGAACATGTTCCGTATGTGAATCAAGTGTTTTTAGCTCACCAGAGCTCAAAGTGCTCAGAATGAGCTTTTGTGATCGCCTGATGTCCGTCGGCGTTAGTCGTGCGTCGTTCGTCGTGCGTCGTCAACAATTTGAACCTTTAAAAATCTTCTGAATCCACAGGGTTCTCAGCTTTCATCTTTGGCACATAGCATCATATTCAGGTCCTGTACAAAAGTTATATAAATTATGCCCCTAGGGTCAAAATTGGCCCCACCCCAGGGGTGCCTTGTTTTCAATAGAAACATATAGTAAAATCTGAAAATCTTTTCCTCTGAAACTGGAAGGTTCTCAGGTTTCTGACAGGGCTTTTTTCATCAAGTGGGGAAGGGGCCTGGTCTCTACTTTGGGGGAAAAAATAGTACATTATTTTGATATAGGGGAAACAAATTTCCAATGTAAAGTCAGTTTTTGGGGAAAAGTGCATGATTTTAAAGACATTTTCTGAGGGGAAGGGGCCTGTAAACGGCCCCTATTATAGAAGGAAAAAAGCCCTGTTTCATATTTGGCACATATCATCATGTTCAGGTCCTCTACAAAATGTATATAAATTATGCCCCTGGGGTCAAAATTGGCCAGCCCCAGGGATGGCTAATTTTTAATAGAAACAAATAGAGAAAACTTTGAAAATCTTCTCCTTTAAAACTGGAAGGTTCTCAGCTTTCATATTTGGCACATAACATCATGTTCAGGTCCTCTACAAAAGTTATATAAATTATGTCCCTGGGGTCAAAATTGGCATCTACCCAGGGGTGGCCAGTTTTCAATGAAAACATATAGTGAAAATTTGAAAATCTTCTCCTCTGAAACTGGAAGGTTCTCAGCTTTCATATTTGGCACATAACATCATGTTCAGGTCCTCTACGAAAGTTATATAAATTATGCCACTAGGGTCAAAATTGGCCCCCAGGTGTGACCAGTTTTCAATAGTTTCATACACAAAAACACAGAAGTACCTGCAGAGGTTAATGTGCAAGTAGGACCCTCTAAAATCAGACCATCTTTGTGTATAAAGAATCTCGGTGCATGGCTCAATTCACAAATGGATATGGCATCACAATTCCGTGTGTAGGTCCAGTTAGGCACAGCTCCTACAAATAGGCCATATAAAAAGTACCTTTCACCTGATGTACATCAAAAATAGACTACTGCAATTCACTGCTGCATGGAATTTCAAACAACTCACTGTAAAAATTTTAAAGAGTGCAAAACACAGCAGCCCGCATCATAACCAGAACTCCTCGATATAATCACGCCGGTTTTGAAGGAACTTCACTGGCTTCTGGTTTAACATCGGTTTTAATTCAAAAATTCTGACTCTTATGTATAAAGTCATATGCACAATAAATCTCCCAAGTACATTGTCGACAGGCTTGACGTGTATAGGCCGCGCAGAGAGTTAAGGTCAGCAAGTAGATGATTGTCGTTGGTTGTGTCAAAAAGTCGTATGGTAAAATATGGTGAGAGAAGTTTCATGCATGCAGCCCCAAACCTTTGAATGCTCTACCATCAGGCATTAGAGAGGCAGGGTCACTGGCATGTTTCAAAAGGTGTCTGAAAACACATTTTTTCAACATTTACTACTAGAACAGTTAAGGAAACGAGTTCAAACGACATGTTGCATTATCTCTCATTGGCCAGTTAGACAATCATAAGGTTTCTCTCGATTAGTGTTTTTCATATCTACTGTACATGGTTATCTAAGCCACATCCTCAGTACCAGTCGCAGGTGACGGCACTATATATTTTTGTTTGAATTTTTTTTTGTGATAAATGTACTTGATTCAATCCAATCCAGGGTTGGGGCTTGCAATTCATGAGATTAACATGTCACATATTCAAAACAGGGAGAATTTCATTCCCTATGCTCGACTATTGAGAAGAGCACGTGTTCATGTTAGAGCCATGGGACCTTGATCTCAATTCTCTGATTGTGAGTGGTCTTTCCGACCAACTTTGGATTGTGATGAGGCATTATCTTTTTCAGATATTGCCATTGTTTGCACTGAACTCCTATGGTCACTGCAGGGTGTTCCTTCACTTTGGCTAATGATAACTTACTGTATGCACCATTCCATAATTATAATTTTTCTATTTAGTGTATATAATGACTCGAGTGGTATTTGGGTCAGTTTAATTGGGTGTGTGTGGGGGGGGTGGAGGGGTTCTAGTCATTTGGGCTTATTAATTGTTTCCTCATAGGAATCCCCATGCTATGTTCGTGCGGGTGTGGTGTCCGCAGGGTTGCCCTGTTATGCAAAGGGAGTTCTGTTATCTAACAGAGTATCCCTAATAGTGGTATCTTGGGCATCTTGTTCACATTGCGACCCGGCTATGACTGGCGTCAGGGATTCCATTTAAGTTCACCGTTTTGGCTTATCGGGAACCGGATTATTTCATTCACCTATTTCCTCCTCCAAATTAAAGAGGGGAGGAATGTAGACAAGAGTACCGCATGCAATATATAATACGTCCACTTGCAAACTTTCTCTGATTCAACATACCTTATAAGTGCTGACATTTTCTAATCTGTGCTTCAGATCTTGATTTCCATATTAAGGTGGTACTATTTTTAAAAAAATTGAAGTGAATAACTTATTAAATAAAAAAGTTACAGCTAATCCTCATATTTGCAGATTTTTGAAAAGTGCAACTGCCATAACTCTGTAAAAACAAACTGAATGAACCTCAAAATAAACTCAGCTTCAGGTTTTGTTGTTTAAAACATTTCTCCTAAGTTTCATTTATATCATTTTAATAGTTTTCCCAGAAAACAAGAGACAAACTAAAAGCTGACCGACAAACAAAGCAACGAACACACAAAGATCAAGGACCATAACTTTAGAATAAAATGACTTACCAAACACCCCGATATATATGTGAAAATTCATACATGTATTAATTAAGGTTTAACCATATAAAAAAATGAAGTAAATATCATTTCAAATGAAAAAGTTATGGCCATCCTCATATATATTTGCATAGATTTGCATTATTTCTTTTAAATGCAAGGGCCATAACTCCGAAACGACAAATCAAATGAAACTCAGAATCAACTTAGCCTCAGGTCTTGATGCATTAAACATGTGTGTGAAGTATCATTAATATATGTCAAACAGTTTTCCCAGGAAACAGAAGAACTATTTGCATGTATTTGCATTATTTTTTAAGTAAAAGGGCCATAACTCTGAAACGAAAAATCAAATGATCCTCAGAATCAACTCAGTTTCAGATCTTGATGCATTAAACAATTTTGTGAAGTTTCATTAATGTTTCTCAAATAGTTTTCCCAGAAAACAGCGGACAAACTATTTGCATGTATTTACATTATTTTACATTATTTTTTAAGTAAAAGGACCATAACTCCGAAACAAATTATTTGCATGTATTTACATTATTTTTTAGCTCACCAGAGCACAAAGTGCTCAGGGTGAGCTTTTGTGATCGCCTGATGTCTGTCGGCTGTCGGCGTTTGTTGTGCGTCGTGAGTCGTGCGGTGTGCGTCGTCAACAATTTGAACATTTAAAAGTCTTCTCTTCTGAATCTACAGGGTTCTCAGCTTTCATCTTTGGCAAATAGCATCACCTATAGGTCCTCTACAAAAGTTATATAAATTATGTCCCTGGAGTCAAAATTGGCCCCGCCACGGTCCCAGGGGTGGCCAGTTTTCTCTAACTGACTGTTGTTTTCTGTACAAGTAGCAGAATGCTGGGTTCACTTAGGTTAGGCATGGGGGAAAACTTTAAAAATCTTCTTGTCAAAAACTACAAGTCACAGAGCTTAAATATTTGTTGTATAGATTTACTTAGTATACCTTATTGGAATTGGTTAATATCATAGTTCTGAGGTTAAAATTGGCCCTGCCCTGTTGGTTATACTTTAAAATAGACTTTTACACTATAAAGGTTCCCCTGAGCCAGAAGGACCCCAGATACTCAGTCTGTCTTACGCAATCAGAGGTCAAGTTCCTGGTCAAAACTCTATAAAGTTGTCTGCTTCGGAATTAGTGTCTGTTTGTTCACACTATTTTTAACCCATTCCCTCATAGGCTGTTTTCAGATCCTACCTCTTTGAATAAATATACTGATAAGGAGCATTAATTAGAGAAAAGGAAAAATTCAGAATTGTGTAGATTTGAAATCATTGTGATAAATAGAGCATTTACTCCTATGGAGCAAATGCTCTATTTATCACAATGGTTTCATAAAGTGACTATTACAGAGGCGTAGAAAGGCGTTTTTATGGAGGAAAGGGTTAATTCATATCAATCTTATAATTAACTCCTGTACAACCCACATATGAAGTTACATACAGGTATGCGTCGGATCAGAATCCAAAATGTGTGCTAATTTCAGTCAAGTCATGCTAAGAAATAAAGCCCCACCGCAGGGGTGGCCAGTTTTCTATAGAACATAGTGAAAACTTTGAAAATCTTCTCCTGATTGTCTGGTGAGCGATATCAGGGCCATCATGGCCCTCTTGTTAAGTAAAAGGACCATAACTCCGAAACGACAAATCAAATGAACCTCTGAATTGACTCAGCTTCAGATCTTGATGCATTAAACATTTGTGTGAAGTTTCATTAATATCTCTCATATAGTTTTCCAAGAAAACAGCGGACAAACTTTATGCATATATTTGCATGATTTCTTTAGTAAAAGGGCCATAACTCTGAAACGACAAATCAAATGAACCTCTGAATTGACTCAGCTTCAAATCTTGATGCATTAAACATTTGCGTGAAGTTTCATTAATATCTCTCAAATAGTTTTCCCAGAAAACAGCGGACAAACTTTTTGCATGTATTTGCATTATTTTTTAAGGACAAGGGCCATAACTCTGAAATGAAATATCAAAGGATCCTCAGAATCAACTCAGCTTCAGCTAGATCTTGATGCATTAAACATTTGTGTGAAGTTTCATTAATATCTCTCAAATAGTTTTCCCAGAAAACAGCGGACAAACTATTTGCATCTATTTACATGTTTTAAGTAAAAAGGCCATAACTCCGAAACAACAAATCAAATGAACCTCAGAATCGAATCAGCTTCAGATCTTGATGCATTAAATATTTGTGTGAAGTTTCATTAATATCTCTCATATAGTTTTCCCAGAAAACAGCGGACAGACTATTTGCATTTTTAGCTCACCAGAGCACAAAGTGCTCAGGGTGAGCTTTTGTGATAGCCAGATGTCCGTCGTCCGTCGTCGTGCGGTGTGCGTCGTCCGTCGTCGGGCGTCAACAATTTGAACCTTTAAAAATCTTCTCCTCTGAATCTACAGGGGTGTCAGCTTTCATCTTTGGTACATAGCATCACCTATAGGTCCTCTACAAAAGTTATATAAATTATGCCCCTGGGGTCAAAATTGGCCCCGCCCCACGGGTGTCTTATTTTCAATAGAAACATGTAGTAAAACTTTGAAAATCTTCTTCTCTGAAACTGAAAGGCTCACAGCTTTCATATTTGGCACATAGCATCATGTTCAGGTCCTCTACAAAAGTTATATAAATTATGGCCCTGGGGTCAAAATTGGCTGCGCCCCAGGGGTGTGAAGTTTTCAATAGAAACATATAGTGAACTTTTAAAATCTTCTTCCCTTGAAACTGAAATGCTTCATAGCTTTCATATTTGGCACATATCATCATATTCAGGTCTTCTACAAAAGTTATATAAATCATGACACCAGGGTCAAAATTGGCCCCGCCCCAGGGGTAGCAAGTTTTTCAAAGTTGACTTACATATAGCTATTTATAAACATTTGCTGGTGTCTATTTTTAGCATACATTTAAAGGGAAATAATCTCCCTTTGCCCCCTTTTTTTATAACAACTGGATTGTCTCCCTTGTTGGTAGTAACTCTGCAGAAATATCTACTATTACAATGAAAATTTTTGCACAGTAAATCAGACAATTAACCCTTTACTCCATAAATATGCCTTTCTACACCTTTGCAAACAGAGTAGACCCAGATCAGATGGCTCATGTAGTAGCCATATGATCAGTCTGCTGTATGCTTATGATATAATATAGTGCAAAGTGCATTACATTATTTTCATTTTGTGTACAATATACTTTTAATATGTTTGCTAACCCTTTCCCTCATGTTAACACTTTTTTCACACATTTGCAAACAGAACAGACCCAGATCAGACGGCTCCTAAAGCAGCTCTCTGACCAGGGTTTGCTCTGTTTGTTAATGGAATTTGAAAGATGTTTCTTTACTTTCTAAAATGGCTACACTGTCCCACTTTCCATATTTCATTATAACTATTTTGTCTATGAATATTCAGTAGGTATTTAAATTTTGAATAAACATAGAACAGGGGAAGGGTTGAAAATAAATTAAGATATGAATAATAATAACTCATGAAGGTGTAATGAAAATATCTGAAATTTTTTATATTATTTATAAGTACAGATATTTATAAGTATAGATTAATTTATTCTTTCTAAAATTCAACTAATTTGCCCAGCAGGGAAAGGGTATACATACTTTTGTACATGCCCTTCTTTAGATTTGCATTGTTATATGTCTTCATGTACATTTTCTTAAATTTTCTTCACTTGAGGTCCTCTACAAAAGTTACATAAATTATGCCCCTTAAGTCAAAATTGGCCCTCGCCAGGGCTGGCTAGTTTTCCATAGAAACACATAGTGAAAACTTTGAAAATCTTCTCCTCTGATTGTCTGGTGAGCGATGTCAGGGCCTTTCAGGCCCTCTTGTTTAAGGACAAGGGCCATAACTCTGAAACGAAAAATCAAATGAACCTCAGAATCACCTCAGCTTCAGATCTTGATACATTAAATATTTGTGTGAAGTTTCATATCTGTCAAACAGTTTTCCGAGAAAACTGCGGACAAACAAAATGTTGACGGACGAACGAACGGACAGTTCCACGCCAATATACGACCACCTTTATTCGGTGGGCATATAAAAAACTGTTTTACTGTGTCTATTGCCCATGCGCATGCGTTTTACCAAAGGCTCAAGGGGTTTAAACACAACTTTTACCAATGTAGTTTTATTGTACAAGCATGTGGTTCCTTCCGATTAGTGATTTCATATTTATTGTATATATCTGTTGCATGTCTTCCATTAACCTGATGGACAATCATTTTGTTCCTTCCGGCAGGTGATTTCATATAATTATATTGTATATCTATTGTATATCTTTCATTGCCTGGATAGATAATCATGCAGCTCCTTCCGGTTAGTGATTTCTTCCATGTTAAGCGCTTTTGAACGCACATATCCTGTGTGAAAAGAGCGCTATATAAAAGTGGTATAATAATAATAATAGAAACAATAGATTATAGTGAAAATTTGAAAATCTTCTCCTCTGAAACTGGAAGGTTCTTGACTTTCATATTTGGCACATAGCATCATGTTCAGGTCCTCTACAAAAGTTATATAAATTATGCCCCTGGGGTCAAAATTTCCCCTGCCCCAAGGGCAGCTATTTTAGAAAATAGAAAAGTACAGTGAAAATTTTGAAAATCTTCTCCTGATTGTCTGGTGAGCGATGTCAGGGCCATTCTGGCCCTCTTGTTAACACCTTTTATATGTAAATGGTCTATAATAGTTAGCTTCTATTGTGTTAGTTCCCTATATCGCCAATCAAGTGGCCGAACTTTTGCATTAAGTAGGGTAAAACAATCGAATCAAACAATGTTATGAATGGGTATTCTTTAATCATTTATGATCCCAATCAAATAAAGCAAGCAGGCACAACTTCAATGATGGCCACTGATCGAAACAGGGTTTTCAAACCGGTCGCTGTTGACAGACCCAATTTGTCATAATCGGCCAATTTGCCTGGTCGCTGGTAGGAGTCGATATGTGGTCTTTATTCAAGGGTAATTAAATAGACAAATTTATTAGGGGGAATTTCAAGTGGTCTCTGTACGCAGGTGGTCGTTATTCAAGGGTGGTCGTTGACACAGGTTTAACTGTTACTAAGTTCTTGTTTTTTTTCAGAAATTTTGAATGTTGTAAAACTTCACATATATTTTTCGCTTAAGTTTTTCAGCAATGTTGAATGTTGAAAGTCATTGTCAAAGAGCCTGGATCCGGATAGATTTAATCGATGTCTCATCCGGATTGAGTAGGCTAAGGATCTAGGCAGATAAAGATTGAAATTATAATATAATTTCTACACCAACATCATACATGATTCCGACTGTTTGTGAAAGACATAATGATAATAATAAACAAAATAATGACGATAAAAACAACAGAAACAAACAGATATTAGGTTTTCTAAAGAAAATATATATAATACACCTGTCATTATCGATGCCTCTGTGATATTGCTGATTTAATAAAGTCACCCACTGCTTTCGTATTTACACATGCTAATTAATATTGTCCGCCCCGAGATCACAGGCACCGGAGATAAGCCGATAACATTGGTATGTGACACTGATTGAATTATGAAATATAGCAAGCTTGTGGGAAGAAAATATATGTATGCGTCACTGTAAGGCATTTTTAACGCAAAAATGCAATTTTTGCTAATTTTTCATTGGCATAAAGTATGTAACCGTTTTTTTATACGCCCACCTGATAATGGTGGTTGTATATTGGCGTGGCCCTGTCCATCCGTTCGTTCGTTCATTCATCCGTCAACATTTTGTTTGTCCACTGTTTTCTGGGAAAACTATTTGACAGATATTAATGAAACTTCACACAAGTGTTATTGCACCAAGATCTGAAGCTGAGTGGATTCTGAGGTTCATTTGATTTGTTGTTTCGGAGTTATGGCCCTGGCAGTTAAAAAAAATAAGGCAAATACAAATAGTTTGACCGCTGTTTTCTGGGAAACTATTTAACAGAATGATATTAATGAAATTTCACTCAAGTGTTTATTGCATCAAAATCAGAAGCTGAGTCGATTCTGAGGTCCATTTGATTTGTCGTTTGGGAGTTACACGTGTATGGCCCTTCCACTTAAAAAATGTACATGTATGCAAATAGTTTGTCCACTGTTTTACAGATATTACTGAAACTTCACACAAATATTTAATGCATCAAGATCTGAAGCTGAGTTGATTCTGAGGTTCATTTGATTCGTCATTTTGGAGTTATGGCCCTTGCACTTAAAAAAGTAATGCATTGGTATGAGGATGGCCGTAACTTTTTCATTTTAAACGATATTTACTTCAATTTTTTATATGACATTACCTTAATATGGATTTTTAGCTCACCAGAGCACAAAGTGCTCAGGGTGAGCTTTTGTGATCGCCTGATGTCCGTCGTCCGTCGTCCCTCGAGCGTCATTAACAATTTGAACCTTTAAAAATATTCTCCTCTGAATCTACAGGGTTCTCAGCTTTCATCTTTGGCACATAGTATCATCTTTAGATCCTCTACAAATGTTATATAAATTATGCCCCTGGAGTCAAAATTGGCCCCGCCCCAGGGGTACATTGATTTCTATAAAAACATATAGTGAAAAATTTGAAAATCTTCTCCTCTGAAACTGGAAGGTTGAGCGTCATCAACAATTTGAACCTTTAAAAATATTCTCCTCTGAATCTACAGGGCTCTCAGCTTTCATATTTGGCACATAGCATCATGTTCAGGTACTCTACAACAGTTTTATAAATTATGCCCCTGGGGTCAAAATTGGCCCGCCCCAGGGGTGGCCAGTTTTCAATAGAAACATATAGTGAAAACTTTGAAAATCTTCTCCTGAAACTGGAAGGTTCTCGGCTTTCATATTTGGCACATAGCATCATGTTCAGGTACTCTACACAAGTTACATAAATTATGCCCCTGGGGTCAAAATTGGCCTCGCCCCAGGGGTGGCCAGTTTTCAATAGAAACATAGTGAAAACTTTGAAAATCTTCATCTGAAACTGGAATGTTCTCAGCTTTCATATTTTGCACATAACCATCATGTTCAGGTCCTCTACAAAGGTTATATAAATTATGTCCCTGGGGTCAAAATTGGCCCCGCTCCAGTTATCAATAGAAACATGTAGTAAAAACTTTGAAACTCTTCTCCTCTGAAACTAGAAGTTTCTCAGCTTTCAATATATGATACGATTCAAGATTGTTTTGTTTATTTTGAATATAGAATTACAGCATCTTATATAATTATGGTTACATGTTAGTTATATGATATATTTACGTTGAACATTATTCCAAACAGTTGGCCTCCCGTACGAAAAAGTACGCCCGGAACTTAACCGGAGTACGCCCTGAATTTTAAGCGTATTCCGTCTTAACTTACAATGTGAATGAATGCCGTCTTAAGTGGCTCTTAGGGAGAATAGAGCTCGAAATATGCTAATTTTTTCCGCCTAGCAAGGCGGAAACCGCCTAAATAGCAGGAAAAATATTCCCCCTAAAAAGGCGGAAACCTCCTAAATACCAGGGGAAAAAATCCGCCTAATTTTCCACCTAAGAAAGACTTACACGGAATAAAATCCGCCTATAAATACATGGAAAAATTCCCGTCTTAGCAGCTCTTAGGCAGAATAGGGCTCGAAATATGCTAATTTTTTACGCTTAGCAAGGCGAAAATCGCTAAATAGCAGGAAAATATTTCGCCTTAGAAAATCCAGCTAGTACAAATAAAATAAAAAAAACTTAAAAATATACTTAGACGAATCCCGCCTAAGCAGATGATTTCTTGGGCGGAAACCAGCTAACTTTTTTCTGGAAATATCCGCCTAAGAAAACCAGCCCAAAAATGTTTCAAGATTTTTTTTTCTGCCAATTATTGTTTTAGGATTTTAATCCTTTCCTCCATGAATATTCATGCAAAAATTTATGACATCAAGAATATTAGAGTGTTTAATAGCTCATGGACAGGAATTTTTGAGTTATGGTAGAAACAGCAGCATCTATATAATATCGTAAACGAACAGAGCAGTTCCTACAAGAGCCATCTCATCTGGGTCTACTCTGCAAAGGAGCATTTATAGAGTAACGGATTAAGTCGCTTTAACAGTTTTTTCAGTCATATAAGTTAATAAATAATCAGTACTTCACCAGGTAAGTTGTAAGATCAACACTTCATTTACATCAAGACGTTTCTTCCTATTAAAAAACCCTACAGAATTAACACCTCATAAAAACTTAATTACTAAGGTTATAAGTCAGCAAAAACAGAAAGTGTTCATGATGATATGCATAAATAAACGAAGTGGTACTGATCAAACCAGCGAGGTTGTGCAGACAATAGATTGGTTTAGTAGACAGACAAGCTGATTCCGGTACACCCCTCACAACTTTGTGGGTTTGGAGGGGGCACATATACAATGTATCATAATAACCATTATATGACTCCATAACTGATGAAGCAATATAAAGCCCTGAATAATAATCAGGGTAAAATAAGAACAGATAAAATAATCAAAGATAACATAAAAACAATATATTAGTTCTTGTCAAGTCATATTTAATTTCAATCAAATGTATTATAATAATGCGACAATAAAATATGAGAAATTGAGTTTATATATTATACTTTCAACCGCTTGCAAATGCATATGAGTTTCATATGCACATAACCCTTTCCCTGTTCTATATTTTGTCCAAATTTCAATACCTACATGTACTGAATATTCAGAGACAAAATAGTTATAATGAAATGTGGAAGGTGGTGCATTATAGCCATTAGAAAGTGAAGACACTGATATTTCGAATTCTATTAGCAAACAGATTAGCCCCTGATCAGACGGCTCCTCTAGGAGCCGTCTGATCTGGGTCTACTCTGTTTGCAAATGCGTGAAAACATGTTTATATGAGGGAAAGGGTTAAGAGTTTTTGTCACTGACACAACGGTTTGGTTTAGATATTAAATAAACATTGTTGATGACATTATATTTTACACATTTTATCTGGAGCACTGATGAAGGCAGGGCCTGATGACAACAAACCCTGAAAAATTTCACTTTGTTCACTAACAAATGTCTTGCACTGTGTCCAAAATAGGAGAAGAAAATCATGTGTTGCTTCTGAACTTCCTGGCATAGCTTATCTACTCAGTCACAGCATCGTTGATGTCGCTGTCCCTAGGTGGCCCTTTGTTGTTTAAGCAGCACAATGCCGTGACATAATCTGTAATGAAATTTTTTCTACCAATAAGTTTTACATAAAACACAAGTCACAAGGCCAATACCATTTTGACCCTATACCTAAAACATTAATAAGGGTAAAGAATCATGAATGAACAATCCTGTTAATATTCTATCAAGCTCAGGTAAATTTGAATGTAAAATGATGCCAACATAATTTAATAATTATTATCTGCTAGGTACATAAGAGAGTCATGCATCTTAACACTTTCCTTCATATAAACACATTTTCACACATCTGTAAACTATAGGAGCAGCCTGATCGGGGTCTGCTCTGTTTGCTAATGGAATTTGGTAGATCTCTTTTATTAGTTCCTAAAATGGCTACAATGTTCAACCTTCCATATTTCATTATAAGTATTTTGTCCATTTCAGAATATTCAGAAGGTATTGAAATTTGGAATAAACATAGAAATGGGAAAGGGTTAAAATATATACAGAGGTCTACATTTATATAACTTATAAGATGCATACATTTAAACATTATCAAGAACAGCTCCTTTATTTCTCCACCAAACCCCAAAGTGTGTTCACTGTAAAAGGGTTGGTGGAAAAATGACAATTTTAGCATTTGGGTATGCACCTTTATTATAGCCCTGGTATAACTTAATGGATATGGCTTGTTTAAGGCAAATTTAATTAAAGCTTTTCATTTGTGTTTAACCCTTTCCCTGTTTTATGTTTATTGCAAATTTCAATACCTACTGAATATTCATGGAAAACATATTATAATGAAATACTGAAGGTGGAACATTGAAGCCATTTTAGAAAGTAAGGAAACATCAAAATCCATTAGCAAACAGAGCAGACCCTGAATAGATGGCTTCTCTAGGAACTGTCTGATCTGGGTTTACTATGTTTGCAAATGTGTGAAACAGTGTTTAATTACCTTTCTCCAGAACACAATACCATGCAAACTCATTCTTTCCACATACTATCAGACTTTGGAATAAACTGCCGCACAACACAAAGAACAGTGACAGTCTCTCGAGCTTCACTGCTAGCCTCAGATCTCACAACCCCTAATTGCATAGTTAGTCTTTTAAAATCACAATTTTTAACTTATATATATCACTGATCTTTTAACTTTGCACTGAATGTATCATGTCATAACCCCATAGCTATTTTTAACACTGTCCCCGACCTCCCTGTTATTGTCAGTAATTGACAGTAGGGGGTACCAATGTAGATGTAGATATAAGGGATAGGGTAAATCAACTTTTATAATTGTAAATATTGTATTGGTCATGTACATACCTTTCAACACATCTACTCGCTGAATATCCATTGGACGTCATACATCAGCCTCCTTGGAGTTTGGTGGCAAGCTTATAACCAGCTCTCTCCCAACTGGTTCCAAAGCAGATCTTGTGGCCTTCCTCAGCATGGTTCTTAGCCAGCAGACAAACCATCTAGAATAAAGCATGTGTGTAACTGTAATTGTAAAGGTATACTTGGGTCATCATTGTAAGAAATTTGACCTGTTTGTAGATCTTTATTGCATCTATAAATGTTTACATCCAGCCACTGCTAGTAGACCCTAACCAGATGAACCAGACATAGGAGCAGGCCGGTTAACCCCCCCCCCTTTTGGGGCATTTTCAATACTTTATACAGAATACATTGTAGATGCATAAATATAAATGGGTATGTCTTGACTATATTTCATTTGCATCCCATTGTTAAAGCACAATAAAGTGAAAACTTAAGGCTCTGTGCTTTTGGAGAAAAATTGAGAAATCGTTGTTGGGGACAGACAGACCGACAGTGATTCCAGCATTTCCCCCAGAGGCAGAGGCTGAGATTTAAAATACCCCTCCGATAGAACGTGTTTTTGTTGTTGTTGTTTTTACATGTAATAGTTACACAAACTCTTGTAACTCTTATGAGTATCAGTATCAGTCTATTCAGAATTCAAGTATTAATGTCGGTTTTAGTTTCCGGAATGCGCGATAGTAAGGTAGGTAGCGATTGGACAATAATACGGCAAACCCATGTATATTTGCTTCAGCCAGCCAATGAATATCTCCGATACTTCTGCGCAAAGTCAACTGAAACCGCTTTTAAATTTTGAAAGTTTGAATAAATAAATCTATTTCACATGCTTTTCTGCAATTAATATGTGGAGTCTCAAGTTGCAATATCAAATCAGAATCACAGCGAGAGATTTAATTTTATCATTATCAAGAATAAGATGGTGTATGGATTTATAGCAAACTCGATCGCTTACCGTCAGTATTCCGTCGTAGACAGATTTTCCCCTGGTCAACTTTCACTTTCCTTTTCTTGGAAATCGCCCAGCATTTCCAAAGTTTTGCTCTCCCTCTCTCCAAGAACGGCTAAGGATTTGTCGTCCGAACAGAATATGACCGCAAACATTGTAGAATCGGCGTAAGCCTTTAAATGTTAGCTGTCGCCTTTGTTTACAAATTGAATCCTGGGACTTAATTCAATTATCGCCTAGGGGGATAAAACAATTGGGCTTTTGCGCCAGCATCCGTCACGTGACTATTTTTTCCAACCGTCGACCAATCACCGCTGTTTGTCCAGCGTAGTCACATGACACAAAATAATGGCGATTCCTTCCAGACCTTCGAAGCTGTGTGAATGGTCGAAGAAATCAACGATGTCTAGTACACGGAAAAGTAGACGAAAGGGGCCTTACTGCCAGCACAAAATAAATTCTGAAGACATTGCTATCCGATAGCGAGAGATTCAGCCATTATCATTAACGGTAGGTCGTGAGTCCCGAACTTTTAAAAATGTCCATTTAACCCTTTTACTCGTGTTTTTTTTAGTAATTTGTAAAGAGAGTAGACCCAGATCAGGGGGCTCCTATACGAGCCGTCTGATCAGGGTCTGTTCTGTTTGCTAATGGAAATTGATAAGATCTGTTTCTTTTGTTTCCAAAATTGTTAAAATAAAAATGTTTCACCTTCCATACATGTACACATCTATATGTCTCTGATTTCACTCATTGAGCTATCACACGATTTGAATCGCATAAACGGAAATGAAGATTTGACATTTGTAGCAAAGGGTAAAACTTGTTTTTTAGCCTGACATCCTTATTTCAAAATTGATTCAAGGAAACTTGAACAACGAGTTTGTGAAAAGGGGTGTCAAAAGTGATTTAAACATGATCTCAATCAATTTAGAAACTAGAAAAGTATCTCTATGAAATTGAGTACCAAAATTTATTTTAAATAGACTGTGGATCCAAATATTGTGCCTGTGTCAAACTTTTTTTTTCATTTTTGTCAGGCCAATATAACTCTTGTTCTGCTGAGTCATTTGGGGAGAAACTTATATATAGAACATGCATGATGAGAAATAGGGTCATGCTAAATGTCCATAATGTTTCACATGTTCTTTGTCTGGCCAAAAATGGTTTACTGATGCAATTAACTACAATTCTGGGTAATGGGGCTTTGAATGAAGTTTTGAGACGAAATGATTTAGTTAATTTATGGTACTTTTCAAATATAGATCCAGATCAGCTGCCTTTAAAAAAAATTATGGCACTATACAAGATCTACACATTTGACACTTTACATTCAAGCAAACTAATCACAGTTGGTGTTAATGCATAACCTAAGGTGTGCATGCACAACTGATCTGAGTTGACATTGTTTGAATGTATCAAATGTATTGTGTTTGAAAATCTCAAAGTATAATGGCAGTGGTCATTTACATGTAAATATGGCTAGGATTCTTTGATGAATTTGTTAATCTTTCCAGGATGATAGACTGCAGGCAGTTGGGGAGAAAACTAGACAAGATGGCTGTTCCTTTCACACAAGTGAACCAACCGATTCCATCCCAGGAGATGTCAGTCAGGATTTAGAACATGTTCTATATACATGAGTAAGAGTACTGACCGAGACATTCCAGATGACTATGCTGGACTCAGATGTCAAGATGAAAATGTTGTAGAGCTGACCTCTACTTCATCAACTATATCTGATAACGAAAATGACTCTGCAGAAGACAATGAAGCAGTTCTGTTACCATTGGCTCGTTTGTGTTGCTGTTGGCTCTTTTTACAACAATGTACAACCTTATTGGTGATGCAGTGCAGCAGCTTTTGAATATTCTGTCATTTGTACTTCCAAGTGGACATATATTGTGCAGCACACTACATGAGTTTAAAACATTTGTTTGTTTTCAAAAAATTAAAAAAACATCTTGTTTTCCTGGCTATTACTGCCCTCACTGCCATAATGCAGTAAAAGATCAAACAGTAAAACATTGTCCCATGGCACTTGTGGCATGCCATTTGACAGTGTTAGTTACTTCATTGAAGTGCTGTTAAAAGATCATACTTTATTTCGACAAGACAGTTTCTATAAAAAAAAACTACAACATCGGTTCCAGCGACAAGTACCCCTTGGCAGTTATGCAGATATTTATGATGGAGAACTTTATCAATCACACTTTCAAAATGGAGGGCATCTAAGCAAACCAACAAATTTGTATTTTAACTTTAAATTGTTTAATACAGATGGTGCTGCATTGTTCAAAAGTAGTAAAGTTTCAGTTTGACCATTGCTCTTAGTTATTAATGCCAACTTCCATATTAGCAAAGAATGAAGAAAGAAAACATGATCCTTGTCAGTCTTTGGTTTGGAACTAAGAAGTGATCAATAAGCACAAGATATTAACCCTTTACTCCATGAATATACAGGTAGAATTTAATGACAGGTTTTATTGGCACCATGAACAGTAAATTGCATTAATTTTCAAAATGGCATATTAACACAGAAACTTTATGCCATGGCAGAAACTGTAGAATCATATCTATAATTCTATATTATATCATAAGTAAAAAGAGCAGGCCCTGATCAGACGGCTCTTCTAGGAGCCATCTGATCTGGGTCTACTCTTTTCTCCATTTGCAAAGGCACAGAAAGGCCTGTTTATTGAGGAAAGGGTTAATGCTTAGTGAGACTTCAAACTTTACGGATCCAGCTCAGCCACCACGTCTGTGATGTGGCTAACAGTTCTTGATCTGTACAGTTTGATACATAACTACAGTTACAGTACCAGTATTAATTAATACTCCTTGGCTTATATTACTATTGCATTCAGTAAGAATCAATTCACCTATTGCATTCTGGGTATTTTTTGTCATCTGAAATTATCAACTGCATCAAAAATCAAGAGATACTTTTAACTATTGGTCTGATTTTTGTAGAAATGGTGCCTAGACATTAAACATTAAACATTTTTGTACCTCAGATCAGGTCCCACTTTTTGTGGTTCTGATCTGGATCTTAACTGTTTGTCGATATACTCGTGAATGGGTACCCCATTTGAAGTGGGTTACTTTTTATGGTTGTCAAATTACCATAAAAAGTAACATGAAAGCCATGTCATGGCCCTTAATACAAAAAAAAGGTCTTTTGGGGCATTGAAAGTAATTAGATCCAGACAATAGTCACCTTAAATGTCAGAGATGCTTTATTTGATCAAAGACTACTTTTGTCAGAAAAAGTTTGTTTATTGTTTATTTCTAAACTGCTCCGGTTGAAATGTAAGATCCACATATTTGACTATAAAAGGACTAAAGTCTGTCTAATAAACCTTTGCTAAAATGCTAAGTCTGAAATTCCACCTAGCAAAATTAACAAAGACAAAAACTCCATCTAGTAAAATAGACTAAGTCGAAATTCCGTCTAAGAAAATCTCAAGAATAGTTCAATGTCATTTTTTCCTGCTAGTTTGAAAAGTAAAGTTTATTTTTCCGCCTTACTACACCGAAAAAAATCTGGCTTATAGTTTCCGTCTAAATTGTTATCATTTCCTGCTAAAATTCAGATTTTCTTAGGCGGCTTTTAGCAAAATTCCGTGTCCGTGTAGTGATAGCAGGAAAATCTGATATTTTGCCATTTTCAGGGCGTAATCCGTCTAAATTCCAGGCGTATTCCGCTTAATAATTTCGTACAGGCACCTTATATGGCCTAGAGCAAATGAGAAATATTTTCACTGAAGCCAATGTTGTACATTATATAAATAAAACTATGGAGCACAATAATATATAAATCCCCCTTAAACATTCAAATGTAAACCATTAAAATATTCATTAGAAACATTATATATGCGACATCAGGCCAATAAAAACATGGTAAATGTATGCACAATCGGAAATATCATTTTGTTGCTTCATGCCAGGCAAGTAGTCCACACCTGTGTATTCTAAATGGTAGCATCGATCTACTTTCGGTTTTGACAATACATGTATTAGGCATCCATTCTGTCTTAACCATTTCCTTCATGTAAACGTGTTTTCACACATTTGCAAACCGAGTAGACCCAGATCAGACAGTTCCTGCAGAAATTGTCAGATAAGGGTCTGCTGTTTGATAATGGAATTTGATGGATCTATTTCTTTAGTTTCAAAAATGGTTACAATGTTCCAATTTCCATATATCATTATAACTGTACTTTTGCCATGCATCTTCAATCTATAGGTATTGATATTTTGAATAAACAGAACTGGGAAAGGGTTAACATCTCATTGAAGAGACTAGCCAGGAAACCTGAATATACTTAGGCTTAAATTAAAATTAAGTTTGTTTGGCCTTTACCTTTGTTTCCCACCAACTCAAAATATTTTATTGTTAAATCTGTGAGAATATTTATTTAATTTTTTGTCCTAGGCAAGCTTGCACTATTGTCAGACGTGAATTCCAGGTGGGTTAATACAAAAGCATAACACATGAAATAAGATGTTATGCATACATAAGGTACTTTGGCTACAGTGCCAAAACAGTTTCATAAATATTGATATAGAGTACTATTTTTTCAGAAAAAAATAAAATAATTTTCCTACCTACCGACCCACTTCTAAAATCTAATGTCAGGTAAAGGGCAAACAAACACTTTTTTAATGAAAGCCTTATTATTATAGTTATAAGAAGTTATTACTAATGCAATAATGTTCTAAAACTAAAATGCAGAATTACGATTTAACATCAGTTTTTAGTCAGATTTTTTCGAGAAAAATCTCGGCTTATAGTTTGCCGAAAACCGGGCGGTTGGGAGGGCGGGCGTAATTTGGATGTTGTTAACAAAACTTTAAACATTACTTATAAATTCTGAATTACTTAAAAGCTAGACCATTCATAATAGGTATGCAGATAGCTTGGGTGAAGGCCTTTCACTTGATACAAGGGTACACGAAATCAGATCAAGGTCAAGGTCACTATTTCCAAAACTTTGCCATTTTTGATAAACTTTAACATTGCTATAAGTTCTGAACTACAAATGCTCTAGGCAATTAATCTATGGTATACAGATAGCTTGGGCAAAGGCCTTTCACTTGATACAAGGATATATGAAACCAGGCCAAGGTCACTAATTCCAAAACTTTGCTGTCGTTAACAAAATTTACCATTACTTATAACTTCTGAATTACTTACGCAAGACCATTCATACTTAGTATGCAGTTAGCTCGGTAAACGCCTTTCACTTGATACAAGGATACATGAAATCAGGTCAAGGTCCATGTCACTATTTTCAAAACATTGCCATCGTTAACAAAACTTTAACATTGCTTATAACTTCTGAATTACTTAAGCTAGATCATTCATATTTGGTATGCAGATAGCTTAGGTGTAGGCCTTTCACTTGATACAAGGATATATGATATCAGGTCAAGGTCACTATTTCCAAAACTTTGCTGTGTTTAACAAATTTTAATATTGCTATAACTTCTGAACTACAAATGCTGGGCAGTTCATATTTGGTATACAGTTCATATTTGGTATACAGATAGCTTGGGTAAAGGCCTTTCACTTGATACAAGGATACATGAAATCAGGTCAATGTCAAGGCTACTATTTTGAAACCTCTGCTGTTTTTGACAAATTTTAACATTGCTATAACTTCTGAACTGCAAATGCTAGGCAATTCATCTTTGGTATACAAATGACTTTGGTAAAGGCCTTTCAGTTGATATAAATAAACTGTATTTGAAATTAGGTCAAGGTCACTATTTTGACAAGTTGGCCATCATTGAAAAGCTTCAACATTTTTTCTTAACTGCTGAACCTCATATGCTAGACACTTCATACATGGTATGGAGATAGCTTTGTTGAAGGCTATTCAGTTGATACAATGATACATGAAATTGGGTCAATGTCACTATTTTGAAAACTTGACTGTTTTTAAACAAATTTTAACATTTCGCTATAACTTCTAAGTTCTGATCCATGAGTGCTAGGCCATTCACCTTTGGTATTCAGATAGCTTTGGTAAAGACCTTACGGATAACTTTATAATACCTGAAATCAGGTCAAGGTCACCATTTTGAAACATTGGCTGTCATTAAAATGTTGTTATAACTTCTGAACTACATGGGCTAGACAATTTATAATTGGTATGCAGATAGCTTGGGTGAAGGCCTTTTAGTTGATACAAGGATACATGAAATTGAGTCAAGGTCAACACACAAAAACCCGGCTTTAATGTGTTTTCCGCATTATTTGCTTGTCTTTTAACTTCATGCTTTAGGACTAATAGATTCAGTTTTGGACTCATAGTTTTTCTGTGGGACTAATTGTTTTCAGATATGTGAGTCCTGGAACGCATGGTTCAAATTTCTGGATTAATCACTGCAGTTTAGATCTTGGTCAGACAGTTACTTGAAATCTCATTTTAACTGAGAAGCTGCTTAAGCAAGGATATAGATATCATAAACTAACAAAAACATTCTCTAAATTCTATTATCGAAATCTCTCACTTATTGACAAGTACAAATGTAATCTCAAGGCGCTCCTGCGACACGGTGTTTCACATCCAGAATTTTATGGTGATGTGATTTACAAACTTCGTAAAATTATTTAACATACCCATTTTCTCACTTTGTTCACTAAATACATTAAAAATCATTAAAAGGGGATTTGACCCTATAGTACTACAACATACTGCATGTCTGGTTGTCAACCCTTTTACAGTTGGCAATCACGCTTGCCTATTTGCATGTACGCCGACAAGAAAGATTTAGTACTCTATGAAGGCGACCTCTTAAATCCGGAGGCGGAAGGAGGACGTCGGATATTTGTATTATCTGGTTTTTGTCGTATCCTTTATTACTTTTCTACAATGACTCTGTTTGCAGCTGAATCATTGAGTACACTAGCGATAGGTGGATACAGATACTTCACTTAATTATGTTTTCGTTTTACCTGCATTTTACCACTGTATTTGCCATCGCGGTTGTTGTAGATTAATCGGAGAGGGGATACATTTATTTACATTGTCTTTTAGGGTGAGGATGGAATAATTGTGAGGTTGGGCGCCCAAAAACCGGTTTAACCACCCAGTGGCTTTTGTCACTGACCGTTCCAATGCGGTACTGTTGTATGTTTGTTTAGTTATGTACATTTGCTGTTTCCTTGTGTTGCTGTTTGGGCGGCCGTTGTTCTTAGTATGTGGTGTTTCCTGCATAACTCATTTTTGTATTTTTGGTATTAGGTCTGAATCGAAACTGTGTGTCAGTTTTAGTTCAAGTTGGCTCAGCAGTGAAAGGGTTAACACTAAGTTTCTGTCATCTGCTAGAAATGTTGTTTGCTGAAAAACTAACATTGCCAATATATTACTGTATCTCAGGTGATGATATAGGGTCAATGGCCCTCTTGTTTCGATTTTAGCTCACCTAGCACAAAGTGCCAAGGTGAGCTATTGGTACCACACTGTGTCTGTCGTCCGGCATTGTCTGTCATCAACATTTCATTTCAAACGGCATCATGATCTCTAAAATTATGAAGTCAAATGTAATGAAACAAAGATGGTGATCCTCTGTCAAAATAGCTAAAATGGTTTGGATCCTTGTAGAACTCTGCAAATAATTTCATGGGAATAATCATTAGGTGACTGTCTACCACAATAGCTAAAACCATGACGCTATCTAAACAATTATGGTTGCTAGGGGGCATGACTGTTTTCCTTATATATCTGTATAGAAAACGGCAAATGTTCAAATCTCCTCTTGTCCAAAACCAATGGTCTGATTTCAGAATAATATGATGGGAATAATCATTAGGTAACCCCGTACCAAAATGCAGAACTCTCGTTTCCATGGCAATCAAAAGAAAAAATATCTAAATTTCTTTTTCTTCAAAACATATGGTCAGATTTAAAAACACGTTGATGGGAATAATGATTAGGTGACCCTGAGGCCTCTACCAAAATAGCTGAAACTGTGACAAAATAGCAGTTGGTGGGGGGGGGGGGCTGTTTTCCTTATGTCATATACAACATAGCAAACCTGGACCGTGGTGAGTGATACATGGCCATCTTGTTTTTCTACCCCCACAAGCAAGTGAGGGGGTAAAGAGAGCTTAGCGGTCGGTCCGTCAGTTGGTTTGTTGACTTTATTCGGCGCATTTTCTCATTCACATCCAATTATAAATTTTCAGCTGATTGATTTTCTTACAGAGCTTTGCCCCTTTGTTTAAGTTTTGTGTTGGGTCTGTCTGTTGACTTCTATTCCGTACGGTTTCTCGGCGACTGCTGACTGGAATCATATAAAAACTTGACATGATACTTTATCATGAAGAGGAGATGCACATCCAATTATAGTTCTACAGATTATTTATTTTCTTACGGAGTAATGTGCCTTTGAATTTTGGACTGTTGGTCGGTCTGTTGACTTTTATCTATGCGGATTTTCAGCAACTGCTGACTGGAATCCAGTGATATTTCACATGATGCTTTGTCATAAAACAGCCATGCCCATATCAGTTATAGCATTCCAGCTCATTGATTTTCTTATAAAGTTAAGCCCCTTTGTTTAAAAGTTGTGTGTTGGTCTGTCTATTGACTTTTATTCCGCACAGTTTCTCAGCAACTGCTGACTGGAATAGTAAGAAACTTGACATGATTCTTTATCATGAAGAAGCGATATGCATCCAGTAATATTTTTATAGTTTATCTATTTCCTTACAGAGTTATGCCCCTTTGAGTTTTGGTCTGTCGGTTAGTCTGTTGACGTTTCCCGGCCTTGTTTCTCAGCAACTGCTCACTGGAATCCAATGATACTTGACATTCATGATGCTTTATCATAAAGAGGACATATATGTACATCCAATTATAGTTTATAGCTGATTGAAAATTTTACTAAGTTATGCCCCTTTGTATGAACAGACTCGATAAAACCGAGTCTGCAGTTTTCTCTTTTTGCATTTTTAGCTTACCAGAGCACAAAGTGCTCAGGGTGAGCTTTTGTGATCTCCTGATGTCAGTCCGCGTTCGTCGTTCTTTGTTCATCGTCCGTTGTCAACAATCTGAACCTTTAAACATCTTACCTGAATCTACAGGGTTCTCAGCTTTCATATTTGGCACATACCATCATATTCAGGTCCTCTACAAAATTTATATAAATTATGCCCCTGGGGTCAAAATTGGCCCTGCCCTAGGGGTGGCTAATTGTCAATAGAAACAAATAGAGAAAACTTTGAAATTCTTCTCCTCTGAAACTGGAAGGTTCTTAGCTTTCATATTTGGCACATAACATCATGTTCAGGGCCTCTACAAAAGTTATATAAATTATGTCCCTGGGGTCAAAATTGACCCCTCCCAAGGGGTGGCCAGTTTTCAATAGAAACAAATGAAGGCTGTGATTGGTTGAAATTTAGATCTTTTTCTACAAATTTAGATATTGTCAATGATTTTGCTGAAAATTTGTATGTCAGGATAAGTTTGCACTTCAATTTGTTTTGTAGGCCGTTTGGAAAGAATTGGTTGGCATGGTAACTGAATGGTGGGCTCTGTGTGGTCAAAATTTATATATTATTTGGCAAAGTTTAAACATATTTGATTTTGCTTAAAATTGGAATCATGTGATATTTTAGTTCTCCAAATCGGTTTGTATGCGTTTCAAAAGTATTGGTTGCCATGGTAACTGAATGTTGACTTTGATTGTCGAAATTTAGATCCATATTAGGTAACTTCTGTTGCAGCTGTCTAAGAGCCTGAGTGTTACATGAAACTTTGACCATGCGTTTAGAATTGACTGAGGGTATGTTTTTAACGTTAAGGATCGACATAGGGTCTTTCTTAAACGTCAAGAATCAACTTAACAGTAACAATCAACACAGCATGTTTTTTTAACATTGAAATTTGACCCTGTGTCTTTTTTTAAAACGTTAAGAATTTACCCAGGATCTGTTTTTAACGTTGACAATCAACCCAGGGTCCTTTTTAACATTGGGAATGACCTAGGGTCCTTTTTAACTAAATCTAGACCCTTGGCTCTTTTCTTAGCTATCATAATCATCAAAGGTTCTGACTCTAATGTTAAGAACTGACTCCTGTGTAATTTTAACAGCATCAAAATTTCATGTTACACCTGCATTACATTGTATTGTTTTTCTGCCAAAATGCATTTCGGTGTCAAACACTTTGGGGGCATTTGTCACCCGTGACGACTCTCTTTTTGATATAACAACTGGATTGCGTCCCTTCTGGATAATGGCAGTTGCAAATTAGATCTGACCTGTAAATAGAACAATTAACCCTTTACTCCATAAATATACATTTCTACACCTTTGCAAACAGAGTAGACCCAGATGAGAATGGCTCATGTAGTAGTCATGTGATCAGTCTGCTCTATTTGCTTATGATAAAATATGGTGCAAATTGCATTAAATTATTTTCATTTTGTGTACGATATACATGTACTTATAATATGTTTACTTAAGCCTTTCCCTCATATAAATGCCTTTTCATGCATTTGAAAACAGAACAGACCCAAATCAGACAGCTCATATAGCAGCTGTCTGATCAGGGTCTGATGGAATTTGAAATGTGTTTCTTTACTTTCTAAAATGGCTACACTGTCCCACTTTCCATATTTCGTTATAACTATTTTGTCCATGAATATTCACTAGGTATTGAAATTGTGAATAAAGGTAGAACAGGGGAAGGGTTAAAAGTACATCAATTTTAAGATAAGATATGAATAATAATATGAACTCATGAAGATGTAATGAAAATATCTGAAATTTTGAACATATTAGTATAGATTAATTCATTCTTTCTGAATTAAAATTGGCTCCCACCCCAGGGCCGGCTAGTTTTCTATAGAAACATAGTGAAATCTATGAAAATCTTCTCCTCTGATTGTCAGGTGAGCGATGTCTGGCCCTCTTGTTGTCAACTTTTATTGGATATGTTTTCTTACGATAAACTACTTTTCAGCATATAAACAAATGAGTTTTGTATACATGTATTTGAAACACGTCGAATGTAGAGACTTCCTAAATTTAAACTTTATAGAAATGTTGTTTGGCATGACCGTAGATCTGATTTTTGTCAAGGGATTGTAAAATGGCTGATGTTGCCATAGAAACTGCAAAAATAGAAAACAAATGTGTTCAGAATTGATTGAAACTTAAGGGAAATGTTGTTTGGCATGTTTAGAACTGATTTCATGCCTTGGAAATATTAAAATGGCTGTCATTGTCATGGAAACAATATTATTTCATACGCAAACACAGCAGATCATGATCAGATGGTTTCTATGGAACTGTCTGTCTTGGTCTTACTTGTTTGCAAATGCATGAAAGTGTGTATTAGGTAAAGGGTTAAGAGGTGTTAAGATGTTTTGGGCCACACTTAACCCATTCCCTTATATTGATGATTCTGTAAAAGTCACTTTGTGAAGCCATTGTGATAAATAGAGCACTTGCTCCTATAGGAGCAAATGCTCTATTTGTGATAATTTTATCACAATGGTTTCAAACAACAAAATTCTAAAAGTTTCCTTTTCTCTAGTTATTGCTCCTTTTCGGTAGATTTATTCAAAGAGATTGTATCGAAAAATAGCCTATGAGGTAATGGGTTAAAATTGTCCTTGATACATGGTTAATTTGTTTGAAAATCTAATTTCAGGGTTTCGAAAGACACTGTGTTTGTACCAATCAACAGATGTGCCTACAAGATTGGGCGGTGGATAGTTATATATGCTACTGACCTTAATGCCAGTATGTAACCAAGAAGATAAACATTCTTATTTTGCCCTTGATTTTCACCAAACTGCAGGAAAGTATGTGATGTTATGACATCTTGGCTAAGTTTGATAACTAGCTGAATGACTCCAGATGGGCGTATTTTGTGTCAGTTTGATGCTCTTGTTCAATTGCGGATCATGCCGTTTTGACAATTAAGTATTGACGGGGTTAATAAAGGTGTTAAGATGTATTTACAATTAGTGACCTGCTCACTCTCCTACATGAGCAATTAGTGATGATAGTTGTATAGCCAAGCAAAAGCCCAGATAAGATGTGTAAATTAAAGCATTTTCAAGAATAGATCCTTTATCTTTTCCACAAAACCCTATCGTTTGACTTCTCTTTAGAATCATCATAAGTACACCTTTCTAAGAAATCTGCAAACAGACTATATACCCAGATCAAAATGGCTCCTGTAGAAGCTGTCTGATCAGGGTCTGCTTTGTTTGCTTATGAAATATTTTAAATTGAGTCTACAGTTTCAGCTAGGACCAAAATTCATGTGTCCATGTACCATTATAAAAAAGTAATCTAATTAATATTCATGATTTCATTATTTCTTACAAGAATATTCATTGGGTAAAGGATGAAGATATACACATAGTTTGATCTCTTGTATATAGCGTCAAACAGATTGGATCCTGATGAGGGTTACTCAGCGTATTATCTGGATCCAAGCTGTTTGCAAATGACGGTTGGGCCTTGGTCGGCAGAATAAGGTTGAAAGACGATGTCAGAGCAGGGTATACAAGTGTTTGTACTGATAGCATACAATGACTTATACTGCTGGTGATTGAACAGCAGTGTACACTAAACCAGATGATACATTGCATCGAGTATAGATGTATATAGTTTGATTTCTTGTTTATATACAGATTATGTTTTGAATAAATATTGTATTCATAGGAAAATAGTATTTGTGTCTATCCAACTGTGTAGACCCATATCAGCTTGCTTATTGAAATGCATTCAATATGTCTGATCAGGACGTTTTGTCCTTGTGTATACATCAAAATACTGCAACTGTTGATGATGGAAAATAGTATATATACCCAGATCAGAAACTACATTCTAATAAGGCGGTTGATATTAGTGTACAGTATCTGCTAATGTTCTTTTACTACATAAATGTGCATTTCTACAACTCTTGCAAAACAGTGTAGATCCAGATAAGATGGTACTGCTAAGAGCCGTCTGATGAGCGTCTGCTCTGTTGGCTTATGATATAATATTGAGATTGCGAAATATTTCTATCTCAATGTGATGTTACAGTACAAGTCCCGCGGACTTTTTGTTTTCCGCGGCCCATCGCAATTTTATCCAACGCGGACAAGGGTTCAAAACGTACTATTTTTTTATATTGAAACACGGAAAACCCGTTAAACACAAAACAAACACGCAATAAGTTATTAAGTTGAATAAGTTGTATCAAGTTTGCATACGTTTGTGCACATTGTTAGTAAATTCATCTTTATTTCGATTCTATGTTTTAGGTTCCGATTCAAATTCCTAATCGATTTTGTTTTCAGTTTCACATCAGTCTAAATTTTAATTATCAGAAATCTACTGGAAACGACAAACAAAACCTATTGATTCTGTTATGAGAATAGTCTTCTCTGGTCTTCTTATGATTCCTGTATAGATCTATATAAATACTGTGCTGGCAGACGAAACAATTGAGGGATTTTATTTACTAATACATCTAATATCCATTCAGCCAGGTGAGTTGTAAAGTTAGAAGTTTTCTCCATTATTTAGTCTTGGTTCGGCAGCTTAAAATGTACGTTTTAACCAGTTTCAATAGTCATCCGAATAATACTTGTATGGTTGTTTTATTACGCTTATGCCTAATATTTTACTGTGTAAAAATCTACCTGTGTACATGTTTTGTCTTTCTGCTTGATGTACATGTACTGCATATTTAGATGTTGCTCAATCGATTCACTGACATGATGTACCTGTATCCTATGGATGAAAAAAGATAATCCATTTTTTTTCTAAAAACGTAGATATAGGTGTAAATCAGTTTTGGTTCTGGTTTGATAATGAGATATTGGGCGTCTGTTCTGGATCTAAACTGTTGTTAATGTCATGGCAACCGAATTCTGGGAGTGAAGGTGCATACGAATTAAATGTTATTAAATCAATGTTATTAAAGAAGCGTACATGCACATGATTTATCTTAACCTCAAACCACAGACCTCGTACACCCACATTCTTTCGTTAAACGGATATGTCGAAATCAAAGTGTCGCCTGCTTGAATTCCATGACCAATTCCTTATTTGGAAATAGGTCACAATTTTCCGATTGTAAGTTGTATTTACTATTAAACCCTTCCATGTCAAACTTGAAAACTCTAATGTTTGCAAACAGTTTGGATCCAGATCAGATGCCGTGTCTGATAAATATCAAACCATTTGACACTCATATTAAAGTTTCTTAAAGCCCATTCCTCTATACAAGTAGGCTCTATTTGGATCCAACCTCTTTGAATAGTTCTACCGAAAAGGAGTATTAAGTAGATGAAATTATTGTTTTTAGAATTTTGTAATTTGAAACCATTGTGATAAATAGAGCATATGCTCCTATACATGTAGGAGCAAATGCTCTTTTTATCACATTGGTTTCAACAGGTGACTTTTACAGAGGCGTAGAAAGGAGTATTTATGGAGGAAAGGGTTAAGTAAAAACTATCATAAAATTCCAAGTTTTTATAAAGAAACGCAGATGAAAGATTTAAGCAGACAATGATTTGGCAGTGACTATGTTAGACGGATTATTACGTCATAATGACAGTGAATGGGTTTATAGCATACAGTACAACCTCTCCACAACGGCCCTCTGCACAGCAAACACCTCCTTTCAACAACACTTTAAATGAATCCCCAAAACTTACAGTGGAACCTCTCCACATCGATACAAATAAAATGTCTGTTGTAAGGCAGGTGGCAGATTAATGCAGCATAAAAGTACTTTTGTCCTGCATTAAGCAGCCACCTGTATTCAAAAGATCTCAGGTGTTCCTTACTGGGTTGTCTCTTGAGAGTGATTTGCCATGAAATTCCGATGAGCATCAACCTCTCTACAACGACAATACAGAAGTTCATATCCCCCAGAGTGTTGCTTTGCAGAGGTTATACTGTAGCTATGATTTATTAATAAATACGTACAACAAAATATGTCCCTCATACGCCAACTTTCTTTCTTTTTAAAAGGATATTTCTTAATTTAATTGCCAGTTGCTAGTTTTAAAGTAAGCCGGTGGTCTAATATTCGATGCGTTAAAAATGTAACTGCCCCTGATAATAACAAAATTACAGCAAACCCTTATAAAACGAATCCTGTGAACATACCGAGAAAATGACCTGATTATAGAGGTTCTCAACCCGGTATAGCGAAGTAAAATAACAATTAAAAACAGTTGAATTGGCTGTCATTTGAAAAAGGTGGCAACTAATCACAGGATACATGTAACTCCAATATCGGTTTAGAAAGATTATCGGTTGCGGGGGGGGGGGGGGGGGGGGTTGTTAACCATTCTTAAAAAATGTTGATTTGACGTTTGTTTTAAACAGATGACAGCTAATTGCAGAATTGAAGTAATTTAGAAAGCTCCTTACTCTTTCTGCATTACCGATTTCCTGTATAATCAACCATCTGTTTTTAGAATAATGTAGGTATTTTCTTTTTATCCTTTGCGAGCAAGTAGAGCAAGTAAAATAAAATAAAAATTAAAGGGGACAAATGTCAGCCATGTCAAAAATGTCGGGGGCAAATGTCCGCCCAAGCCAAAACAGTAGGTGGCAAATGTCCCATGCTCAAATAGGAGGACAAAAAGAAGGTAAACGGACATTAGCGCACCCGGACCACAGCCCACCCGGACATCAGCCCACCATTTCTCTAAGGGCGGACATTAGACCACTCGTGTTTTTGAGGGGCGGACATTAGCCCACTCGTGTTTTTGAGGAGGGCGGACATTAGACCACTCGTGTTTTTTTTATGGGCGGACATTAGCCCACTCGGACAATAGACCACTCGCGCTGAATATTAACGAGGAGGACATCAAAAAGCCGTCGATCAAAAGCCCCTCACTAATATGGCCAAGGCTTACATAAGCCCCTCACTATTTTTGTTAATTAATCATTATACTCCAAATATTTGGACAAAGTAGACCAAAATCAAAAGTACAGCTATCTGATCTGGATCTACCGTTTGCTGAATGACAAGTTTATAAAGATTCATTAAGTAAGGTAATTAGCACATTCTATACTTATAAAAGTAAACATAGTAGATCACAAGGAGGATATTCCTTATATTTATTTCAAACAGGGTAGACCCAAATCAAATCTAAAGCTATATGATCTGGTTCAACCATGTTTGCTTTGTAACAGTTAATATAGATTCATTAGCTATGAATGACGCACTATTAGCCATATCGTTTATAAATTATTATAATATTACCCCAATTAACTTAAACACAAACTTTTTCCATTTTCTAATTCCTTAACTTCTTTAAATTTCAAACAGAGTAGACCAATATTAAAATACTGAGCTGTCTGATCTGGATCTACCCTATTTTCACAATGACAAGCTTATAAAGATTCGTTAAGTAAGGTAACTAGCACACTCCTTTTAAAATTACACTTAACAAAACACATAAAGTTAGTTCGATTAATGTTAGTATTGTTTTTGGTGAGGGGCTTTTGTAAACCTTGACCATTTTGGTGAGGGGCTTTTGCAAGAGGGGCTTTTGTAGTGAGGAGCTTTTGTAGTGAGGGGCTATTGTGATACACCCGTCGAATAATTTAGATCAACAGTATAATTTAGATATTAAGATATACATGTACAGTCAGTCTCACGGCGTTCATTTATGTGTTGTAAAATGTCTTCTTTCTGGCTACTGTAAAGTACCGTATCAGATCTAGTAAAAGTATTTTAGAATAGATCTAGATCATATCAATCTTAACTGTCTTTAGAACTAGAATTCGCAATAAGCTAACTGTTCTAAATCGTTAGGGTTTAAATATTCTTAGTCATAGATCTAATTAGTCAAAGCATAGTTACCTTCTATTTTTCGGGAAGCTGTTTAACAAATCATAACTTTAGACAATTGGCACATTCTTAGGTAGTTCGGTTTCATTACACGCATTCCTGTTACGTAATAATTCATAACTTTGTTGACAGTGTGTGACAGACGGCAGTTGTGCACTTGCCCCCGCTGAGAAATTAGGGGATTTACTGACCATCTGGCACCTTTGATCGTTACTATTTTCTTATGTCTAGCTAGTAAATTACAGTATATTTAGGCTGAGTAAGTAATATAATGGTATAGACTCCAACTGTCTAACACAATTAATTTTCAGTATTTAAAACAAATAGTTTGTATTGTTAAATGCGGGAAATAACAGTACTGACATTTGAAAACTGTAGACCCAGACAAGATTTGCTAAAAAAGCAACCATCTGACAAGGGTCTTCACTGTTTATTATTCAAGATCATATAGCTAATTTAGGTCTTATATAATGAATGGAATATACAGTTAAACAATGGCGGGCCATTCCACCTTAAAATACAAAACATTCTATAAAATAAACGTGTTTCAAGCATTTGCAAACAGCGTAGTCCCATATCATACGCATGATCTAGGTCTGCTCAGTTTATTTATGAAATTGTAATAGGCCCGAATCTACAGTTTCTACCAGCATCAAAACAACCTTGTCTACAAATGCCATTTAAAACATTAGCTTATAATTATTCATGATATCATTATTTCTTACATGAATGCTGAACAGGGAAGGGTTAATCAGCACAAAGTGACAGAATAACAAGAATGTTTTCATAATTATACAATTCATAAAAATATGTTTATTTATTTAAAACTCTTAAATGATAAGACTCAGATCAGATTTCTCAAATAGAAGCTGTTTGACCAGGGGTCTGCTCTGTTTGCTTATCCCTTCACCATATATAAACAGTTTCCATGCCATTGCAAACAGAGTAGACCAAGATCTGAAGGCGCCTATTGGAGCCGCATGATCGGGACCAGCTCTGTTTACTTATGAAATTATATCAGATCTGACTCTACAGAAAAGTCATGGACCGTGTACCTACACCATTATAAAAATCAACTTATAAATATTATGGTGTCATCCTTTCTGACATAAATATTCAACAGGGAAATGATTGAAAACCACCGACAACCAAACTTCAGGTTACGAATTCAGCTAAAGATCCGGCAACAGAAGTAAAAATTCGGAGAGCATCGACGCTTTTCACGTGCTTGCAAACAGAGTGGACACGGATACGATGGCTCTTTTAGAAACCGTCTGATCAGGGTATTCTCTATTTGCTTATGAATTTATGTTGGATCTAACTGTATAGTTTTGTTTCAATACCAAAACAGCCTCAGTACATATGCTATTTTAAAAATAGATTTAATAAATATTCATGATATCGGTATTTCGGTTTACGGACATTTGTCCCCCGGACACTTGCCCCCCGGACCTTTGCCTCCATTTTTAGGGTTTCGGCTTTTGCCGAAATCCTTATAAAATGGATTGCGACTCAAACTATGGCGGAAAAATTGGATATACAAATACAATATTGTATTCAGCACAAAGAAAATTATATGGCATTTGGCCTTCCAAAACACCAAATAATTTTATAATATAAAAAAGAAAACTAAAAACACTTTTTAGGGATTTTTAAAAACCATGGGGGAATTGCCCAGTTTGGCAGTTTTATTGCGGGGCAGTCATCCAGGGGGCAATCATCCAGGGGGCAATAGTCCTATGGGGTAATCACCCTATGGGGAAGTTGTCCGTACCCCGAAAACCCTATTGCACGAGCGCTACCTAGCGGGAATCCCCCTAAGAGAATACGCGCATGTGCAGTGCTTGGCTTACAATCCGGTTCCGGAATCTTGCAAAATATTTATAATGAAATATGGAAGGTGGATCCATTACCAAACAGAGCAGACCCTGAATCTATGGGAGCGAGCTGTCTGATCTGGGTCGAATCTATTTGCAGATGCATGAAAACAAGTTTATATGGGGAAATTAAGGGTTAAATAGACTTCTTCTGTTCTTTACGTCCTTTACAGTATAAAGGTTACAGCGCACTGGTGGTCAGTAGTGCAGGGCAACTGTTGCATCATGCTAAAATCTCTAGAGGTCATACGCTTAACTCTTTGCACGCTAGCGGCGAAACTGTGATTACCTATGCAAACAGTTTGGATCCAGATGAGAGGCCACATAATTCTGCGTCTCATCAGGATCCAAATTGTTTGTCATCTTGATCATATTTTTGCATAAAATGAAAGAAAGTTTATTGAAGAATTGAAGCAGACGTCAACTGTTGCAAACGAAACATCACTCAGCATTATAAGGATTAAGCAAGCTGTAGAGATCTGTAATATCGTCTGCTTCAGGTTTGTCATCATTTGAATTTCTAAAAGATCAGTTTTAGGCATTTTGTCCTAAGGCAAAATTGTCACAAGTTGTAAACAGTTTAGATTTTGGTCAGACAGTTACTTGGTATTAGATCTGAATCCAAACAGGGTGTACCACTTTGCCAGCCTTTATTGTTTAAGTAGCTTGGATGGTAGTATTAACAATTACTATTAAAAGGAAACACGGGTTTTTGTATCCTTTTTATTATTAAAAAATCATTAAAATGAAAAAAAGGAGAAAGGCAAACAAAATGAGACAAAGCACTTTCTTATTTAATTTATATACATTTCATCATTTATTGATTTACGTGTCAGGCTTATAGTATCTTATAGTGTCTTATAGTATCTTATAGTAATGTATGTAATTTATTTCTAATTCATATCATTTATTTCTATGACGCCGGTTACTGATCAGGGTCTGCACTGACTGTAAATTGCATGTATGGCTATAATTTATTTTTAATTATATCATTTATTGATATACTTGTTACATGTATGATGCTGCAAATAGCAAAGACCCTGGCCAGTTGTGGTAACTGGTCGGGGTGGTATGTATTGTTTGCAGCACAGACTCACAAATTGACCCTGAACAGACTCACACTCGCAGTCTCCTCAGGAAGAAGTAAGAAAATACAACACAATCACACAAAAAGACAAGGTATAGGCATGGATAAACTATTAAGGGTCTTTTCTGTTTGCAAAAGCACAGAAAGGCTTATTTTGCTCAGACAAATTGTACCCGATATGGAACCCTGAAATCATCTTCACTATATAATATAAAGTGAAACAATATTATGTGTCTAACAACCCATATACCAATGGGAGGTTTTACTTCAAATTTCCACCCATGACAAGCTGTCAACCTTAATGTGAAGATTTTCTTAAAGAATGTAATTATTGCTCTGACCATTTTACCAGAGTTATGGGACTCTGAAATTTTCTTCACTGTATAACACATAGTCAAAAGTGCTTGATATAGAGACACTACTGTTAGGGGGAGTGGTGCATCAGAAACAATTTTCTAGTTAATTTTATTTTCCCTGTTGTATCCTGCCATGCTAAGTTGAAATATATTTGTTACTTTATAATTTGTCATATTGTTAATACCACCCCACAGTATATTTGGCAATTATTGTGTAGGGTATTTAGAATCATAAGGAATATGTCTAAAATTGGTGGAAGTGTATATATGGATAAGTGAATGATGCTTGCTAATTATTGTTATGGTCCACCAGATAGTAGCAGAAGTATGACCCTTACTTTCAAATAATGCAGTGATGGCTCTATACTACATTAAACATCAATTTTGGCTCTATTGGCACAAAGTGGCAAGTTGAGCTATTGGAATCGCACTGTGTGTGACATGTTCATAAAAAAATCTTTAAATGTCTTCCAAACTACTGACATGATTTTCAGAAAAATCCACAGCAAACAATCAATATAATAAATATATATTATGTCCGAAACCTTCAGTACTGTCAGTACTTTGATTCTGTTTGTTTTCAACGAAATAAAGCAATGCTTATTTCATTTATTTTGCAGATTACATTTTTGAAGCGGACGATAATTCAGTATAATGAGGGTCAAATGTTTAGGTCATACATTAAAACAATGATCGCTTTGCGTGCTCTACAATGTATGGAAACTACCCTGGTGTTTTAGCGCAGGGGATCAGTGATTTATGGTCATCATTGTGTTAATTATTTGGTCATCAATAAAGTTTCGACAACTTTAAAGAAAGTCTTATCGGGTATTTCCGCTCTTTTGCGACTATCAAGATGTCACAGCTCATTGGTTCAGTATCATTAAGACCCACCCATTGAAAAAGACAAGCCAATCAACTGTCACCTATAGGCGTGTCAATAACCAATAATTGATATTGCGCTTCATAATTGATGAGCGGCCATCTACATTTCCCAAAATATTAAATATAAAATGAATGGGTATTTTGTATCCAAAATTTATTCATATTGTACTTTAACCCTTTCCCTCATATGAACGTGTTTTCACGCAATTGCAAACAGAGAAGACCGAGATCAGAGGCTCTTAGAGGAGCCGTCTGATCAGGGTCTGCTCTGTTTGCTAATATAATTTGATAGATATATTTCTTTGTTTTGTAAAATAACTGCAATGTTCCCCCTTCCTTATTTCATTTGTAACTATTTTTGTCCATGAATATTCAGTAGGTATTGAAATTTTGAATAAACATAGAACAGGGAAAGGGTTAAATAAAACAATCTCTATAGGCTTGAAATTGATGTCGGTGAGGGTTTGACTTTCGGTTTAAAACCAGTCAATGTTATTTTACATGGAAGTATTATTTTAAGAATTGTGAATACAAGATATCCATCCATGCTATCAGACCGGGACAAGGCCTTATGGACCAGTTATATTGAGTTTTTTTCTGTTGTTGTCGTGGAGACATAGCATGCTACGAGCACCTGTGAATCAATACAGGGGCACTGTATTAAAATGAAATATTTGTCATATTTTTAGCTCACCAGAGCACAAAGTGCTCAAGGTGAGCTATTGTGATACCCCTGTGTCCGGCTTTGCAAACAGAGAAGACCGAGATCAGAGGCTCTTAGAGGAGCCGTCTGATCAGGGTCTGCTCTGTTTGCTAATATAATTTGATAGATATATTTCTTTGCTTTGTAAAATAGCTGCAATGTTCCCCCTTCCTTATTTCATTTGTAACTATTTTTGTCCATGAATATTCAGGTATTGAAATTTTGAATAAACATAGAACAGGGAAAGGGTTAAATAAAACAATCTCTATAGGCTTGAAATTGATGTCGGTGAGGGTTTGACTTTCGGTTTAAAACCGGTCAATGTTATTTTACATGGAAGTATTATTTTAAGAATTGTGAATACAAGATATCCATCCATGCTAATCAGCATCATGTTTGTCGTCATCATCACAACCATTATCATGATGCCTACCATCATCATCATCATCATCATCATCATCATCATCCTTGTCATCATCATCATCATCATCATCATCATCCTTGTCATCATCATTATCATCATTCACCATCAGCATCATAATCATCGTTGTCGTAGCCAGCATCACGACCGCAATCAGTACCAAAAACACCATCCTCATTACGACCATCATCATCAACAACAACATCATCATCACATTCAACCCATCACCATTTTATTTAGCGTTCTTGTGGTTTCTGCATAACTAAAAGCGACGTTCAGGAATCAGAAAACAAACGAACGTTTCATAACTGTAATAAACAAGAAACAGTTCAGTTCTGAACAGTGATTTCAACGAATTAAACAGCATTGTCATACATGTAATTTCTATATAATAACGATGTCATGATATTATTTTAAGCATAGTTGTACAGTTACACATGACTATATTTATTTGCCATTTTAACATCACTATCGCAAATAGGTAATGCATATAACATAATCAGTTAATCATAATGGCACTCGGATGCAAATAAACAGGAAACTGATAATTATAACTCTGAACAGCCATTGCAAAGAATTATTTCAATAGAATAACGATGTCATAATTGTTTTAAACGTAATTATTTTGAACAGTTTCATTTGACTACATCTATTTGCCATTTTGACTTCACTGCCGCGAATACGTAATGTCGAAAACATACCAGTTAATGCTACTCATGAATACGCAAACGAAACCAGTCATTTGCCCATTTTTGGTCCTTTATTATCTGTATAATGGCCAATATGAGATGACTGTTTGTACCTGCCTTCATACGCAGAAAACTAATACTGACGGGACTTGGATTATTCAGTTGAATAGTTTGTCTTATAAAGACCCTTAGCCTTTGGACATCCATTAACCGAACTAATTTTCTGAAGTTTTCACTGAACTTGATAATTACAAACTGCATAACTGGTTTTGAATTAATACAATGGTGATCATAATGATCGTTATGATGATCGTGATGATGATGATGGTAACGATGATGATGATGATGATGATGATGATGATGGTGGTCAGCAAAACAAACTTTGTGATATAAATATGATTTCAATAAAACGTGATTGTTAATAAATATATTCGGTCGAATTTTTCACTCGTGTTACATATTCGATCCGTGGCATATACGGTTCAACGGGCGTGGGTTTAATATATTACTTTAACACATTTACCCAATTCATACATTTGCAAACAGAGTAAATCCAGATGAGAGACTTTTTAAATTGCAGGAGCCATTTGACCAAGGCTTGCTCTGTGTAAGTGTATCATTGTAGTTCCACTATAAGTGATATTCATTATGTCTGAAATATATCACCCGTCATCAACCACTAACAGCAGCTTCATTTAGTATCACCTGTCATCAACCACTAACAGCAGCTCCATTTAGTATCACCTGTCATCAACCACTAACAACAGCTCCATTTAGTATCACCTGTCATCAACCACTAACAGCAGCTCCATTTAGTATCACCTGTCATCAACCACTAACAGCAGCTCCATTTAGTATCACCTGTCATCAACCACTAACAGCAGCTCCATTTAGTATCACCTGTCATCAACCACAACCAACAGCTTCATTCAGTATCATGTGTCATCAGCAGCTCCATTCAGTATCTCCTATATGCACATTTAATTGCTGCTACACCTCTCATTATCTTCAGTCATCAACTACATTCAGTATCTCCTATATGCACATTCAATTGCTTCTACACATCTCATTATCTTCAGTCAGCAGTTCCATTCAGTATCTCCTATATGCATCTTTAATTGCTGCTACACATCTTATTAGCTTCAGTCGGCAGCTACATTCAGTATCTCCTATATGCACATTTAATTGCTGCTACACCTCTGATTATCTTCAGTCAGCAATTACATTCAGTATCTCCTATATGCATTTTGAATTGCTGCTACACCTCTGATTATCTTCAGTCAGCAACTACATTCAGTATCTCCTATATGCATTTTGGATTGCTGCTACACCTCTGATTATCTTCAATCAGCAGCTCCATTCAGTATCTCTTATATGCATATTTAATTGCTGCTACACCTCTCATTATCTTCAGTCAGCAGCTCCATACAGTATCTCCTATATGCAACTTCAATTGCTGCTACACCTCTCATTAGTTTAAGTCAGCAGCTACATTCAGTATCGCCTATATGCACATTTAATTGCTGCTACACCTTTGATTATCTTCAGTCAGCAACTACATTCAGTATCTCCTATATGAATTTTTAATTGCTGCTACACCTCTCATCTTCAATCAGCAGCGCCATTCAGTATCTCTTATATGCATATTTAATTGCTGCTACACCTCTCATTATCTTAAGTCATCAGCTCCATACAGTATCTCCTATATGCATCTTTAATTACTGCCACACCTCTCATCAGTTTCAGTCAGCAGCTCCATACAGTATCTCCTATATGCATATTTAATTACTCCTACACCTCTTGTCAGTTTCAGTCAGCAGCTCCATTCAGTATCGCCTACATGTATCTTTGATTGCTGCTACACCTCTCTCATCTTCAGTCTGCAGTTCCATTCAGTATTTCCTATATGTATTTTAATAGCTGCTACACCTCTCATTATCTTCAGTCAGCAGCCCCATTCAGTACCGCCTATATGCACCTTTAATTGCTGCTACACCTCTCATTATCTTCAATCAGCATCTCCATTCAGTATCTCCTATATGCACCTTTAATTGCTGCTACACCTCTCATCAGCTTCAGTCAGCATCTCCATTCAGTATCTCCTATATGCACCTTTAATTGCTGCTACACCTCTCTCATCTTCAATCAGCAGTTCCATTCAATATATCCTACATGCATCTTTAATTGATGCTACATATCTAATTAGTTTTTAGGCAGCAGCTCCATTTAGTATCCCCTATATGCACTTTAATTGATGCTACACTTCTCATTATCTTATGTCAGCAGCTCCATCCAGTATCTCCTATATCACCTTTAATTGCTGCTACACCTCTCACTAGTTTAAGTATCTCCTATATGCATATTTAATTACTCCTACACCTCTTGTCAGTTTCAGTCAGCAGTTTCATTCAGTATCTCTTATATGCATCTTTAATTGCTGCTACACCTCTCATCAGATTTGAAGTCAGCAGCTCCATTCAGTATCTCCTATATGCACCTTTAATTGGTACTACACCTATCATTAGCTTCAGTCAGCAGCTCCATTCAGTATCTCCTATATGCATATTTAATTGGTACTACACCTCTCATTAGCTTCAGTCAGCAGTTCCATTAATTATATCCTATATGCATCTTATAATTGCTGCTACCCATCTCACAGTTTCAGTCAGTAGCTCCATTCAGTATCTCGTATATGCAATTATAATTGCTGCTACACCTCTCATTAGCTTCAGTCAGCAGCTTCATTCTGTATCTCCTATATGCATCTTTAATTGCTGAGCACTACATCTCTCATTATCTTCATTCAGCAGCTCCATTCAGTATCGCCTGTATGCAATTTTTAATTGCTGCTACACCTCTCATTATCTTCAGTCAGCAGCTCCATTTAGTATCGCCTGTATGCAATTTTTAATTGCTGCTACACCTCTCATTATCTTCAGTCAGCAGTTCCATTCAGTATATCCTATGTTTATTTGTGATGGATGATGTCCACTCCAACAAAGTCTCTGTAAATTCTGGTGTTCCTCAAGGCTCTGTCCTTGGTCCTCTCTGCTTCCTTCTTCATATCAATGAGCTTCCTTCCTCAGTCTTGTTACATTATTAGAGTGTTAAGACTGACACTCAAGATTACTGATAAGCACAGCCTATCACTGCATTGGTACCGCCCACTGACTAATAGAGTTAAGATCTGACCAGTGCATGATTTATCCACTTGATTCTCTTACAGTTTCTATTCTACCTTTGATCTGCATAGTAATGAATAAATGTTGTCAGCATTAAAATGACTTGATCAAAACATCAATCACCAAAACATGGTGTCAGAAGTGAACCTGACAACAATATGATTTGGATTTATACATAAGTTTGGGACATTCAGTGGACACTTGTCTTTGTGTAATTAATGTCATTTTAAGAAGATGGAATCACAAAACAATCCGCGAATGAACTGGGAGTCACAGGACTTGCCGGGTGCCTTTAAAAGATTCAAAGAGCACGCAAACTTCATGAGCAAAAAATCAGAAGATGCCCAGTGCAACTATCTCATGTTGTGGGTTGGAGAGAAAGGGAGACAAATTCACTCCACATGGAACCTAAATGACGAACAAAGCAAACAGCTCCAAAGCTACTACGACGGATTTGAAAGCTATTGTGCTCCGAAATCAAATAGGATATACAACCGATACAGGTTCAAATCCAGAGTCCAGGAAGGTGGTGAACCTTTTGAGTCATTCGTCACTGAACTAAAAGTACTAATCAAGGACTGTGGCTATCCGGATACTATACAGGATGAAATGATCCGGGACCACATAGTGTTTGGCATATATAACAACAAGATCCGGGAGAAGCTTATAAATGAAGGATCGGATCTAACATTGGCAAACTGTATAGACATAGCTCGCACATATGAGCTCAGCCAAACACAGGTGAAAAACATCACCGGAAATAGACAATCTGTTAGCATGGTAGGAACTCGTAAACCAGGCAGACCAAATGCACCACAGAAGGAGCGCATGAGGAATCCACCGGGAACCAGGAAGACCCAACATGGACCTACAGATCATTCGAGGGCAACGAACGTCTGTGGAAATTGTGGATATAAACATTTGAAGGACAAATGCCCTGCAAAGGGTAAAGAGTGCCTCTACTGCAACAAACAGAACCACTTTGCGAAGATGTGTCGCAAAAAGGACAGTGACAGCAAGAAGGTCAATGAGGTAAACAATTTTGATGCAAGATCTGATCTCGATTGTTACTTTAAGAACAATGATTTCTTTGTAAATACCATTGAGCATGATCCTATCTCAAATCAAGCATTTGCCAAAGTAACAGTAGGAAAGACATCGATATATATGAAAATAGACACAGGTGCACAGGTTAATGTTCTTCCAAAGTCAATGTATATTAAACTAGGTATAGGAGGTCCTTTGAGAAAATCTCAGAAACGTCTTACTGCATATGATTGCAAACCACTCAGTGTGGAGGGTTACATCAGCATACCTTGTAAATATGATGGTCAAACTTACAATGAGGAATTCTACATTGTCAAATCAGGTTCTAGTCCAATATTAGGCTTACAAACATGCTTGAAAATGAATCTGATCAAATTAGCACTTGCAATGAATTCAGTCACAGCCAGACAAGAACATGCTTATAGCATACCCCTCACCAAGAATGATGTTCTTTCAAAATACTCAGATGTATTCACAGGTATTGGTCTTTTGCCAGGTGAAAGCAAAATACACTTGCGCGAGGGTGTCACCCCAGTAGTTCATCCACCTCGCAAAGTCCCTGTCGCAATCAAGGACAAACTCAAGTTAGAACTTGACCGTATGGAACATCTTGATGTCATTTGTAAAGTCACTGAACCTACTGATTGGGTTAACAGTTTGATCACTGTAGAGAAACAAGATGGCTCATTGAGAATATGTTTAGACCCAAAAGACCTCAATGACGCAATTAAGAGACCGCATTACCCAACCAAAACACTGGATGACATTTTGCCCGAACTGTCAAACGCTACTGTTTTCTCAAAACTTGATGCGCGCAGTGGCTATTGGTCAATTAAACTCACAGAAAAATCATCATACTTGACCACATTTAACAGTCCCTTCGGCAGGTATCGTTTCCTTCGGTTACCTTTTGGTGTCAACAATGCAAATGACCTCTTTCAAGAAAAAATGGACCAATGTCTTGAAAATTTGCCAGGTGTTAGGACAATTGTTGACGATATTGTTGTCTTTGGCAAAAATCATGCAGAGCACAACCGCAATTTCGACATGTTAATGACTAGATGCCGTGAAATGGGTATCAAACTCAACCCAGATAAGACGGAAATAGGCAAGCTCGAGATTCCTTTCTTTGGTCACATTCTCAGCTCAGAAGGGTTAAAATGGATCCTGTAAAAGTCAAGGCCATACAAGACATGCCGCCCCCGACTTCAAAATCAGAACTACACACAGTTCTGGGAATGGTCACGTATCTGCAGAGATTTGCACCCAAACTCTCTGACATAACTGCACCTTTAAGACAACTGTTGTCTAAGGATGTAGAATTCTCTTGGGACAAACCCCAACAGGAAGCATTTCAGAAAATGAAAAGTATCATAACACAAAGTCCAGGTTCTGTCTTAGCATACTATGACCCCCAAAAGGAAATACCCCTGCAGGTTGATACTTCCAAATATGGTCTTGCTGCCGTTCTCATGCAAGATGAGAAACCTGTTTGTTTCGCTTCAAAATCACTGAGCAAAACAGAAATTGGTTATGCCCAAATAACAAAAGAGTTGTATGCCATTCTCTTTGGATGCAAACGGTTTCACCAGTATGTATATGGTAGACCAATCAAATGTCAAACAGATCACAAACCACTTTTAGCTATTTGGAAAAAAGGCTTGCATTCTGCACCTCCGCGTCTGCAACGCATGTTGCTACAATTGCAAAATTATGATATTAACTTGGTATTTGCCCCTGGTAAACAGATTCCAGTGGCAGACACATTGTCTCGCAAATTCTTACCAGATACATACCCAGAAATTGCAGAGGGTCTAGATGCACATGTACACTCTGTCATTTCAAGTCTACCTGTTAGTGATCAGAAAATGGAGATAATTAAGGCTGCAACAAAATCTGACTCGCAGTTACAATTACTCACAAAGGTTATCCTTGATGGTTGGTCAAATGATAGGTCACAATGCCCCAGCAGGCTACTTGAATTTTGGAACTTCAGGGATGAGTTGTCAGTAGTTGATGATGTAATACTGAAAGGAACCAAAATCCTCATTCCCAAGGAACTTAGACCCATGATGTTGGAAAAGGTACATGAACCACACCTGGGAATTGAAAAATGCACACAGCGTGCATGAGAAATTTTGTTTTGGCCCAACATGTCTAAAGACATTAAAGCACTAGTGCTAAATTGCCAAATTTGCCTAGAACATAGGTGCGCAAATTCTAAAGAGCCCCTACAACCTAGCAAAGTGCCAGATAGGCCATGGCAAAATTGTGCCACAGACCTGTTCCATTGGAACAATAGAGATTATATATTGCTCGTAGACGCCTACAGCAAATATTTCGAGGTCAGTTGAGTTCAAACGGTTTGCACAACATTATGACTTCAGACATATCACATCTTCCCCAGGTCATTCTTCGGGAAATGGGCTTGCCGAAATAACCGTTAAGACAATCAAAGCTCTGTTCACAAAAGCAAAATTGTCTGGTAACGACCCTTACATAGCACCTTTAGAGTACCGCAACACACCGTTGACCTGTGGTCAAAGTCCCGCACAACTCTTAATGAGCAGACAATTAAGGTCAATTCTGTCATTAATCACTGATGAGCTAGAGCCACGTGTTTCTGACACACAGGCTGTGAAGAACAAAATGCAAATCTCTAAGCAAAATTCAAAACGTAACTATAACCAGTTTGCAAAACCGCTCAAATCTCTAAACATTGGGGAAAGGGTTAGAGTTAGGCAAGGCAAACGTTGGTTACCTGCTGTTGTAAATCAAAGATTACATGACAGGTCATATGTTGTTAAAACAGAAGATGATGGGTTATACAGGAGAAATAGACAGCACCTTCTCAAAACAAATGAGAGCTCCTTTCCCACTGATGTGAGATCTTATCATACAGATAACTCTGTTTCCGACAGCGGTAAGTCAAGTCAATCACACGCTGATAAACCCAGTCAGACAGGTTATACATGCACTGCTAAAGAAAATTCATATTTGACAGGAAATACAGATAAATCTGGTACATTGCTCAACTCAAATTCTCACGAAACTTCACATTCAGTTAAAACCCCAAATAAACAATCTGGGAAATCTGAGGATAGGGTTTATTACACAACGAGATCAGATCGAGATGTCAAGATGCCTCAGAAACTGAATTTGTAAATATTCTGTGTTTTCTGTGTAAATAGAGCATTTGTTGAAAGTTGTTCAAATGTTAATGATGTTTCTTGTTTACAGTAGTTGATCGTGTGTCAATATGGACAGCATTGGAGATAAACATTCACACAAGTTCAAGTAAACAGGACTAGCAATGCTTATGGACTATTACTTATCAGCAGTGATCTACTTGATCCTATTAGTAGCCCAAGTGGATTAGGCTAAGTGGATAATTATTTTGAGCTATCCAACATATTTTCAAAGAAAGGGAGATGTTACATTATTAGAGTGTTAAGACTGACACTCAAGATTACTGATAAGCACAGCCTATCACTGCATTGGTACCGCCCACTGACCAATAGAGTTAAGATCTGACCAGTGCATGATTTATCCACTTGATTCTCTTACAGTTTCTATTCTACCTTTGATCTGCATAGTAATGAATAAATGTTGTCAGCATTAAAATGACTTAGCGTGCTTGATCAAACATCAATCACCAAAACAAGTCTCTAGATATCAATTCGACTCTTTGCTGATGACACAGCGGTCTACATCACCATTGACTCACCCTCCGACTCCCAATCATTACAGGAAGATCTCAATAACATGCAGATCTGCAGAAGGAGTGGGACATGGAGTTTAACCCCTCTAAGTGTCAAGTACTCCATATTACTAAAAACAAAAACGTGATAAAAAACAAGTATTTTCTCCATGGCCAAGCTTTAACATCCGTCCCTAATACAAAATATCTTGGCCTAGATCTATCTACAGACTAAGTTTCAATACACACATCACAAGAATAACATCAAACGCAAACAAAACCTTAGGATTCATTAAAAGAAATATCACTACAAAAAAATGAGAACGTAAAACAACTTGCATACAAATCTTTGGTCCGGCCCCAGTTGGAATATGCCTCAACAGTTTGGCACCCACTATACACAAAGCAATATTCATAAAGTTGAAATGGCCCAGAGGCGAGCGATACGGTGGGTAAAACGTGATTATTCTCCATTGTCATCAGTAACTGCCATGCAGAAAGATCTTGGCTGGCGATCTCTCGAACACCGTAGACTTGACTTCCGCCTTATTATGTTCTTTAAGATTTACCATTACTTAGTATCCACCAGTCTTCCACCTTACATTGTAAAACCACTTAGATCAGCTAGACATATGCACCCTCTCTCACTTAGACAAATACAGGTTACATCAAACTACCGCAAATTCTCATTCTTTCCCCATTGTATTACCCTTTGGAACCAGCTTCCCTGTAACATGGCAACCCTGCCTGACCTTTGACCAATTCAGGCAGGCAGTGTGGAGGATGCAGTATTAGTTACATACTAGTGTTTTTACTTTTAATCTTTCTCACATCTCACTAATATGCTAATATTTATCTATGACTTGAACCTTGTTCATGTCTCTCACTGACCTGAAAATACTCGTTACCAGGTTCTTATCCCTATCACCTTTGCTACTAACAGTTCCGACGTGCACCTTTTCTGCCTATAACACTCGAGAGAGGGATTGGCAGTACACAGAGATAGATAGTATATGAATCTTTAATTGCTGCTACACCTCG
>OY755252.1:66103616-66528616 GCA_963576725.1 Azorinus chamasolen
CTATTCACATTCACATATTCACGGACAGTTAATTGCCAGATATGGACTTGTCCACATAAACAATACGTGTCTTAGGCAATATTAGTTATGTTTTGCCTAACTGGAAAGATTATTATCTATTACCTATTGGAATGTTCTATTTTCATTAGATCTATTATTACCATTAGTATCGTATCCCCTCAGGACTAAGTGTCATTATATTAATATTATCATCAGATCTATTATTAATTATTATTGTTAAAATTCTCCCCTCCTTATTATCATTATATTATTAGATATATTTTTTACTTTATTATTATTATTCGATCCATTATTATTATTATTATTATCATAATTAGGGGATAACCGTTGCATATTTGAAGATTTGCAGCAGTATATCGGTGGTTTATATGTCGCAAATTTAGTTTTACATGCGACGCGTTAGCGGAGCATGTAAAACGATTATTTGCGACATATAAACCACCGATATACTGCTGCAAATATTCAAATACGCAACGGTTATCCCTATTCTAATGAAACCATAGATCCAGAAGGTAAACAACAAACAATACTTTAAGTCATTTGATATTTTCTCTCTGTCGTAATAACATGACGTCATGAAACACCGCATATCTCCGCATTGCGCATATAGAAAATAGTTCTCCCGGTACCTAGCAATTGTGCTTATATTTAATATACCAAAAAACTGGTGTTTTCACTTGATACTTTGATTTTCACAAATGAAAACCGTTAAGTCATGGTCCTTTGAATTTCTGACGGTAGGTCCCTTTCAAAACTAAGAAAGATGAATCAAATTTGACCTCGACATTGCTCGAAATTCCTCAATACTTTTGCACATGGACAACGGAATTATTTATTTTTAAATTGTTTGCAATGTGGAACTGGTTGCATATTCAAGATACTTTGGCTGACTGGTGTATTTGATGAGAATGATGATAGGTCAAGTGGATGTGCAAATGGAAATTATCAGGAGCGACAATCTACAGGCATGTTTGGAATTTGCAAAGAGCCATCGAGTGGTCTAGAGTGGGTGGGGTGAATTCTCATTATGGAACTGTCCTTAAAGAATAGATCTACTGCCGCTTCTGATTGTAGGACGAGTCGACATTATAGCTTCGGACACTGGCTTCATTCTGATGACCGAACTTTTTCATTATTTCCCTGGTTTTGATACCAGCATAGGCCAACTGCTAGTGCATGATTGTGGTCTCTCGGACGCAGTGATTTGTGTTTTAAAACTTTTGACGAAACAAGCCTCAGCAGAAATTGTTTTCATCATTTCGTTCAGCACACGCTCACCAACAGGCCTGGATGTGTATATTATTCTTCATAATCGACTGGACGTTTGAGTTACTGAATGAAATGGTTCGATCACGGGTGCAGTTTTATCAAGCATGTTTTCAGAGATTTACAGGACATGTTTCCTGCATGACTCATAAATTGTACCTTTATCAGAGATCTTAGATTTTCTATGTATACCACGAAGAGCGAATTTCAAGGTTATGTAAAACCACTTTTCTTTGGAAAGATCTGTGATTTATGGCAGAGGGGAAACCTGGTTTTTTAGTGTTTTCAGATCATTGTCTGTGATCGGTTGGTAATGTTAAAGTGTTGTCAGGTCCTTCTTAAATAGTTTCAGCATGGATATAAATCTCACAGCTACATGGTTATATACCTTAAATCTTATATTTACAGGGTGCAGATGCCATATAAACCTCAAAACAGAATAGAGGAAGAGAAACGTTTGTTCAAGAACAGTGAATTAGATCAACATGTGAAATAAATGGACTCAGGATCAACTTGTGGGACTTTGCGATAGATATTTGAGTAGAATCGCCAGACTCACATTGACTACAACCATAAAGTGTATTGAAAAAAACACAAGCAAATTGAAAACATTTGACATTTCATTCAGCCAGTGTCTTCGTTCCTTCAGACCCATTCTTTCAATTTTACTATGAATGCGCGTATGAATATTTCGTAGTAAATTTTCTAGTGATTCGGTTTCCGACAGTATATATATTTTTCCGACAGTATATCGGTGGTTTATATGCTTCAAATTGTGTCACGTGGACCAATCAGAATGCGTGTTACAAAAATGTTGCATTATTATTTTTATTTTTATTATTATTATTATTATTATTATTATTATTATTATTATTGTTATTATATTATTATTATTATTATTGTTATATTATTATTATTATTATTATTATTATTATCATTATTAGTCAGTCACAATACGTGCCTTGTGAGCGGGTGCATTATCATGCAAAAGTCGGACATACTTAAGTCCTGTTTTGGGGCGGCTACTTTTGTAGTAGTTCTTCAATTTTCTCAGAACAACGTTTTTATAGAACTTGCCTGTTACCGTTCTGCCTTTTGGCACCGGGATTTGAATAACTGGACCCTTATTAGTGAAACAAATAGCATACAAAACCTTCTTTACCGTTCGTATTCGTTTGGCAATACTTGGGCGTCTGGCATTTTTAGTGGCCCATATTCGGTTGGAAACCTTCCGCTTTGGACCCAGGTCTCATCACCAGTGACTATATTATCAAAAGCCTTTTTACTATATTTTGGGTACATTTTGAGAAGTTTTTTGGCCATTGTTACACGCGTCTTCTTTTGCTCATCCATTAACAAATGGGGTAACCATCTTGCATTTATCTTTCTAACTTTTAGGTGTTTCTTCAAAATTGCACGAACTCTTGCTAACGACAAGTTTGTCATTCGAGCCAATTGTCTTACGGTGAATCGAGCATCAGTTTTGAGGATATTTCGGATTTTTAGCTCACCTGAGCAAAGCTCAGGGTGAGCTTTTGGGAGACTTGAATGTCCGGCGTCCGTCGTCCGTCGTCCGTCGTGCGTCGTCAACAATTTGCTTGTGAACACTCTAGTGGTCACAATTGTAGTCCAATCTTCATGAAACTTGGTCAGAATGAATGTCTTGATAAAATCTCGGACGAGTTCGAAAGTGGGTCAAGTTGGGTTAAAAACTAGGTCACTAGGTCAAATAGTAGGAAAACCTTGTGAACCCTCTAGAGGTCACATTTTTAGCCCAATTTTCATGAAACTTGGTCAGAATGATGGTCTTGATAAAATCTCGGAGGAGTTTGAAAAGTGGGTTATGTGTGGTAAAAAACTAGGTCACTAGGTCAAACAGTAGAAAAACCTTGTGAACACTCTAGTGGTCACAATTTTAGTCCAATCTTCATGAAACTTGGTCAGAATACATGTCTTGATAAAATCTCGGAGGAGTTTGAAAGTGAGTCAAGTGGGGTTAACAACTAGGTCACTAGGTCAAACAGTAGAAAAACCTTGTGAACACTCTGGTGGTCACAATTTTAGTCCAATCTTCATGAAACTTGGTCAGAATGAATGTCTTGAAAATATCTCAGATGAGTTCGAAAGTGGGTCAAGTGGGATTAAAAACTAGGTCACTAGGTCAAATAGTAGTAAAACCTTGTGAACACTCTAGAGGTCACATTTATAGCCAAATCTTCATGAAAATTGGCCAGAATGATTGTCCTAATAAATCTTGGACATGTTTGAAAGTGGGTTATGTGAGGTCAAAAAGTAGGTCACTGGGTCATATCTTAGAAAAATCTAGTTTACACTCCAGTGGCCACATTTTTAGCCCAGTCTTCCTCAAACTTGTTCAGAGTGTTTGTCTTGGTGATACCAAGGTTGAGTGTGATCATGGGTTGGGTGGGAATAAAAAGTAGGTCACAAGGTCAAATCTTAGAAAAATTACTCTAGAGGGCACATTTTAAGCCCAATCTTGATAAAATCAATATACTAAATCTTTGAAAATCTTGTTCTGCAGAACTACTGCTCATGATCCACTATCAACATTGTTCAAATATTGTCCCTAAGGTCAATATTGGCCCTACCCATGGGCTACCCAGCAAAAATCTTAAATCTATGGTAATCAGGTGAGCGATTAAGGGCCATCTTGGCCCTCTTGTTCTATGTTACCTTTGGTCGTAGTTGTTGCAGGACGACCTGGGCGAGCAGCATCTTTCAGTTGCTGCTGCCCAGCACTAAATTTAGCTACCCACCTACAAACAGTCCTGTGGGACATTTGGCCCTCCTCATAAATATCACACACCTCGGGGTGAATATCTACAGCCTTTATGCCGAGTAATGGCCTACCTTTTATATAGGCCCTAATTTCAAGAACATTTTCAGCTCGTTTTCCTGTCATTTTGTGTATAGTCTAACGAATAGGCTATGAAACGATGTACACTGTACCGAGGCAAGTGAACGTGTGGACGAGATATTTACCTGTGTCACGAGCCAGTGATCACTCAATCGACACGAGGTGGTTTTGTGCATGAATTGCACGATTTCCGCGAAATAAAGCACAGATGACATTATTTATGGAACACCCCTCGTATTTGGTACAAGACCAATTTTCAATACGGTCCACAAATGAATCATTTCATAATTAAATCTGGATCCAACCATTGTCAATTTGTTTTTGCTAGCATGAATATATTTAAAACAAACAAACACACAAACAAACAAACAAACAAACAAATGAAGTCCTTCATGAATTCAAAGTATATGATTAATCTTGGATGCACGAACAGATCCTTTATATAATACAGCTTCTTTCATTCAGAACTACACTCGGCATGTTCTTCGACCACACGTTGATTCAGTGTCTGCCCATAAAAGATATTTTTTGAAAATTCCTTTTGTTAATAAAGGTATAGATTTTATCGATCTACAATCAATATTTCGCGATAAAAACGTAATTAATACCATCCCAGCCTATTTCAAAAACTTAGAATCTCCAATTATCTGCTATAAGTACAAAATACCTATTAGGAATACTATTTTTAATTACAATAAAATTGTATCGGACCTTAATATTGTAAATAATACTCCTGTTAGTTGAAATTGTAATTCTTCTAAGTTCTGTTACGCCGAGGCTGGTCATGTTATTACAGGCAATTTTGGCATTATCGAAAACAAACGTCTCCGTACTTTACTAACTAAGGGACCTAAATACAGACTACCTTCTTTGATAGGTTTCGAAATCTGCCGTAGCAAAATTATAGAATCTTTGTTAGACTTCAGTATAAAATGGTGTCGCCGAGAACATGCAGACAATAGTGCCCTTACAAAATGGATAAAACAAATTTCAAATATAATGGACACACGTATCGCGTTTTACAAATCTAACATTCACCTTCTTCCGCCTAAACCTAAGACTTCAGTTCGCTTCTTAAAAAATAGTATACAAGAATTTCACTCTAAATACGTGTTTGTCCCAGCTGATAAAGCGTCAAACAATGTAATTATCGTTTGACGACTTTATTATGTGGATGTTTTAGAACAAGAACTAAGACAAAGTCATATATTGTGGTCTCTAAGTCTGAAAACGACATAATATCTGAACATGTTAATAAATGTAAACAGTTCAATGCTGATATATTAATCACACATCATAAACTTCCGACGATGTACTGGATACCTAAACTCCATAAAACGCCATATAAATCACGCTTCATAGCAAATTCTGTCTCGTGCACAACAACTGCACTATCCAAACTAATTACATCGTGTCTAACAGCGGTCAAAGAACATGTCAAGCGTTACTGCGATAAAGCTTATGAGAATTCAGGAATTAACCTTTTTTGGTCTATAAAAAACTCCAATGAGGTTTTAACTAAATTAAAAATCAAGTAACACCAAGCTAACACTATATGCACTTATGATTTTTCTACACTTTATACCACATTACCACACGATCTAATTAAGATCAAACTTACTAATCTTATAAATAAAACATTTGCCAGAGAAAAAGTATCATTTATTGCCTGTAATTCTAGACATGCATTCTTTACCAATGACGTTACAAATAAATATACCTCATGGAGATGTTTAGATCTTTTTGACGCTATTACGTTTCTGTTAGACAATATATTTGTTCGTTTTGGTAATTCTGTTTATCGCCAGGTCATTGGTATTCCCATGGGAACCAATTGTGCTCCTTTAATTGCAGACTTGTTTTTGTTTTGTTATGAACGGGATTTTATGCTTAACCTTAACAGCGATTCACAGGCGGATGTCATCAATGCCTTTAACAATACAGCACGTTATTTAGACGACATTTTTAATATTGATAACCCATACTTTGATTCTATGATAACCTCAATTTACCCTAGGGAGCTCAAGCTTAATAAAGCAAATAGTTCTGACATATCTGCAGCCTTTTTAGATTTAAATTTATCTATAAACAATGGAACAATTTCTTCTGGAATTTATGACAAAAGGGATGACTTTAATTTTAAAATAGTTAACTATCCTCATTTGGATGGGGATGTTCCCCGAGCTACATGTTACGGTGTATACATTTCTCAGCTTATTCGTTTTGCTAGAGCTTGTTCCTCTGTTGATGATTTTAACAATCGTAACCTTATTATCACTGAAAAACTACTAAAACAGGGCTACAGATATGAAAAACTTCGTAAAACATTTTCAAAATTTTACCACCGTAATATTCTACTCATCAGCAAATACAATTGTAATTTACGTACTTTTCTAAAGTTAGGTATTTCACATCCGGAGTTTTACGGTGATGTCATTTACAAACTTCGAAAAATTATTGGACACACATATTTTGATACTTTGTTTGTCAAACGTATAAAACAATTCATTAAAAAGGGATATGACCCCTCTATATTGCAGCACACTACATGCTTGGTGGTCGACCCCTTTACAGTTGGTCATTATGCTTTCCTCTTTGCTTGTGCGACGACGGAAAAGGCTTAATACTCTATGAAGATTCCCTCTGAAACCCGTTTACGGAGGGAGGAAATTAGATATTTGTATTTTGCCAGTTCTGTCGTACCCCAAATGACTACTCCACAGCTGCTCTGACCTGAATAGTCATCGAGTACATGTCTACGATGTCAAGTTTATTCTTTTTCAAACAAAACAGTTGTGCATGCTTAATATCCACTAGTGATTTATCTTCTTGCGATTTATCTTTTATTAAATGTCGGTGTAGAAGTGTTTCAAATAGTTTTCCCGTACTTTTAAATTATGACGTCATTTACATGATGACGTCGCTTGTTTACCTCTAACGTTTATTTTCAAATCATTTTCATTTTGGCAGACATCGTTATGCATGTTGTGGTGTTGTCTGGAGGTGGAATTTTATTTACATTTTGACTTTGGTGAAAGTGGGATAAGGACGAGGTTGGGTACCCGTAAACCAGGTTTAAGTCCCCCAGTAGCCCTTTTTTATTGTTTTTGGCTGCTGGCCGTTCCAAGGCGGCACTCCTGCTTTCAGCCTACGGTCAATTTTGTTGTTTAATATGCTTAATGTTTAATGTGTTTCGTCTTGATATGCGTCCTGTTATGTTTTGTCTTGTGGCTTTACCGTTTCTTGTTAGATGGTGTTTGGTGCGGTGTCATTTCGTGTGTGGCTCTCCCTGTTTGACTATTTTTCCATATTTATAAATCTCCTCCTGTTTCTGTATGTACATATGTTCAACGATTGATGATAGGTGTTCTGACAAGCAGCCAGGTGGGGGGGGTATTCGTTAGCCTGTGGCTTACAGTTCTAGTTACAGAAGAACTCAGGACAATCCCTGTTAAGACGGCTCCTTCAGGATCTGGGACCACTGATCTGGGACTACTCTGTTTGTAAACGCGTCAAAATGCATCTCTGGAGTAATGTGTTAAATATCGAATGTCATACTCATTCGAGTGTTCAGATTAGTGAGGCTTGTGTGATTGGATAAGCGATTTGTTTGTTCAATTAGCCAGTGTGTTCCAATTTGTGTGTTCCGATTAATGATATTTGTGTATTCCAATTAGTGGGATTTGTGCGTTCCGACTAGTGAGATCAGAGTGTTTTGATTAGTGAGATTTGAGTGTTCCGATTAGCGAGAGTGTTCCGATTAGCGAGATTTGTGTGTTCGATTAGCCACTGTATTCCGATTAGCGAGATTTGTGTGTTCCGATTAATGAGATTTGTGTGTTCCGATTAGTGAGATTTGTGTGCTCCGATTAGTAAAATTTGAGTGTTCCGATTAGTGATATGTATGTGCTTGGATTAGCGAGACTTGTGTGTTCAAACAAGCGAGGTTTAGGACACAGAGAAAACAACAAAACATTCACTGCGAAGAAACCATACTATTGACGAATAAATAATTATAAGTATGTACCAATCGGTAGGGACATTATGCAAAAATTATCCACATATATATTATGCAGCGAAAAGAAATGCATATTATGCTTAAAAATAATCGTCGAATAATTCAGTAGAACCTGTCCTAAGCGGCCATTTATTTATTGAACACATGCGTCTTAAAAAGAAGATGAGATGGTCTCTTAATACAGGGAGCTATTTGCATTACTTTTGTCCTGTGGTAAGCTACCACCTGCCCCATAGACTCATAATTAGACTTTTTTGATGACCGCTTAAGACAGGTCTACTTAAATATAAAACTAAAACATATTCGAATTTATGGCAGATGAAGTAAATACTAAAATCGTCATTTCTTCGAGAATATTCTAAAGAGTGGACACAGTATAGGGTTAAGTGGAGAAATAAATGAGCGTTTAAAGTTACGCTTCTTATTTGGACCTCTTTTATGGAGTTTCTAATCCCAAAACTTTCTGCTCAATAACTCCTCAAGTTTGGCATTATATGGTTTATAAAATGTATGCAACAGTGTTCGTGTTTCTGGCATCATGTCCCCTACTGTCCTGTCCGACTTCCGCCTGGCATTGTGATGCCTTGTATCGTTGACGATTCTTGACATCATTTCTGGACCTAGAGGAGCTGAAAAAAATGTTGAATTTGTTAAGCTCTTATTCCGTTGTGAAAAGTATGTCTTTTCAGTTTTGAATGTGATGAAATTTTGATTATTTCAGAGCTTATGAGAAACTATTGACCGAGTGTCAAACAGCTTGTATCCTGATGAGACGCCGAGAAATCCACAATTTCGACGGGTTACGCTCAACACAAGGGCAAAAATATCAGGAACGGTGAATACAGTAAAACCTCGATACTACAAACACTCAAATACGTAGCATTGTTGATCATTAACACAGGTGATGGCTTAATGCAGGGTGAAAGTCATACAGAACGCTCCTCTAGGAGAAGAAGACTCCTGCATGACTAACAGACTCAATAAATGGAAAAGTAGTAAAGTCAAGCAGGCAAAGCCACATGCAAGACGCAACCACCACCAAAACACCGATAGCCAGCATGACACACACACACACACAACCACACAAACCGAGTCTGCAATTTTCTCATTTTGCATTTTTACTTTTGCTTTCGAAGGATCATTTTCAGAATATATGCACTTCACAACAGCAGGTGCTAAGTGCTTGTGTGGCGGGTGTAAAAAGTCGCCCCGTACTTTATTCTTTGTGTTGTTATATTTTCTGGTCCTTCGGGATCATTAGTTTTGGTGTTATTAGTTTTGAAAATTGAATACTGTTTAAGCCGGTGCTAGGGGGCGTGAGTAGTGTTGCAGTTTTAATTACTACTCATGAACAGACTCTGCAATTTTCTCATTTTGCATTTTTACTTTTGCTTTCGAAGGATCACCCATTTTCAGAATATTTTTACTATGTATTCAGCGGCAACCTTCCTACATTTACTAAAAATTTGTAGTATCGCATTTGTACTGTATTATGAAACAATACCTTTGAAAGGTTGGAAATTGTCTCTGCTTCGTTGTTGTCATGCAGTATGAATAATTATTGAGAAAAAATCTATATTTGCATAACAGATAATAAGAATTTTGCCTAAACAAATAACAATCTCAAATGACTGTATGATAGAACTAATGTAATCAAGGCACTTAGCCGAGCTTGCCGGAAACTGCCGAGTAATTACGACTGGCAAATTTCTGCGGTACAGTAGAAAAATCTGAAGTGGCCCGATATTTATTGAATATAGGGGTCTTAAAACGCAAATATGCTCAATGCGGGATAAACATAATGCGGAAAACTCCAGTGGGAGCTTTTTGCATTACTTTAAAACTGCACTAAGCTACTACCCGCTTTACAGACCAATTATTTGTGATGTACAGTTAAGACAGGTTATACAAGTATACGGTATATCTTCATCAGGAGATTGTTAAATTGAGGGATGCATGTCTTTGAGCAATAATGAAGGCAGAAATAAAACAAGAGGACCATGGTGGCCCTATATCGATCACCTGTTAATTGTAGCACTTGATAGAGATGAAGTAGTCGCAACCATATCCAGAAAATGAAGATAAGAGGGTCATAGTAGTTTGTATTTTCTAACAGAAGACTATACAATTTGTTCAAACTGCACGGTAGTCAAACTTATTTCTCAATATGGTCATCAGAGGACTACCAAATACCATTCAAATTGGACCACCAGTTTTGAAGACGATTGTTAAAGGTTTCTTTGAATGAAAAGTTAGTACATTCAAGCAGGAAAAGACACAAAAACGCAACCAACACCACACCACCAGCAGAAAGTTAGCAACACATCAACACACACACCCTCATGCCCGCGCGCACACAAACACACGAGACGAAAACATCAAACACAAAAACCGGTTCACGGACGTCCTAACCTCACGTGTATCTCAAAGCCACTCTAGCTTAACAAATAGTGTAAATAAACGTATCCCAGCCAGACTTCCCCACGACATAGAAGACGGTAAACACAGGACAATATGTATAACATAACATGACAATAACTGTGAAAGTCGGTCAAATATGTTCTCAATGACTGGCCGTTCCAAGGCGACACTCCTGCTTTCAGCCTACGGTCAATTTTGTTGTTTAATATGCTTAATGTTTAATGTGTTTCGTCTTGATATGCGTCCTGTTATGTTTTGTCTTGTGGCTTTACCGTTTCTTGTTAGATGGTGTTTGGTGCGGTGTCATTTCGTGTGTGGCTCTCCCTGTTTGACTATTTTTCCATATTGGCTGAAGTTAGAGCAACTGCGAGGAAGTCGTTAAGGGCTCGACAGGAGAAAAGGCAATACGTAAGTCTGGTAAGCTCATCCCGTTTCTGGGTTTAAGAGTACCATCATAGAGTACTACCATCGGCCTTTCAACGTGCAAACAACGAGGGAAGCGTAGTTCTAGACCCGCCACCGACAGTCGGTTGTTTTGAGATATCAACATTATTTTAACCATTTTGATAAAGGGTCGCCATATAACTATTCCTACTATTTACTTTCAAATTGGACCACCGGTTTTGGAGAAGAAGAATTTTAAAGGTTTTCTATATAGTTACCTACGGAAATCTAGCCACACCCCTGGGGCCATGTTGTTAAGATAAACAAAATTGAACACTTTTGGTAGACCGTCAAAAGAAGACTATTCCTAACAAATATATATTATGACATCTGGTTTTGGAGAAGAAGATGTTTAAAATTTTGTTTGGTTTCCATGGAAGCCAGTGTTCTTTAACAGTTTTATAGATCATGATACAAAGATCATTTCTGGAAAAGTTGGTTACATACTGCCCTGTGGTTTCCGAGGAGATGCCGTTTAAAGCAAATGTTGGTGGACAGACGGACGAACGGGCGCCGGACGATGGGTGACCGCAAATGCTCACCTGAGCGTACTCAAGTGAGCTAAAACACATTAGAAATACAAATTGTGTGACCCGGACCATTCATTCTTTTGTGAACACTGGCACATGTCATTAAGTCAAATGACTAATTCTACAATATAAGCATTTTATCTTATTTTTCAACATGTGAATCAATCTTAACTTGAGGGCACATTATCATAAAACAGATTGATGAATAAAATATTCAATACACAGTAGAACCTGTCTTTATCGCACATCCATTTATTGAACATAGGAGTCACATAGCAGACGGTTGCTTAAAGCAAGGAGAAAGTAACACAGATAGCTCATAATACCACCTTTCTGTATTACTTTCGCCCTACGCCAAGCAACCACATGTAAAGTTCCTAGTTATAGTTTACTTTTAATCCAAATGACCGCTCAGGGAGACACTGAAAAGTGTCTCTAAAACTTTCGGGAGGGACCGTAATTTAGACCACCACACATCATATACGGCCGCACACCATGAAATACCATGAATTAGACATTTGTAATAGTCATTCAAGACAGATTCTACTGTGTTTCAAACCAGATAATCCCATAGGATTTGTTTCACAGTCAAACATATCTAATCCATTAATTGCGGGAACATGCGTATTGATATTTGCAAACAGTGCATACCCAGATCAGGTGCACACTTCCCGTTTGAGTATTGTGCCCCTAAAAGGGACATACGCAAAATGTGTAGACCATTCCAGACGAAAAACACTCTCTGATCAGGGTCTGCATCAACACATTCGTTTCCAGTGGTTACATAAGGAAAATATTACTACAGAAAACCTCATCCATTAATAATTATTATCACATTCCATGTACGCCGACAGAAAAGTCTAAGGTACTCTATGAAGACGCCCTCTGAAATTTGAAAACGGAAGGAGGTAGACGGATCTTTGTACTATCTTGTATTTGTCATACCCTTTGTTACTTGCCTACAGTTACTTTGGTTGCTGTTCAATCATTGAGTACACTAACGATAGTGGATCCAGTTTATTTCACTTAAATATGTTTCCGTTCTACAAGCTATATACCAGTGTTTGTCATGGCGGTTGTTGTGTATTAGTTGGAGAGGTGATATGTTTATTTACACTGTTTGTCTTTTAGTGGTTGGATATGGACAAAGTGTGAGATTGGGCGCCCCTAAACCGGTTTAAACAATGACTACTGCCACTGACCGTTCCAATGCGATACTTCCATATTTCCCCTATTGTTTGTTTGTTTTGTCTTTTTGCGTCTCTTTGTGTTTTGATATATATGTACATTTTATATGTTTTATTCTTGTGATGCTGTTCGGGCGGCTGTGTGTTCTGTATGTGGTGTTTGCTGAATGACTCATATGTGTACGTTAATACCTACATTCAAAATAATTATTGAGATGTTGATGCAGTCTTACAAATCGCCACATTAGTGGTAAAAGGTCGTATCTGACATTTTTTCAGAAAATGACTTTTTTCATTTTTCAAATCTAATTTATCTGTAGCAACTTCTGTTAAAATATCTAACTTATATTCAAAAATACTTTTTGAGATATTGATAAAAAATCAAAGGTCGTATCTGCAAATATGAAAAATACTTTGTGGTAAAAAGTCGTATTTGATGTAAAGTTTGTGGTAAAAGGTCGCATCTGCCAAATACGACCTTTTTCTTTTAATGAATTTATTAAAAATCCTTACAGTTTAGAAAGAAAAGGTCATATATGACAGATAAGACATTATGCCTCTAAATGGTTTTGCATAATGTAATATACGCAACCTTGTCATCTATCTTGTAATTAAAGAACTGTGTGTGTATTGATGCCTGTTTTTGTTGGATTATCGCTGAAGTAATTATTTACGAAGGCTCTGTTTTGACAATGCTTTTATCGGTCATTTAGCAAAACAGAGTGGTTCATAACTGCTCATGAATAAAAGTATTAAGAGTTCGAAATTGCCATTTCTTTCGTTTCAAATTTAAGAAAGAGGAGCTAAGAAAGTCAATTGGTGACTATTATGACCACTATACTTGCCCTTTGTAACGCTTGGAAGTTGAAACACGGGAACAAATAAAAGTTATTTTGAAGAAGTGACCAAATTTTGACAAAGTGAACACTGGAAGGCGAGTATTGCTGATGCTTGCCTTTAGCAGTCGCAGACAAATTCAACTGTGCTTTGAGAATTTATTCTTGTTTGATTTCGACCCTAGTAATCAGTGTTAAACCATCTGGTTGGGAAGAGGGCAGTTACTATGAATTTGTTGAGCGGGTATACATTGCAATTCGACAGGGTGAGCATTATGATGCAGATACACCTGTGACATATACCTCAAATCCGCAGACGACAAATGCATCATGCTCTGACTTTAACCAAGCAACGCCTCATAAACGATCCAATTAGGAGAGCCTGAAAAAGAAACTCTCAAGCCGAAAATGTAAATGAAATGAAACTCTGTGGAAAGCTATTGCTAATGCAAGTGTACAATAACAAGACAGCGAGCGTTGTAGATTTAGATGTTGCACTAGAGTTAGTCAAATAGGCAGAAGACATTTTACATGTACATGTACAATATTATGCACTTCCAACCTATGAACGGCAGCGATGTTTTATTTGTAACTTAAAAAAAACACCTAGCAAGTCGAAAGGGAAAAGAAAACTGGATAGACACGCTGGACACGTTGGATAGAAAACACCAATGTGTATTTCAAGATAGAGGATGAGCGGTCCCGTCGACAAAAATAAGCAGTGACAGAGTAGACCTAGTACGCGAGCATGTCAACAGAATGGACTCGCATTACACGTGGAAAGAGACAGAAAAACAATACCTGTATTATGACTTGATTATTAAAAAAGATATACATCCTATATACAGACTGGTGTAAATCAAAAGGCCATACACGAGTTAAGCAAACGATGTACAGACAAATATTCTGCGAGAAATTCAGCTTATCTTTTTTTCAAGCCCCAAACGACCAATGTTCATTGAGTGCCAAGTATGAGAGGCATAGGAAAGCCGGAACTGTCACAGATACGATAAAGGCAGACGTTGACAATACATTTGACGAGAGTCAGTTCATCGCTGTTGACACATTGCAGAAAGTGTCAACACGCAGTCAAGGTCATCCATAGGTTTGGCCCACTAAAGACTCGGACATGGACATGTATTACCTATCTCGCCTTCCAATATCGAACCAAAAGAAGGCAGATTTGGTACACATTTGTTTCAAGGAAATCATACCGCATTGTTTTAGTGTGTACTTCGCAAATTTGTCACCTGTTAAAAAATATGCGGAATACCAGAAAATCAGAGTTTGAAGACATTGACAGTAATTAATGCACATTAGTTGACTCACAAAGTCTGCCTACGATCTAGTTTAACCCTTTCCCTATTCTATGTTTATTCCAAATTTCAGTACCTACTGAATATTCATGGGAAAATGGAAGGTGGAACATTGCAGTCGTTTTAGAAAGTAAAGAAACAAATGTTTTCAAATTCCATTAGCAAACAGAACAGACCCTGATCAGATGGCTCCTGTAGGAGCGGTCTGACCTAGGTCTACTCTGTTTGCAAACGCATGAAAACACGTTTATATGAGGGAAAGGGTTAAGCAAAAACGAATGATGGTTATTGCTTTCAAATCATGTGTCGAGTTACAGGTACATGTATTAAGGCACATGTTGGCTGGCAAAAATAGTAGACTAATAATTGTTATATCTTTTTAACGGTGTTTTGTGTGAATATACCCTTCTGACAAACTGATTACACAATGATAATAATTTAGACATTTTGTCTCAATCAGGCATTATAGAATGCATAATCAGGTTCAATCGAAGACCAATATTTTGTTTGAACAGGTAGGTTTTTGAATTATTATTGTTGATACGGTATTGATAGTTCAAAAAGTTCATCTTCCTGAAATCATCCCTCATGATCATGTCATCTCATCATTCATTGGCGATATATGACCTATTCAGTGTCCCAGTGCCGTAAAAACAAACTCACACACCCAAAACCAGCTAAAATTCGCAATTAATGCATATTCCGTTTTGAATACAGCATTTATTTTGAATTTAGATTGTATTATGTATTGTTTGGCTGTGTGAATGGGCATAATTGTTTTCTTTTAAAACAATTTGGTGGTCACTTTATATAAATGTATTCGGCTAAAAGTAAATTTCAAGATCCGTTGTACATCTGAATCCATTATTTAAATACAAATGCCACACAGAGATTTAGAATAACACAGGAACATGGACATAATTCAATATTTTTCATAAGTCTTGTTTATTTCTGACATATCAGTGAAAACTTAAAAAGTATCCGGTTAAGTTTTGCTTAGAAAAGACTTTTATATGCTATTTATTTACATTCATTTGACATTAAATTGTAATGGAAAAAGGCCGTATTTGCCAAATACGTCCTTATACAAACTACAAATCGATGAAATCGTTGAAATGTGTTTGTGGTAATAGGCCGTATTTGACAGATAAGACCTTTTCATTTTTCAATATCATGAAAAGATGGATGTGGTAAAAGGTCGTATCTGCAAATTTAATTATAATTAATGACGTAGTCAATTTTTGGTGTTGAAAGTATTATCAATATTGTGTTTTCAACATTACACACTAATAGTTAAAAGGTCATTTGTGTAACTTTCATCCCTGATTTTTCATAAGCAACCAAACCTTTAAACTCAATTTTCTCGAAAGTTTGAAAACTGCACATACGACCTTTTACCACTAATGTGGCGAAATATTATGCGGACTGACCCCCATTTGCAAACTGTCTCATCTGGGTCTTCACTAGTTACAGGTAGGTATATTGACGTGAACAGCAAGCGAAGGGTTAACACGAGACCGACAGCTTCTCAAACGCTTCTGATTCAAATATTCGGTTCAATCCAAACAATTATGATAAAATTACGTTAAAGTCCGTTAACAATTCTTAAAATATCTCCTTCCAACTTAGATAACTTTTAGATATAGGTATATAATATAATATTTGTTTCTAAATGGTAACTGATTGTTTGGTGGGGGCGGTTTGGGGACGGTGTGTACGGGGAGATGGGGGTTCAAAATAAAATAAGATGCGCTAGGGGCGTGAGCAGTGTTGCACTTTCAATTACTGCTCATGAACAGACTCAATAAAACCGAGTCTGCAATTTTCTCTTTTTGTGTTGCAATTTTGCTTTCGGGGAATCACCTCCCTTCAGAATTTGTAAATAACAGGCTTATCTAAGCAAATACTTAAGATTTATAGTGACGTTGGGGTAAGCTTTGTTATTGTTAGATTATGAAATTACATAGATATGATTCTAAATTGCCCTTTTTCAATAATGCTATTATAACTTTATTCCTTACATGGATATTAATCAAAGGTTAAATGGATTACGCCTTGGAACAGCATTTGCATACCTTGTCATATCAGAGGTACAGAAAAGGTACGTAAATTTAAATATTTTCAAGAATAGCTCCTTTATTTTTCCACCAAACCCTATACCGTGACCACTCGTTTGAACCGTCTCTTCGAGAAATTACGATTCCATTATGTTGGTGCGTATCTTTAACCGTAGCTCTGATTATTATCCATTTTATTTTATTTATAGTTTGTGTCTTATACAAGCTGGAAAAATAAGTTTTACCTATTTCAAGGAAAGCAAACACTTTCTTCAGATTTTCAGCCATGTTGATGGAGTAATCCTCTGTCTTCAGAATTAACATCTGGTTTCTTGGGAATACCCTCAGAAAGTCACTGATGGAAATATAGTAGAGCCCAATGAAAATGCGCACCTGAAATGCACATATTGTAATATAGCAGAACCTGTCTTAAGCGGTCATTCATTTATTGAAAATAAGAGTGTCTTAAAAGCAATTGGTTGCTTAATGCACGTCGAAAGTAATGCAGAAAGTTCCCTTTACAGACCCATAATTAGACATCTTTTTGATGGCCGCATCAGACAGGATCTACTGCATGTGAATCAGCTAATATCCATAGTGTCGATATTCGTACATAAAATATAGCAGGGAAACGGTAAAATAAGACGCACAAATTAGACCCTTTCATTCTGAATAATCGAATGTGAATAAATACACAATTAATATCAATTAGTGGTATCTGTGGTCGAGTGGCTTGGTCCTCGGCTGGCAGTCACTTAGCACCTCATCACTGTAGTTGGATCTCGTCCTGTACAATTGGACGTGAGGAAGCCTTTCCAGCTGGCTTGCGGTAGGTCGGGTGGTTCTACAGTGTGTGAGGAAGCCTTTAAACTGGCTTTCGGTAGGACTGTGGTTTTACAGTGTGTGTGGAAGCCTTTCAACTGGCTTTCGGTAGGACGGTGGTTCTACAGGGTGTGCGGAAGCCTTCCAGCTGGCTTGCGGTAGGACTGTGGTTCTACAGGATGTGAGGAAGCCTTCCAGCTGGCTTGCGGTAGGTCGGGTGGTTCTACAGGATGTGAGGAAGCCTTTCACCTGGCTTGCGGTAGGGTAGGTCGGGTGGTTCTACAGGGTGTGAGGAAGCCTTCCAGCTGGCTTGCAGTAGGACAGTGGTTCTACAGGATGCGCAGAAGCCTTCCAGCTGGCTAGCGGTAGGTCGGGTGGTTCTACAGGGTGTGCGGAAGCCTTTCAGCTGGCTAGCGGTAGGACTGTAGTTCTACAGGATGTGGGGAAGCCTTCCAGCTGGCTTGCGGTAGGACTGTGGTTCTACAGGATGTGAGCAAGCCTTCCAGCTGGCTTGCGGTAGGACTGTGGTTCTACAGGATGTGGGGAAGCCTTCCAGCTGGCTTGCGGTAGGACTGTGGTTCTACAGGATGTGAGCAAGCCTTCCAGCTGGCTTGCGGTAGGACTGTGGTTCTACAGGATGTGAGGACGCCTTCCAGCTGGCTTGCGGTAGGACTGTGGTTCTACAGGATGCGCAGAAGCCTTCCAGCTGGCTAGCGGTAGGTCGGATGGTTCTACAGGATGTGACGAAGCCTTCATGCAGGCTTGCACGACTGCAAAAAAACCCACAACGGCATTGGAGAAGGGGGAAGGGGGTCGTGCAAAGGAAAAAAACAATTGGAACTGGGGTTTCGGTTGGGGTAGGGTGGGGTGAGGTGTCTGGGGGGCTTTCTCCTTCTGTAATTAGGTGGCTGTCACGATATAAATGAAATACTGCAAAAGGGACGCAAACAAACAAAGAAATTTAATTTGGTGAATCTACCCAAAATGGATTAGTCCTTTACTCCATGCATACTTATATAAGAAATAATGACATGAATATCAATTAGATAAATTATTACAATAGCACATGCACACAGGAGTTATTAGCTTTGGCAGAAAATGTAGAAATAATATCTGTATTATATCATAAGCAAACTGTCCATCTGTATGTCACGTTTTTACGTGCAGTTGGTTGTCATAGCTTTTTCATTGTCTTATATCTCACTAACTACTAGAGCTATTGGCATGGAATTGAATATATACATTAAACACCATCCTTACTTTCATTGGGCACCGAGCCCATGCTGCCCATAAGCCCAATGTCAGGGTCAAATGACTAAGGAATTTTACGTGCAACTATGCAAGCACCACCACGGGGGCATCGCTGTGTCTTACAGACACACTTTTCTAGTTTCTATGTAGTGTTGTTTGTATTGTTTTGCTAATGCTTCTTCACTATTTAGATTTCACATAAATCTTTGATCACTTATTCCTTGCGTATGATTTCTCCAAAACATAAATATGAACACTAGTAAATGAAAAAAATAAATATTTTCAGGAGTAAGCAGTTAAGGAAAGTTAATTTTTTGGCAGACGCATATTGCACAGACGGCAGAAAGAAGAATGATAAATCTGTGAGGTGGTACAATGGAACTGTATTATCAATACCTCATGGTTTTGATGAAAATATAGACGCAGTCCATGGATTGTTTTGTGCATGGGAGACAACCCATCACATAAGTGTTGATAATCAATTTGAACCAGCAACGTTTTTAATTATGGAAAAGTGCTGACAAGGAATGTCATGATATGAAATTTATGTTTTTTTCTTTTTAAAAAATAAAAATAGATGACAATTTTTGCCTACCATACTTATTTGTGGACTACTTTCTTAACTACGCTTTGGTTACATACTGAACATGTGCTATGTAGTGGAAAATTTGCTGTGATTGAAATATTGTGGTGTTGGAAAAAGTGAAGTTGGAACATTTATCATATAATAAGGACTTAATAATACACCAACAGGACTAAAGCAGAAGGACACTTTTGAAATTGGTTTAAAAACAAATCTGGAAAAGTGATTTTATTTAACTCTTTAAAAGCGTTTTTTAACATTTATGAACTACACTAGGGCACTTACTTAATAACTGTATTAAAATAAATGCTGAAAAATTGTTAAAAATATACAATTAATGAATTTCTAATATGAAGGACAAATTGAAAGGAAGTAAACAAACGGCCTTTGCTGGAAATACCTTAAAATAAAAGTATATACATGTAGCTTAGTAGAGACAAAATATTTGCCGTATATGGTTTAAAGTTTGTCCAAAACATATATTCATTGTTTTTTACGATATCAACATTTAAACGAAAACACCCCCAAAATCCGTTTAAACATGATATATGTATGGACTATTGGGCTAAATAATCAACTTAACCCTTTTTTCTCCATGAATATTCATTTAGGAAATAATGACACCATCAATACCGGTATTAATTGAATTAATTTGTTATAAAAGCACACCAACACAGGATTTATGGCCATGGCAGAAACTGTAGAATTATACCTATATTATAGCAAACACAAACAGAACAGATCCAGGGTCTACTCTATTTGCAAAGGCGTATAAAGGCGTATCTATGGAGTAAAGGGTTAAAGAACATACCATTTTCTGAGCCGGTTTACAAAACAAACAATATCGCTCAGAGTAGAGTCTGAAACATTCCTTGATATATGTAATTGCTTCCTTCACACGCTGATGGAAGTTAATGGCAGACTTGTTTGATCTGGTGAGGTATAAATATGCTGAGTACAACCTGAAATAGACACATTCACACGCATTGTACATTGACGCATTCACTTGTAGGTATAAACCGTTTACACCATTGGTACTAATATTAAGCGCCGAAGAACTCCTGATAATACATGTACCAGTTAGAGTATCGGTTTTGTCGCATTGATAGACATGCAGCTTAGTTAACCATTTCCTTCATACATGTACAAACGCTTGTACATACCCATGCAAACAGAGTATCCTATAGGAGCTGTCTGATCAGGGTACGTTACATTTGCTTATACAGTAAAACCTCTCTATAACGGCCACTAAATTACGTTAATTAGTTGGTATTTACGGCAGGTGACTTCTTACAGCAAGGTGAAAGTAAACCAGAACGCTCCTAGGGAGCGGTCTGTTTTACTTTCACCTTGCTTTAAGCTGCCACCTGTCTTTAACGCAAAATACTTTATGTAATCTAGTGGTCGTTATAGAGAGGTTATACTATAAATTTTAATAGATCTGGGCCAATATTCACTAACATCCCTAATCTCAAACTCAGACTTAAACCTCAATATTAGTGAATACGGACCCAGTTTCTACAAATACCAAAATGATGTTGGGAACGGTTTGTATTTACATCCAGTTTTTGTACCGTGTATCGTTGACGTGGTATCATTATTGTATTGACATCCGGTTTTTGTACCGTGTGCCTGTGATGTAGTATCATTCTTGTATTGACATCCAGTTACTGTACCGTGTACCTATCATGTAGTATCATTCTTGTACTGACATGCAGTTACAGTACCGTGTGTCTGTGATGCAGGTGTCCAGAATGAAGCCTGCAACGGCTCGTATTTAGCCCCTACCATTAAGGCACTGTTCTTTCTTAACTCCAGAAATACGTTTGTTTCTAGTCCTTTGCAAACAGAATATAGTCTGGCCGTCTGGCAAGTAACTATCCTGTTTGCTTATGGTGTATTAATTATAGATATATTTCCAGTTTTCCTCATTTTCTACTTTGGCCAAAATCACACGTGCATATATGACATTGCATAAAATAATCTAATTACTATTTACGATGTCATAATTTCTTGTATGCATATTCATGGAGTAACGGGTAAAGATGAATATGCTTGTGTACGTGCGTGAGTCCGTGTACGTGTACCTACCTGTCTATTGGATTTCTCAATATCATAATGATCTTAGTCCGCGGGTTTAGATGGTGGATGAAGTCGGGAACAGTGTGTGCTGGCTCCGTGGCATTATTATTCTCTTTTAACTTTTTCCAATTTAAATTATTCCACATTGTAGATACGCTGCAATCGCCTAAAATGAATACAGAATGTTCCAAATAAGATTATACATGTACATTCACAGGCTGAGCACAATACAATCCATTCAATGTATTATCCTGTTACTCGACAAATCATCTGGATCAAAGTTGTGTGCAAAAAAAACGGGATAAGGGTTAAGGTAGCGGGATAAGGGTTACGATAGCGGAATAAAGTTAAATGAAGTGGAATAAGGGTTAATGTATAGGGGTGCGGGGTAGCTAAATAAGGGTTAAGGTAGCAGTTTGCGGGGTGGGGTAGCTACATAAGGGTTGAGGTAGTGGGATGCGGCGTGGGGGTAGCTACATACGGGTTAGGGTAGTGGGATTCGGGGTGGGGTTGCTACATAACGGTTATTGTGGTGGGATGCGGGGAGGGGTAGCTACATAAGGGTTAATGTAGCTGGATGTGGGGATGGGATAGCTACATAAGGGTTAATGTAGCGGGATGCGGGGAGGAGTATCTGCATAAGGGTTAATGTAGCGGGATGCGGGGATGGGATAGCTACATAAGGGTTAAGGTAGTGGGATGCTGGGTTGGTTGCTATATAAAGGTTAAGGTAGCGGGGTTGGGGTAGGGTAGCTACATAAGGGTTAAGGTAGCGGGATGCGGGAACGGGATGCGGGCTGGGGTAGCTACATAAGCATTAAGATAGTTGGATGCGGGATGGGGTAGTTTCATCAGGGTTAAGATAGTGGGATGCGCGGGTGGTAGCTACATAAGGATTAAGGTAGTGGGATGCGGGGTGGGACAGCTGCATAAGGATTAAGGTAGTGGGATTCGGGGTGGGGTAGCTACATAAGGGTTAAGGTAGTGGGATGCGGGGAGGGGTAGTTACATAAGGGTTAAGGTAGCGGGATGTGGGGTGGGGTAGCTATATAAGAGTTAAGGTAGCGGGATGCGGGGTGGGGTAGCTACATAAGGGTTAAAGTAGCGGGATGCAGGCAGGGGTAGTTATATAAGGGTTAATGTAGTGGGATGCGGGATGGGGTAGCTACATAAGAGTTAAGGTAGCGGGGTGTGGGGTGGGGTAGCTATATAAGGGAGCAAATGTATCAAAATTGATGTCGTACCCTTTATTACTTTTCTACAGTTACTCTGTTTGCAGCTCAATCATTGAGTACACTAGCGATAGGTGGATACAGTATGTTCAATTAAATGTTTTTTTGTTATACATGCACTTTACCACTGTATTTGCTGTCGCGGTTGTTGTAGATTAGTCGGAGAGGGGATACGTTTATTTACACTGTTTGTCTTTTAGGATGGGGATGGAATAAGGGTGAGGTTGGGCGCCCATAAACCGGTTTAAACCCCCGGTGACTTTTGTCACTGACCGTTCCAAGGCGGTACTTCCATCTTCCTCCTATTGTATGTTTGTTTTGTCTTTGTGCGTCTCTTGTTGTTTTTTCTACCCATGTATATTTGCTGTTTCCTTGTGTTGCTGTTCGGGCGAGTGTTTGTTCTGTATGTGGTATTTCCTGCATGACTCATTTTTGTACTTTTAAGGTAGTGGGATGCGTTAAGGGGTAGTTACATAAGTGAATGTAACGATATAAGCGGTTACGTAGAATGATAAGGTTTAAAGTAGCGGAATAATGTTTAATCCTTTCGGCGCCAAATTTCTTATTGTCGTCTGCAAACCAAGTTTGTTAAATCATTCGGTAAAGTAAGGATATGAGATTGATTAATGCAAAATTCAAAGGAATAAAGCAGAGATAAGGAAATAGAGATTGAGACAAAAAGTGAAGTCCCTGATTCCTGGGACTGCGTAATTTGTCGAGGCATTTTTGCGACTTCGGCGGTGACAGGGCTAAGGTAGACGGTTCAGGGTAAATACTGGCGGAGCTTTTTAACGTTACCTTTGTCCTGTATTAAGCAACCACCTGATTTTTAATAGTCCTATGCTCAATAAATGAATGACCATCTAGGACAGGTTCTACTGCAGATGTACCATCAATGCTATATAGTGATTCCCTTTCTTGTACACTATCCCAGCTACAGGGATTACCATGTCCGTTATCACATCTAAAGAGAAATCTTTCCTGTACACTGCCTTACCTACAACCATCGGTTTATAAGAGGAGTTCCCAGATTCGCATATGTCCACCACAGCGCGGCTAAAAATTCTGAAGTAGGTTTCAATCGTTACGTATTTCTTCTCTCGTGAATCGAATTCTGAAAGACAGGAATAACAGGGATGCCACAATAGTCTATTATCGGTCACTTGTTTATATTGGCCATTTGATATAATCTTAAAAATGACATTCACTAAATGGCATTGACGACTTGATGATTATTCATCTAAGAAATAATTACTTTATGAATATCTAACAGCTGATGTTTTTGGCATATGAACATAGGACTTTCTGACCAGGACAAAAACTGCATAATCAGATATATCCCACAAGCAATCAGAGCAGGCTCTGATTAGACGACTCTGGGTGTAGTCTGTCTGGGTGTAGTCTGTCTGGGTGTAGTCTGTCTGGGTGTAGTCTGTCTGCAAAGGTGGGGATGGTGTCTCTATCTAGTAAAGGAATCAACGACAGTATATAACAAATATTGAGTATAACCGTTTAAATATTGAAATGAAAAACGGCTCCACATTAATAATCAAATGGTGTAACCCTTTTCTTAATGAATACTTGCTCATAAATCGGTCACTTCTTGAATATTCATTTAACCCATTACCTCATAGGCTATTTTAGATCCTTTACCTAATAGGCTATTTTTAGATACAACCTCTTTGGATAAATCTACCGAAGAGGAGCATTAACTAGAGAAAAGGAAAACTTTAGAATTTTGTATTTTGAAACCATTGTGATAAATAGAGCATTTGCTCCTATAGAGTCGTCAAAAGTCGTCAATATCAGGGAAGGGTTAAATAATTTTATAGGAAAACATATAATATGAATTGTTGGTTTAGAGAAATCCAATAAGATCAGATCTATGTAATTGCGTAAACAGACAAAGCCTATCCTGATTAGACAACTAGTAGATTAGCCGTCTGATCTGGGTCTACTGTTTTTGCAAATGCGTGAAAAATGGTATAGAAGAAGGAAAGGGTTAATGTTATTCTAAAACAATTAAGTTTTATTGAATTACCGAATCTTCCCTTTGTTATCCAATGTGGTTCCTTCTTGACCATACTTGACACTTCTGGGTGCCTTGTGATCCTAAAGGAAAGGTCCGTGGTCCCAGATTTTGGAGACCCAGCGAGGTAGAAGTATGGTAAACACGATATGTTCCCGTCGACTCCTTTAAAGCAGGGATTCCTGTAGTTTTTCAGAAATTTGAATGGACCCTGTACACATAAATAAATTGAGTTGATGACTGTCATGAGTAGCTGCAGCAGATTTCGGGGTTACATTCTTTCTGCATCAACTCTTTACTCCATAGGCTCATGTAGGAGCCGTCTGATCGGGATCTGTTCTGTTTGCTTTATGAAATAATATAAATCTAATTTAAAAGTTTCTGTCATAATCAAAATGTAATGTGTTCATGTATGTCATTAACCCTTTCACCGCCGCAGTCGCATAAATGCACCACGACAAATAAATAGCGCAGTCCCAGATCAGACGCCGCCTTTTCAAGGCGGCGTCCGATCAGTGACTTCACTATTTGTCTCAATCTCTATTTCTATATATGTGCTTTATTCCTTTGAAATTTGCATTTATTTATCTCATTTCCTTATTTTACTGAATGATTTAACAAACTTGGATTGCAGACGACAATTAGAAATTTGGCGTCAAAAGGGTTAAGAAAATACATCCAATGCATATTCATGATGACATTATTTCTTACATGGATATTCATAAAAAAGGGTTAAGCAACCACCTGTGTTTAAAGACATCAGTGTCTTGTCATAGTTGTTGCCTTTAAAAACAGTTGCGTTTAATTATAAAGTGGTCTTGTATGGGTTTTTGCATGGAACGTTTCTCGGAACGATGTAAGACATTTTTTCAAAACAATCAAGACGGAGGGTCACAAGTACAGAGAGACGGATAGAACGAATGTTTAATTACAGTCCTTTACTTCATATAAATGCTTTTTCTTGCCTTTTCAAACAGAGTAGACCCTGCTCAGACGGTTCTTGTAGGAGCCGTCTAATCAGGGTCCGCCTAGTTTGTTTATGAAATTAGTACAGACCGACTGTACGTGTTCTACCAATACCAAAATGTCCTGTGTATATACGTATGCAATTGCACAAACAAATAAATATGCATGGTGTCAGTAGTTCTTACGTGAATATTCAACAGGGAAAGGGATAGCTATCTATGGTTTGTATATTAGCGAACTAAATAGGCTAATACTCATACCGCTTACATCACAGGTGCTAGGCGTGTGGCCATTTCACAAATACTGCTTATATAAAAAAAATGATCTTTTTTTCGTATAGTATATTACCATCTAGTAATATACTATACGAAAAAAACTATGTATTTCCTTCTTTTTATACTGTCAAGTTATGATGTCTAAATGTATTTGAAGGTATCTATCAGCAGTATTTGTGAAATTGCCACACGCCTAGCATCTGTGATTTACACCGGCATCAGTAGCAAACAGCTTGGATCATGATGAGATCAGGATCCAAGCTATTTGGCACTCGGTCAACAGTTTCTCAAAGGCTTGTGTCATGACACCTGGTAAACTATTTCTCTAAACTTAACCCTTTCGGCGCTTCATTTCTTATTGTCGTCTGCAATCAAATTTTTGTTAAATCATTCGGTACAATAAGGACATGAGACAAATAAATGCAAATTTCAGAATAATAATGCACATATATAGAAATAGAGACTGAGACAAATAATGAAGTCCCTGATCAGACGCCACCTTGAAAAGGCAGCGTCTGATCTGGGACTACACTATTTGTCGTGGTGCATTTATGCGACTTCGACGGTGAAAGTGTTAATCCATAAATATGTCTATTAACGACGTATTAGAGAACCAAGTATATCAAGAGCATATGACTCCTGTAGGAACCGACCCCGGGTCTTCTCTGTTTGCTTATGAAATTTTAAACATGTTTGTCACATGCTTTTATATATTCAGGCGACTCGTCCGTTGTCTCTGGCAATCCTTGAAGGGCGTTACCTAATGGACGGGTTCTAACATAATATTATTTCAGTTTACTTACTACCGTCTGTTAAATCCTGAGGATATCCTACGTGTTTTGTCTTTGACACATTCTAAAGTAATCTTACTTCATTGTACTTGCTACCGTCTATTACGTCCTGATGATATGGTATGTTTTTGTCTTTGACACATTCTTAATAGAGTGTAATATTATTTCAGTGCACTTGTTACGTTCTATTAAGTCCCGAGGATATGGTATGTTTTTGTCTTTGACACATATCTAATAGACAGGTTCTAAAGAAATCTTAGTTCAGTGTACCTACTACCGTCTATTAATTCCCGAGGATATAGTATGTTTTTGTCTTTGACACATTTCTAATGGACAGGTTATAATGTAATGTGATTTGAATGTACTTACCTTAACCAGTGCCATTTGGTCCTGATAATACAGTCTGTGTTTTGGACTGTGACATAATTCTTATAGGATATGGGATGTTTGGACTTTTATATAATTCTGATAGTAAACGGATTGTTGGACTATGACATAATTCTAATAGGATACGGATTATTGTTTTTCGACACAATTCTAATAGAGGATACGGTGTCTTTGACATACGCCTAATGGATATGTTCTAATGTAATGCCTTTTCATTGCACTTACCACCGCCATTAGATCCTGAGGGTATGGTATAGTGTTGGTCCTTGACACATTCTTAGCAGGCGCACGGACTGGCATCGGCTCCAGCTTGACATTAGGTAGAGTACCCAGTGCGGAGGAGGACGTAGTGTTATTGATTCGAGTTGTCTTAACGAGTGCTTTCTCGCCTTCACCGGTGTTTATACTCGAGCTGAACAGTACGAACTTGTTCACAATCCATGCCGCCGGCAGACCACTGCCACCATACTGGACAATAACGTACGTTACAGTCATGATGAAAAGCAAGAGAAAAATGAAGACCCTTTTCATTCCAAATTTATCCTGCAATGCACAGAGAAAAGATGATGATCACACTGACCCATTCCTAACTGCATGCTTGCTATAATACGGTAACCCTTTATCAAATACTGAAAAAATAGTCAAATAAGGAGAGCAACATACGAAACGACACCGCACCAAACACCATCAAACGAGTAACGACACAGTCACAAGACAAAACACAACGGGGTGCACATCAAGACGAAAACCCTTAAACACTAAGCATATTAAATAACAAAGCTGACCATAGGGTGACAACAGGGGTACCGCCTTGGAACACTCGTTTATCCGAACATACGAAGGTCGCATGATACTCTTGGATGGTCTTCAGTAATCGTTGGTCATCGTTTCTAGTTGTGCGACCATTTTCAGTCGTACAGAGGTTGCTGATCATGCACAGCAACCTCCTTACGATTCAACTGGTCAACGATGGTATGTAAGAGGTAACCATAGGGTCTAGTCCCACTAGGCCTCACGACAAGTCACTGTTAATCGGTTATCAACCTGTACATGCAAAATGGATGAGTTCCAACACAATATCTAGACGAATATAAGTTCGTACTGAATATCTTACAAATAACGATTGAACATAATAAATACCAAATTTAATCATATTATTAAAGATATGTGTTTCATTGTGGGGAGTTCCTCTTTAATTACAACCGCTTGCAAATATGCACAGACACTTAAGGGGAGTATGTTGAAACAATAATCCACATTGGGACGCAGATTATAAATTATCGATCAGTACTCGTGTACTACATGTATATAACATAGCATCACTGTATGCATTGAAATGCGATATTTATTAAACAATATGTCCTGCGTAATAGCTGGAACATGCTGTAGATGTATTTAACGATATTCGTGACCAGAGCCAGAGGGACATAGATTCGATTAATTTACTCATGAAGTAATTGTGAAATAATATAGATCTATGATTCTATTGTTTCTACTATGGCCAAAACTTCCCAAGTTCATGTGTTATAAAAAATAATATAATTAACCCTTCGCTTGCTATTCACGCCAATATATCTACCTGTAAATAGTGAAGACCCAGATGAGACAGCTCTTGTAGAAGCTGTCTCATCAGGGTCTGCACCATTTACAAGTTGATTGTGCAACCAGTGCACTCCACAGCAGTGATTGTACAGCGAAATACTTGTACACAGTGAAGATATATGTAATTATACATGCGATTGCGGTTGGATTATAATGACACCATAATGTCAGTTGAACTTTATTTCTCTAACCTAGGGATATCTGAAACTGGCAGCATCTCCCCGACTTCTGAAACCCATACTCAAACCAGACTCATGCCAGTCTGTCTCTAGCCAGTCTCTAGCAAGTCCTCGGTCGGTCTCCTCGGTCTCCCTTAGCTAGAATTAAGCTCTATATTTATACATTTAGTGAACCATGAAATGTTAACCAAATTGTATAATCGACCAAATTGTATAACCAAATTAATAAACTATGCCAAGTATTGCATTCAGCACTGTTTAGTTTACTTTTCTTACAAATTTCTTTGACTATTTCGCTGCCAAATTTTCCTCTTCACACCTTTTTGTCTACTAAAGGTGTTTTTTTCTTCATTTTTGTTTTTTCTTCATTGTCGGTTTTAACAACAGTCATTGTAACAGAGCTAAAAATAAAAATGCGTACACAAATACTAAAATGGTAATTTCTCCTCTAAACCCTAGTTGTCAAGATTGGTTACAATATAGAGTTTGGTGGAGAGATACAAGAGATCTTATTGCATATATTTAAATGTACTCATCTCATCTTGACATCTGGTCACAGTAACAAATAGTTTCAATCTTGATGGAACCTTGAGTAATCATAGGTCTAATATTGGAAGTGAACTTCTTAAATACAGTTACGTTTTTTGGTTACGTTACCAGTTGCTATGTCGAACTGTTCTACATATAATTATTATTATTATCAGTAGTAGTAGTAGTAGTTGCAGTAGTAGTAGTAGCAGTAGTAGTAGTAGCAGTAGTAATAGGAGTAGTAGTAGTAGTAGTAGTAGTAGTAGTAGTAGTAGCAGCAGTCGTTGTAGTAGTAGTAGTAGTTGTTGTTGTTGCAGTAGTAGTAATAGTACATTTGTAGTAGTAGTAGTAGTTGTAGTTGTAATAGTGGGTGTTAGTGTGAGTATTATTATTATTACCCCACTATTATTAGTCCCCACTGTTTGCCATGTCACGAGTATAATACTGTTCTCACGAGCCGACTTCCCCCTTTACATCAAGAATATTCATGTTATTAATAATGACTGCGAATATTATTTAAATGATGTTTATAGTGGTTCATGAACACACTTTCGAATATGGAGTAAGGGCCATTAAATGTAATATAGAATAAGACATATGAATGAAATAAGCATCAACTTGCTGTTAAAGACATATATGAACGAAATAAACAACAACTTGCTGTTAAATGGAAAAGTAGTAAAGTCAAGCAGGCAAAGCCACATGCAAGACGCAACCACCACCAAAACACCGATAGACAGCATGACACACACACACACACACACAAACGCACACGCACACATACGAAATGAACACAGAAAACACCAAAAGACACACAAGAACCAGGGACAAACGTTCCACAACATGAACAAACCACAAGCACAAAGACGCAATGCAAACAAAAGGAAGGGTGACAAAGAGAGTACCGCCTTGGCACGGTCAGCAGCAAAAACACCACTGGGGGTTTAAACCGGTTTACGGACGTCCTAACCTCACACTTCTCTCAAAGTCACCCTAGCTTTACAAATATTGTAAATAAAGGTATCCCCGCTGGACTTACCCACAACATAGACGACGGTGAACACAGGACAACATGTAAAACATAGCATAATAACTGTGACAATCCGTCAAATATGTACAAAAGACATATATGAACGAAATAAGCAACAACTTGCTGTTAAAGACACATATGAACGAAATAAACAACAACTTGCTGTTAAAGACATATATGAATGATATAAGCAACAAATTGATGTTAAAGACATATATGTAAATTATAAAAGTACATGTTAAGAGTAATGCAGGAAACACCGCATACAAAACACACACCCGCCCAAACAGCACCACAATAAACATTAAAATGTACATGTATATAAAAGACACAAAGAGACACAGAAAGGCAAAACAAACATACAATAGGGGAAGATGAAAGTACCGCCCTGGAACGGTCAGTGACAAAAGTCACTGGGTGGGGGGTGGGTGTAAACCAGTTTTGGGGCGCCCAACCTCACACTTATTCCATCCCCACCCTAAAAGACAAACAGTGTAAATAAATGTATCCCCTCTCCGACCAACCTACAACAACGGCGATGGCAAATACAGTGGATGTAAAAGGAAAACACATGTAAGTGAAGTAACTGTATCCACCTATCGCTAGTGTACTCAATGATAGAGCTGCAAACAGAGTAACTGTAGAAAAGTATTAAAGGGAACGACAACAACGAGATGGTACAATTTTCCGACGTCCTCCTTCCGTTTCCGGATTTAAGAGGTCGCCTTCATAGAGTACTAAATTTTTCTTGTTTTTGTACATGCAAAGAGGCCAGCGTGATTGCCAACTGTAAACGAGTTGACAACCAGTATGTTGTAGTACCATAGGATCATATCCCTTTTAGTGAATTTTTTAATGTATTTAGTGAACAGTTATTGTTTAAGAGGGATTTCATGTTAATGTAAAATAATAAAGATATGAACTTGCCATAAATGCAGACATAAGTGTAGTGTTCATTGAGCAACTCCAGTTCCAATTGTATGGGACCAGCAACTTCGAACAAGTCTCAAAAAGTACAAATGACCAGCAACTACTGCTCAAGTCCAAACTTTAAACGTCACACGTTACCTGAACAGGTACAAATTGTCAGCAACTACGGCTCCAGCCGAACATTTCAACTCCACACGTTATCTAAACAAGTACAAATTGTCAGCAATTAAGGCTCCAGTCCAACCTTTGAAGTCACACGTTACTTGAACAAGTACGAATGATCAACAACTACAGCCCCATCCGAACCTTTAATCATCACATTATCAGAACAATTTCAAATAATGAACAACCACGGGATCCAGTCGAACCTTTAACCCTTCCACCGCCGCAGTCGCATAAATGCATCACGACAAATAGTGCAGTCCCAGATCAGACGCCGCTTTCTCAAGGCAGCGTCTGGTCAGGGAATTCATTATTTGTCTCAACCTCTATTTCTATATATGTGCTTTATTCCTTTGAAATTTGCATTTATTTATCTCATTTCCTTATTTTACTGAATGATTTAACAAACTTGGATTGCAGACGACACTTACAAATTTGGCATCTTAACATGTAAACGTAATAAGCAACCGCGAGCCGCATTAAAATTTACATATGTTACACGTTCGGCAGCAACTGTTGAACTGAGATTAAAATCACTATGCCACATCTGTTTATAACCTGAAAACAGATATTTCCTTCTGTAAGAGGTGATTATTTATGTAATCATTATCAATTCCAGTTGATATTTTCTATGGTAGATGACATTTTCTGTTATCAGATCAGATTCCATACTAGACGGTATCTTTTGTCCGAGTTTGTTCTCTCATCAAGTTTGCAATTAGATAAAGAAAAGAGAGTTAATAGCTGACAAACTTAGCATACTGTGCACTCGCCGTCTGCATAAATCATCCCTCGTCAAATTTCTCCCACGTTTTCGAAGAAATGATAAAGGTTTCGACGTTTGACAGAGGTCCAAATGAGATGCTTAAATTAAAACAATTTCAAGTGAAACTCCTTTATTTCTACACCAAACCCTATGTTGTGACCACTCATTTGTGTCTCAAAGATACTATTCTATAGAGTAGTGACAACATAGGGTTTGGTGGAGAAATGACGATTTTAGTATTTGAGTACACGCGTTTTGTGGTCCCAAAGTAGGATTTGGTGGAGAAATGACGATGTTAGTAATTTTAGTGTGCACCTTTTGTGGTAACAACATAGAGTTTGGTGGAGAAATGACGATTTTAGTATTTGGGTACGCATATTTATCTGTTCTTCTGCTTTGAATCGCATGTGTTTGAATTCGTCCGCACGATGTTAACCCTTTCATATAAACGCCTTTTAAAGCATTTGCAAATAGAGTAGACCCAGATCAGAGGGTTCCATTTGAGGGTATCTGATCAGAATCTGTCCTGTGTCCTTATGGTGTATTATATAGTTCCTGTCTTACCCAAATCAATCTGTGTGCATATGCCGTGTCATGTGCCATGAATCCTTGCACGAACATGAATTTGAAGTAGGGAAATGGTAAAGTATTCGTACTTTACCATTTTCCTACTTCAAATTCATATCATATCATGACGACTGATTGCCAGCACGCTGGGCATTATTGTGTATAGTACGTCAGAAGTAGTCTAGTGTTCGTGTCATACTTGAAGCAAAGGTGATACATGTAACATTGTGAACTATCATTTGTCTTTCTCATTAAAATATTACAGTGCTCCCTCTCTACAACGATACCCTTTGGGATACGAAGATTGTATGTGTTGTTCAGAGGGAGTTGTTATAGAGAGGGAAAATCAAACATAATTAGCTTTTTTGCAGATCCCCAGATAATGTGTATTTCGGGAACTAAAACCGTTATGCCTCTATCAAACCCTATGTTGTGACCACTCTTTAGAATCGTCACTAAGTGACAAGTGACGATTCTAAAGAGTGGTCATAACATAGGGTTTGATGGAGGCATAAAGAAAATACGATGGAAAAAGTTGTTTCTGGAGCCTTGTTGTTTCGGAAACAGTAACATGCGTTGTTGTAAGGAAGGAATCGTTATTGAGAGGGTCGTTGTATGGAGGGAGCACTGTAGTGGTAATGGTCTCTCTTTACGTGTACACAAAGATGACGTCATCGTCAGCTATTTTGCTTCTATTTATAATAACACGGCAGGAGCTCCCAATAGTATGTGAAAATAATTCAAGGTAGTGCATAGTTTAAACTTAACAATTTCATTTTCATTGATTTTTGTAAATCTGGATTAAAGTGAATAAGAAATCAGCTTATGAATTACAATGCGACATGACTTTAAGTAAACGTTTTTTAAAATTTTAGGAAGGCCAATTTGTGTAAAAACTTACAAACGTCAATACAAATACAGAAATATTATTAGGTTTATACTGTTTACATGTAAGTATTAATTTCACGTGATATTGGGCTGCCCTATATTCCTCGACCTTTCAATAAAATCTTTTAAGAAGAGTTAGATAGATAGATAGATAGATAGATAGATAGATAAGTTACTGAAATTTATAAAAATCTTAGTAAAATATAATGCAATGTAAGATATGCTGTAAACAATTCAATTTCCTCATATAAAATTGTTTTCACCTATTTGCAATCAGAATAGACCCAGATAAGATGGCTCCTATAGGAACTGTCTGATCAGGGTCTTCTCTGTTTGCTTTTGATATGATATTGGTCTGATTCTAGTTTTGTCAAAGCAAACATTCCCATGAAAATTTAGTATTTTAAACATTGAGCTAATAAATATTCATGTTGTCATTATTTCCTTCATTAATACTGAAAGGGGAAGAGTTAAACTATACGCTACTATAGACTACTATACATGATTATACACTACTATTCGTCACTATACGCTACTATACACTATTATACATTATTATACACCAATATACATTACTATACATGACTGTACTTTACTAGACACTACTCTATATTACTATACTCTACTATACACTATAATACATAACTCTTTATTACTATACAGTACTAGAAACTACTATACTTTGCTTTACATTACTATATACTACTATATATTGTCATACATGATTATACATTGCAAAACACTACTATACATCACTATACACTACATTAATTTACACTACCTTACACTGTCATATATTTTTATACACTACTATACATTACTACACATTACTATACACTGTAATACATTACTATACATGACTATATACTACTATGCATTATTATACATTACTATACACTACTATACATTACTAAACATTACTATTCAATAAAATACACTACCATACACTGCTATACACTACTAATTACGACTACACATTACTTAACGCTATTATACACTGCTATACACTGCTATACATTACCATACGTTCCTATCCACTACCATACCTAACTATACTCTACTATAAATTACTATACACTGCTACACACTACTAAACACTACTACTGCTTTACATTACTATATTATTACTATATACTTCTTTACTAAACATTATAACACTACTATACATTACTATACGCTATTACACACTATTTTACACTACTATACATTGCAATACATTATTATACACCACTACACACTACTATACGTTACTATACATTTCTATACATTACTACACACTACTACACACTTCTATACGTTACTATACATTACTATAAACTACTACACACTACTATACGTTACTTTACATTACTATACACTACTACACACTACTATGCATTACTTTATATTACTATACACTACTATACATGGCTACACATAACTATATGCTACTATACACTACGATACACTACTACACACTACCATGCATTACTATACACTACTATACACTACTTTACATTACTATAACTTAATATACATTACTCCTATACACGACTATACACTACTACAAATTACTATACATTGCTACATATAACTCTTAGCTACTATACTCTACTTTACACTACTATACATTACTATACATTACTATACACTACTGTACTTTACTATACATTACTATACATTACTATACACTAATATACATTGCTATACACTACTGCACACTACTATACACTATTATACATTACTATACACTACTGTACATTACTATACACTACTATAGACTAATATACACTCTTACACACTATTATACCCTAATATATATTACTATACACTACTATACACTACTATACTTTACTATACATTACTATGCACTACTATACATTACTATATAATACTATACATTACTATATATACCGTAAATTCTGTATATTCCTTACATGACATTTGTTTTGCATTAATCATTCGCCTGATACTGACGTATTTTGACGCGTTGACATACAGAATAGACCACACAAGCAGTGATATCTGTGAAATTTACACATAGAGAGAGAGAGGGAGAGAAACAGAGAGAGAGAGAGAGAGAAAGAGAAAGAGAGAAAGAGAGAGCATTTGTTCTTTGTATGTTTAATCCTACTTTATAACGTTCTGTTTCACTAATAGACCCACTCTAACCACACAGTATCCCAGTAAATTAACGCTGGATTAATTAAGTATTCTGAAAGAACGAGAAAGGGTTCATGTTAAGTCATTCATTATCCATTATATCATAGGCTATATTTAAATCCTATTTGAATAAATCTACTGAAAAGGAGCATTTACTATAGGAAAGGAATCACTTAAACTTGTGTAGCTTTGACGCCATTGTGATAAATAGAGCATTTGATCCATATGAGCAAATGCTCCATTTATCAAATGCTTTCAAAAATGACATTTCCAGGGGCGTCAACAGGCGTCTATATGCGGGAATGTGTTAAGCGAATCGGATATTGGAACATTTTGAATGGTTGACAACCATTTAAATTGTTATCAAACGATCGTTTATTTTACGATCGTCCAATTAAACTAACTAATGATTTTCACCCTTTATGTTTGTCTGGTGTCTTTGTACTTGTGCGTTTGTTAATGTTTAAAACATTTCAACTCGCGTCTTTGTGTCTGTGTATATGTGTGTATGCGTGGTTGTGTATTACTTGCTTTCTATCGATGTTTTGGTGATGGTTGCGTCTTGTGTGTGGCTTTTCCTGCTGAACATTACTACCTTTTCATTAAAATTACGTTAAATTTGACAAGTGACACACGCTGCCCAGATGATACGTCACACAGAGGCTACTAATGCCCGGATGGAAGTCATACTTATTCATTATCTTCATATAAACGTGTTTTTAATAAAAAGGTATGATTGTGAAGGTATGAATGTGAAGATATGAATGTGAAGGTATGAATATGAAGGTATGAATATAAATGTATGTACAGTAAAACGGCGATAATCCGAGGAGCGATTTTCCGAGTAGATGGTCTAATCCGAGGGAATTTGTATGGTCCGGACATGAAATATATTATTTCAATACAACTATGTACCGTGTAATCCGAGTCTCGATAATCCGATTTTTCGAGCACGCTTCTCTGTCCCTTCAATCAATTGCTTCATTAATTTACCTGCCTAATCCGAGCATGCATCGCGGACACATCGAAGTCAATTTATAACATAACATAACATAACATATCTTTTATTTGGCATAAATTTGCATACGCATAGTATAGCCAATATGGTCATATTTGTACACAAAGTGCATGGCATAATTATAATATATGAAATTTCAAATCATGTTTGCTGAGAAGCTAAATTTTGTTATCAGTCATATGAAAATGTTCATGAATATATATGAAGGATCTTCTCTAAAGTAAAAGTACATGTATATGATGTTTACCGATTTCAATATATTCGTAATGTATGTTTCCGTACAGAACTAAATCAACCCTGTCTTTGGGATTAGTTCAGTTCTGTACCAAACCACGAGGATAAGAACAATTATATGGGTCAGATGACCCAGTGCTAAACTATACTAAACCCATCTTTGGGTATATGGGGCCAGCTCAGTTCTGCACCAGACCAACAAGCAAAACAGATAATCAGTAAGCTGTTATGGATCTGTTTCTCTTATTTTAAAGGCATAGTATAGATATTTGGCTAATTTTATCTGTTGGTTCTTATGTCTGCTGCTCATTATTTGTTCAAATTTCTGGATGGTTGGCCATCGACAAAAGTATGGTTTCAAGTATTGTTTTCTTAGTGATAAATATTTGGGACACACAAGAAGGAAATGATATTCTGATTCTATCGTATTCATATTACAATTTTCGCATAATCGATCTTCCCTAGGGGTGTTTTCATATCTGCCTGTTTCAATTTTAAGATTGTGTGATGACAGTCTAAATCTGGTTAGTGAAATTCTAAGTTTGTTATCACTTATATGGTCTAGATAATTTTCATATTCAAATTCATGTTTATAAATATTATAGAAAGATAATCTGTTTGAGTTATTTATATTTGTATACCAATTTTGTTTAAAAATATCTAGTATCCTATTTGTTATTGTGTTGTAGTTTATTTCTATATCATATTGCTGTGTCCATATATATTGCAGTCCCATTTCACATAGATACGTTTTTATTTTACATGCCCAGTTAAGTCCTTTGTATGTGATATTGTTATCAGCATCTTCCTTTAACATGTTATAAATTGATTTTAAAAGTGAGTTTTCGTTTAATTGTAATAATTTTAGCCAATATTTAAACATAATTATTTTTCGACTAATATGCATCGGATATCTGCCAAGTTCTCCGTATAGACCACTCAAATTAGTACATTTTTTGACACCTAATATTTTCCTTATAAATTTACAATGTATTAGCTCAATATTTTTACATTCATGACCTCCTAATAATTCTGCTCCATAGTTTAGAACTGATGCAACAAGACTATCAAATAGTTTGCATTTATCTTTAACATTCAATTCAATTTGGTTGAAAACAATGAATAAATTATGTAATGCATAAGCGGCATGTTGTGCTAGTCTTTTCTGTGTACGATTAATGTGTCCGTTTTTGAATAAATGCATGCCTAGATATTTAAATGATTGTACGACCTCTAGAGCTGTATCGTCTAGAAAAAACTCGTACGAAGTATGTCTACCTAACTCAAAAATCATGATTTTGGTTTTTTTTTAATTTATTTTCAATCCCCAATTTTGGCAATAGGTATTTAAATTATTCAAGAGTAGTTGTAATCCGGTGGGTGAATGTGAGAACAAAATTGCGTCATCTGCAAAAAGTAATATAAAGAGCTTTATTTCGTTGAGTGTAAAAGTGTCGTCTGCTGTTGTATTTTCATTCAAGTGTCCAATGATGTCATTAACAAAATATAGAAATAGTAGGCTGGAGCTGGGATCCCCCTGTTTTGCCCCGATATCGGAATCAAAAAAGGGTGATACTTCTGAGTTAAACCGTATAGCAGCCTTAACGACATTGTACATGTCTTTTATTGCATTTACAAAGCGTTCACTTACGTTTTCATTTCTTAGTTTTTGAAATATATAAGATCTGTTCAGTTTATCAAAACATTTTTCAAAATCGATAAACGCACAATATAGTTTTTGTCGTCTATTTAAAGTTTTTAAAATAATTGAATGCAAGAGAAATATGCAATCAATAGTTGATTTGCCTTTTTGAAATCCAAACTGGTTATCTATAATTTTATCATGAAAGGTTGTCCATTTTGTTAATCTATTGAGTAAAATCTGTGAGTAAATTTTTGCTATTAAATTTATTAATGTTATACCTCTGTAGTTTTTTGCATCGTTTATATCACCACTTTTAAAAATTGGTACAATAATTCCAGATCCCCATGATGTTGGATATTCTTGGTTTAAAAATATTCTATTAAATAAAAGTAATAGCAATGGTGAAAGGTCTTCAAACGCATGTTTATATATTTCTGATGTAATACAATCTATTCCGCTGCTTTTGTTATTCTTTTGTGAAAATACTGCTTGTTTTAATTCTTCCATTGTAATTTCACTATCTAAGATGTAATCATGATGTTGTTGTTGTGCTTGTTGTTGTCTTGTTTGTTGTTGTTGTTGATCATTGTTATGTTGATGATGATTATTATTCGTTTGAGTATCCTGTGTATTATATAATGATTGAAAATGATCATGTAGGTCTTCTATATTTAAAGTGTTTGTCTGTGTAGTTTGTTTGCTATATTGTTTTTTAATTATTTTCCAAAATTGTTTTGGTTGATGTTTACTGAGTTCAGTTAAATTGTGTTTTTCCTTTGAGTTGTATGCATGTTTTGCTTTTCTTTTTATCTTATTATATGTAGATTTTGCAGTAATGTATTCATTTTTCAGATCTGTATTTGCTTTATGTTTTACAAATTTATTTCTACTTTCTTTAAATTTATTTCTAGCTTCATAACAGTCTTTATCGAACCAAGGGGAATTTGATTTACTTGAAGTTTTATTTCTTTTGCGTATAATTTGTTTTCCAAAAACCTCATCAGTACAGTTATATAATTTATGAATAAAGCGTTCTGATATCAAATTAATATTTTCATTGTTATAGATCATTTGCTTAATCGTGTTGAAATCCTCTACATTGTTTGACAGACTAGTTTTAAACTCTTCTATTTTTGAATCGTCCCATTTAATAACCCTTTCTATTCTTGGCCCCAATATGTCGTCTGCTTCAACATTTTTCATTTTTCCAGATAAACTTATTTCTAGGCCAGAATGATCCGAAAATTCATTTGGATCCAATATACAAAAGTGAGATATACAAGCAAAATCATCAATATTCAGTAACATATAATCTACAACACTAGAGCCATGTAGGGAATGAAAAGTAAAATCGCCAAATCCTAGGTCGCTATGCATGCGACCATTACCTATGACTAGTGACGTAGCTATACAGAAATCAATCAGGCGTTTACCTTGACAGTCAGTCACGTGATCACATGATACGCGAGGTGGAATGTTTACATCTTTTGACAGCTGGCTGTCAAAATCTATATACATGTCATACTCTAATCTGACTGCCGTTTTTCCGGTTCGACTATTTAAATCGCCTATGACAAATATTTTACCCAGATTTTTATATTTTTCAATAATTATTTCTATCTGTTCGAAAAAGTCAAAATTATCATTGTTAATAACAGTAGATTGGTTCGGCGGTATATATGTACAGCAAATAAAAACGTCTTGTTCAAAAGAAAACAGATCACTACTTACTTTAATACAGACTATTCCATTCTGATGTTTTTCAACAATTGATATATATCTGTCTAAATCATTTTTAAAGTAAATGCTAATTCCACCACTATATCTACCTTTTCGCACGTTTCTTGACTTATTTCCCAGTAAATGAAAACACGAATATCCACCAATATCCAGATTTGAATGAGTTTTTGCTGACAACCATGTCTCTGAGAGAAAGACAATGTCATAAGATATAATATTACTAATAAACTCTGGATCTGCTATCTTACGAGCGAGTCCGTTAACATTCCAGCTTAAGAGTTTTACATCCTTCTCACGACACCCCTATAAGTCGACCACGCTACCGTCACGATACTTTTTAACTGGTTTATTGTCTACCAACAGTGTGGTTCCCACTATCCTGGCACTTTTTCCTAGCTGTTCTTCAGCCTTGGCGTGATCAGATAGGGCTTTTCGAGCCTGTCTGTACAGCTGTGGCGATTGGACTCCTATACCTAGGTTTGATCCTTTTAAAGACGTTTTGATGGTTTCCTCTTGCGACTTTCGTCTTACGGATTCTCTGTCGCTGTATTTGTGGAATTTCACGACGATGGGTCGTGGTTTCTTTGCCTTGTCGCTACCAATCCTGTGGGCCCTGTCCATGATCATTTGACTAGTGTCTAGCTGTAGCTTATCGGATATCAGTTCTTTTACTAGATTTTGACAGTTTTCTGCGTTGTTTTCGGTGTTAACACCACCATTGTTGATGTCTTGCGACTCCTTGTGCCCCCAATAATTAGAGGTGCCACTGTGTTAGTTTGCTACTATGTGTGAATAACTCCGGGTCCAACAGTATACACGTATGTTGGCAGTAATTGTGAGCGCATATTGTGTATAATGCATCGATTCTTTACTTATATAAGTGATAACAGTAAACACCATTCACAGCCGAGACCGAAGTTTCACTGTAGTTTGCTCCGTTCTACGGACACTTCACAATAAACCCAAATTTGGTTTCAAACTATTAGACATAGAACAGTTGTAGCTTCTAACCTCATACTTATGGATTTTAGTTTGCCTAAGTTTCCATTCGTTGACATTTCATTTTAGTTTTGGATGTTAAAAAACAACATCGCTCCCGTACTGTTTCGTGATAAGAAAAATCAGGGCGAGTTGAATTAATTAATAATCGGAACACTCGGTGTTATTCGTCTGAAATACTCTATAAATATTGTTAAACTCTTGTAATAAGCGTTTGGTTGAACTTTTGGTGGAGAAATGTCGACTTTAATATTTTGGTTCGCACCTTGCTCTGTTTCTTGACTTTTCTAAAAATACGCAAACATATCAATTTATCTGTTAAGTATTCTGTAGGCAGACAGCACATGTATGTGCATACACTGTACGATATATTTGACACGTTGAATCCACAAAGTATGAATTCATGGATAATCCGAGGGTAGCGGTAATCCGAGCATTTTCTCAGTTCCCGACAGTCCTCGGATTATCGCCATTTTACTGTATATGAATGTATGAATGTGAAGGTATGAATATGAAGCTATAAATATGAAGGTATGAATGTGAAGGTATGAATATGAAGCTATAAATACAAAGGTATGAATGTGAAGGTATTAGTATGAACCTATAAATATGAAGGTGTGAATGTGAAGGTATGAATATGAAGCTATAAATATGAAGGTATGAATGTAAAGGTATGAATATGAAGCTATAAATATGAAGGTATGAATGTGAAGGTATGAATATGAAGCTATACATATGAAGGTATGAATGTAAAGTTATGAATATGAAGCTGTAAATATGAAGGTATGACTATGAAGGTATAAGTATGAAGGTGTGAATGCTAAAGGTATAAATTTGAAGTTATGAATTAGACATTGTGAATATGAATGTACCCATATAAATGTATATATATGTACCCATATAAATGTATATATATGAAGCTATGAATATGAAGATATGACTAGGAAGAAATGAATATAAGGGTATGAATGTTAAGAAATGAATGTTATTACATTAGTTTTGCAAAGAAGGATAACGAATATATATACTCTTTACCACGCCGAACACATTTGCAAACAGAGTAGACCAAGATCAGACGAGTCCTGCAAGAGGTCTGCTCTGTTTGCTTATGAAATTATATAAATCTGATTTTTGTTGGTTTCATGGTCAAATATTCAAATGTACTTAATGCTAGTATCACATATCCATTGAATATGCGTAAAGCCGTCGTTTATGATGTTAATAGCCATGAAATGCATCGTTAACTTATTCTCTCCTAGGCTATTTTTAGACCCAACCTTCTTGAATTAATCTACCGAAAAGGAGCATTAACTAGAGAAAAGGATTATTTTAGAATTCTGTAGTTTGAAACAATTGTGATAAATACAGCATTTGCTCCTATAGGAGCACATGCTCTATTTATCACAATGGTTTCACAATGTGAATTTTATAGAGGCGCAAAAATGCGTCACTTGGGGATAAACCGTTAAAGGAAGACATTGGTATTCACCGTATGCATAAGGCTGCTAACCCATTACCCCATAGGCTGTTTTTCTAACCTCTTTGAATCAATCTACCGAAAATGAGTGCTTAATAGAGAAAAGGAAAATGTTAGAATCGTGTAGTTTTGAAACCATTTTGATAAATAGAGCATTTGCTCTAATTGAGCAAATGCTCTATTTATCACAATGGTTTCAAGAAGTGATTACAGTAGATTACAGTACAACCTGTCCTAAGCGGCCTGTCATTTATTAAACACGAGACTCTTGAAAAGCATGTGTTTGCTTTATGTAGGTCAAACGTAATGCAGACCTGCATTAAGCTACCATTGGTAATAAGTTGATACTATAGCAGTAATAGGAATGTTATAGCTTTTAGGTGCTGCATTAACTCTTCCAAGGCATTAATGATGTCTGTATTTAACCCTTCTACATGCATTAATGATGCATGTATTTAACTCTTACACAACCATTAATGATATATTTATTTAACTCTTACACAGCCATTAATGATGTCTGTATTTAACTTTTACACAGCCATTAATGATGTCTGTATTTAACTTTTACACAGCCATTAATAATAATAATTAATATTGTCTGTATTTAACTATTTCGCAGCCATTAATGATGTCTGTATTTAACTTTTCTACATGCATTAATGATGCATGTATTTAAGTCTTACACAGCCATTAATGATGTCTGTATTTAACTCTTACACAGCCATTAATAATAATAATTAATAATGTCTGTATTTAACTATTTCGCAGCCATTAATGATGTCTGTATTTAACTCTTACACAGCCATTAATGATGTCTGTAATTAACTATTTCGCAGCCATTAATGATGTCTATATTTAACTCTCACACAACATTTAATGATGTCTGTATTTAACTATTTCGCAGCCATTAATGATGTTTGTATTTAACTCTTACACAGCCATTAATGATGTTTGTATTTAACTCTTCCACGGCCATTAATGATGTCTGTTTTTAAGTATAACACAGCCAATAATGATGTCTGTATTTAACTCTTACACAGCCATTAATAGTGTAAGTATGTAACTCTTACTCAGCCATTAATAATGTCTGTATTTAACTGCCATTCATGACGTCTGTACATGTATTTAACTATTTCGCAGCCATTAATGATTTCCCTTTTTAATGGAAAATGTGCACCAACGAGTTAATAGCAATACACACGTATATACATGTACAAAATATTATTGCCTACATTGCCTCCTTGCTTACATGGTCAGTAACGGTATTGTCACCATATTTTTTCAGGCTTGACATTATGGCCAAAACAAACTTAATGAGCCAAACATTGAACTGAATACAGTAAAAACTGTCTTAAGCGAACATTCATTAATTGAACAAAGAATTCTTAAAACGCAGGTGGTTGATTAATGTAGGGCGCAAGTAATGCAGAAAGCTCCTACATGGGCTTTCTGCATTACGTTTGACCTGCATTAAGCTATTACCTGTCTTACAAACAAATAAATAGATCTCTTTTTATCACCGCTAAAGACAGGTTCTACTGTATTCTTACATAATAGAATATACAATAGAACAGAGGTCAGACAGGAGATACACACATACACACACATACACACACATACACACACACACACACGCACACACACACAAACACACACACACACATGTGTGCGTATTGCATGACTTGCGAGGACCTTGACATTTACCGGCATCAGGAGGACTATCATAAGGAGTCGGGCTATGGAACGACCATCATGTAACACATTTATCTCACCGTAAATAAACTGCTTTTGTGAATTCTCTCTCTAAACGTGTTCATAGAAAAATCACTTTGAGGACTCCCCCATATTTCAATTACAAATGAGGACTTCCATTCGAGGACATCCCAGTAAGACATCTAAATGAGGACTTAATGCACAAACAAAGTATTGCTTACATTTTGAGGACGGTATTTTGACAAGAGGTCATTTTAGGTAAAAAAACCAGTAAATTGCGATCGAAAAGGATAGGAGGGAAAACAGATACGTTAAAGTCACGAGGGGGCCTCATTGTCGACAGATATGTGTATAGTTTCATAGATATGTGTATGTTGGCATCCTGCTCGTCAGAAAAGGGGAAACTGATAATACAGAATGCGCTGACCTTTGATATTTAGGTCAAAATAACTCTGATTAGCTCACTTTGTCTTACACACTATATCAACTCTTTTCACAATTTGAAGAGCTTCTGCAGAACTGTACAACGTTGGTAAAGCATGATTCAGTATGCGAAAGAACCAAATAAAACTCAGAGTTGATTTGTAATGAAATTAAACAAAACTGGTAAAAAGTCCTCGCATTGTTTATATGCGGTTAATACCAAGTCTTCTCATTGAATGCAGTACAAAATATACATGTGCATTTAAGTGCCAGCTGACAAACATATCCATACATGTTTGGAAAGTAGCATGTACATGTAAGGAAATTAACCTGCAAGTTTAAGTGCACCGTTAGTTGAGCACTAGTATAAGGGTATTTACAATTTTGGGAAACTGTAACATGCGACATGTAATGCTTCTTCCACAACAAGTCTGTCAATTGGTCCGAAACTTTTACAATATTTGAACGCAGTTCACGATCGCAATCGATGTGGCTTTTTTAATCAAGAAGTAATCCATGTTTTACATGATACAGGGTACAAATCCGACATTCAACACTGCTGCTAGCATTTTGATATTGCCAACTCCAACGTTTCCAGATTCCCCATGTAGCGGTTGTGAATCTCATAGCTGAGAAAATACACATCAGTCTTAAACGTACGTGCCTTTTGTGGACACAATTTTGTTTCTTATTTAAAAACAAACTGGCAAATGGTTGGCAATATCTAGATATTTCCATGTCAAGGACTAAATACTGAATGAGCAGGGATCTCACTCAAAACCACTATGTCCAGACACTTAATAATGTTTTCATCAAAACTTATGATCCTTAACTGTTTGTATTATACTATATATCCATGCCATTGTAAATTCGACATTTCTGAACACTGTAAACCAAGATCACGGACACTGTTTGACATAAAGGGATGCACTTAATGTAATTTACTATTGTCACACAATGTCGGTGACAGTCGGTGTGCGATACGGTGTACGTAACCGTCTGTCTGTGTGATATGTACAGTCTGTCTGCGTGATACGTTGTACGTGACAGTCTGTCTGCGTGATACGTTGTACGTGACAGTCTGTTTGCGTGATACGTACCTGGCAGTCGGTCTATGTGATTAGGTTGATGCGCGCTTTGAGCAGGTCCGTCTTGGTTTGAATTGTTTCACAAATTACAGTAAAACATTTCAGCAGCGATCTCTCAACAGCGACTGTCCTGAACAAACTTTATGATCTAAGCGTTCAATTAATGATAAAAGAAAAATATTAAGGTTACTTTATGCATAATGAAAGTATACATGTTGCCCATGAGCGTCCTGTATAAGCCTGACTGGGTACTCCATTATTTTACATAGTCGTTTGTAGTCAGGTTTATGTTGTACATGCAAGTCAAATGCCTAGCTCTTGACTTTTGAGTGGTGTCTGAGTACTGCACTATTAAAATAGTTAAGTTTAGACAGCTCAACAAAGAACGTAAATAATTTTGACAATATGCGAAGCAATATGCGAAACTTCTATATATTTCCACGTCAAGGGCTACATACTAAATGCGCAAGGATTTTACTCAAAACCACATTGTCCAGACACTGGATAATGTTTTTACCAAAACTTCTGATCTTTAACTATTTTTATTACACTACATGACATTGTAAATTCGAAAGTCTATGTCTCGGGTGTAAATATAAGGTTCAGAGTGTTAACAAGTGTCAAAGATAATTTTATTCCGAAACTGAACTTAACCCTTTTAGTGTATGAACTGATGTACGTATAGTATATTTCTGAACAAACTTCCACACAAACTTAAAGACAAACTTCCACAGTAAGGGTTTATGTGATAGGAAATAAACATTAGCAAAAAACAAAACGTCTGATATATTACCTTTTACTTAATTACTATTTCCATGCGACGTGTTCTATTACAAACTAATTCAAGGTCATTTTAACTAGGAAAACGAGTGTGTGTGTGTGGGGGGGGGTGACTTATGCAATTAAAGGGAGTCGTAAGCTTTTATTCGATATTAAAATGTCGCAACTGGCTACATATAGACGGTTAAGGACTCCCGTGGACTACTTATAGAATTGTGACGCTTCGGCATTCGCTGTATAAAACGGTCGCATGGTGTAAACAGTGATACAGGCATAAGCGGCCATTAACTGAAGTATTATTAAGACAATTGAAGACAAGTGACTGCTTAGCCTTAATGCCGGGTGAAAATATTCCAGAAAACGTCTAAAGGAGTTTTATGCATTATTTTTATCCTGAATTAAACAATCACTTGTATTGAAGATATACTCAAGGGTATATTTGAGTGACCGCTTGATATCATTTAAAAGTATTTTTAAACGAGCGACGATTTTAATCTTAGCAAATGCTTACGAATCCCTACACACATTAAAGATTCATGAAAACAGTCTGAAAAGGTGAATATGATAATTAGGTGCCTGAAATAAGCTTTCAGTAGTTATTAAATCAAATTATATGCCCCATAATAACTAATGGAACATATTGAATTAAATATCAAATTGACTAGTGACAAGTAAAACGAATCTTCATACTTTTATATACACATAAAAGTCCACAGAAATTAAAACCGTGTGGATATTATACTGATACAATAACTGGAATACAAATGTATGTTAATTTACATCAAACGTTACATGATCAGATAAACACGATACTTCTGTGAAAAATAACTAGAAATGTGTTTGTAACGCCGCCATTAATTCAAACATTTAATAAATTCTGAAAGGGGGTGATCCCCGAGAGCAAAAATTACAACACAAAAAGGGAAAATTGCAGACTCGGTTTTATTGAGTCTGTTCATGAACAGTAATTGAAAGTGCAACACTGCTCACGCCCCCTAGCACCGGCTTAAGCGGTATTCAATTTTCAGAACAAGAAGTACTGAAATTCATGATCTCGAAGGATCAAAAGGTATAACAACACTGAGAATGAAGTACGGGGCGACGTTTTACGGCCGCCACACAACTGACATAAGTCGATAACTGACATACAGGCAAATACTCTACCATGGTCACAGAGGTTAAGGTACAAGTCATTAAAGTTGTAATGCAACATGCTGTTCTCATTCAAGTGCATTATAAGCATAAGCAGTTGCGTGACTGTAACTGCAATACTTAGACCATAACTTCGTTACACACAAAACTTAACCAAGGTAACAGAGGTTAAGGTTAAAGGTCAAGTAAACAGGTAGGACACTTTTTCGTAAATATTTGACAAATGGGTACCTTGTACGACGAAGTTTCGAAAACACAAAAAATACAGTCATACCGCACATAGCAGGTGTCATATATCACCGATAAGTAAGCACTGGCTGATTTTGGTCGTTCGCTTATCTCCCTTGTGATGACGTCACTTGTGACATTCGCTATAAATGTCGAACTAGATATTGTATAGAAAAGAATCGCACGTAATGAACTTCTGCTTCGTTTTTAGTGCTAAAATGGCAATTTGTGCTGCCTATGGGCGTATCCCTGCCTATGGGTGTAGCTCCTAATCCAACAGAGACTAAATAGGATTATTTAAATTACCAAAAGACGAGAAGTTCAAGAAAATGTGATGTGATTTACATTTTGTCTCGATGGCTGTTTTCCGTGAAATTTATACTAGAGATGCAGTGGATGACTTGGGTCTACAATTATAAAAAAGGATATATGCTACATTCTGTTATAAATGTGACTTAGGTCTAGCACTGTAGGTTAATGGGCTTTTTCTTCGTGGAAATTTATTCTATACGAACGTTTTGTTAACAGCGTAAACCCAAATTACGCAGGAACTGTTTGATCAGGATATGCTCTGATTGCTTAGTCCGAAGACTTATGTCTTTAGATTCGACCAGGGTTGTCTAGCGTCTCTGTGGGGTACGGACAAAACCCCACCAGGACGTAACCCCACTAGGACGTAACCCCACAGGACAAAACCCCATAGGACACAAACCCACACCCAAATGTGTCAAGGCGGACAAAACCCCACATGTTAACATAATTGGGTTATAAATCAATTTTTAGATAATTTGAAGAAGAAACACTCAATTAGAATATAAATTCAAAACAAGATCTTTACATTTTCAAATTTAAAGTTACAATCTGCAAATAAAAATAGAAGTTAAAGCATATTTAAAATTAGGTCAAAATTATGAATAAATAAAGAAGACATTCATAGTTAAATGAGCTTTAGTTTACTAAATTGGCTTATAATGTGTGCTAATATTACATTATCCACATCTATTGAATCTATATTAAGTGTACCAATGCAAACATGGTTGATCCAGATCATAAAATTGAAACTGATTTGGGTCTACCCCGTTTGTAAGTTAAGAAAAGGAATCAGTTAATTGTCGTTATATTATAATAGTTTATATGCAATGTGTGCTAATATTACATTATCCACATCTATTGAATCTATATTAAGTGTACCAATGCAAACATGGTTGATCCAGATCATAAAATTGTGAAAATGATTTGGGTCTACCCTGTTTGTAAGTTAAGAAAAGGAATCAGTTAATTGTCGTTATATTATAATAGTTTATATGCAATGTGTGCTAATATTATATTATCCACATCTATTGAATCTATATTAAGTGTACCAATGCAAACATGGTTGAGCCAGATCATAAAATTGTGAAAATGATTTAGGCTTACCCTGTTTGTTAGTTAAGAAAAGGAATTGGTTAATTTTGGTTATACCATGTATGCCTTTTTTGTATAGAATGTGGTTCACCTAATAAATATTCATTATTTGTCAGTGAGCAAATAGATTAGAACCTGATCAGATGGCTTTGTTTAGAATCTGTATGATCTGGATCTATTCTGTTTGTAAAAAGATATAAAAAATATCCCCCTTGTGATAATACAACTTATGCTTTTAGTGAAAATCAGGTTATTACCATATTACCATATGCTTAACAACATAGTTATTTATTACTTTTATTCAAATTGAAATTAAATACTTATACTTATTTCTTTTGTTGTATGTTTTAATCTCCCTTTCTATTGCTATGAAGTGCCATTTGTATATACAAATCCTTAATTAAATACATAATTTTTATTAAAGTGGGGTTTTGTCCATGTGGGGTATTGTCCTGCTGGGGTTTCGTCCTAGTGGGGTTACGTCCTAGTGGGGTTTTGTCCTACACCCCGTCTCTGTAATCCCTGTAATGAATATTCATGAGGTCATGAAATCTTTAATAAATGATTAATAAACACGATTTAGCACTGCTGGCAGCAGACACCTAATTTGCTTTAAAATCAATTTCCCAATCCTTCTCTTCTTATATAAACGGCTTCACTCGCGTTTGCAAATAGAGTAGATCCAGATCGGACAGTCCCTGTAAGAGTTGTCTGATCAGGTTCTGCTCTGTTTGCTTGCGAAATTTTGTTGATCTAATCCTAATTGATCTGTCAGAGCCAATGATCTATTTGAAAAAGTAACCTTGTGCAAAAAGCCTTTAGATCTTCTTCATGAATATTCGTGTAAGAAATAATGATTTCATGGGGAGTTAATGATATATGAGCACATGCTATGGCAGTAATTGTACAACCAAACCTACCGCTATAGATTATTTCATAAGCAAATCGACAAGAACCTGATCAGAAGCTCTCTGATCTTGATCTACTCTGTTTGTAAATTTGTTTCAATACGTTTGATCTGGGTCTACTATGTTTGCATTGGCATAAACAGGCACGTGGAATGAAGGGTTTATATTCGTGAAGTGATTTACTGACACATATTTTTTCATCAGGGAAATAGTTTATCATAAATATGATCCTTTTGCAATTTTTTAACATGGACAATTTTGACCATAAATCCATAGGGAAAAAGTCATTCTGGATTACTGTAATTTACGGAATTGTTCATTGGATGCGTTTTATAATTATAGTTTTACTGATTATTACCTACATTTTGCCCAAAACTAACTTTGAGGCACCATGACCGCAATGATTGATTCTTATGAGAAGTTACCACATATGTAGCATAAAGGAATGCAACAATACGTAATATACAGGAAGCGGGTTTTATGGCCTTGCAATAATCATTGTCCCCTGTTGGGCATTTGACAAAAGGCCACTATGATAACTGACATCTGGAGACTGACCCAGCATGGGGCATTTCGTGTGTAATATGGCTTAGTACAATATGGCCTAAGGCCATTTAACACATTCATTCATACATGCATAGAGAAATTCCAATGCCTATGTTTACTGTTGTTTCCATATACATGTAATACAAACCATAATTAAATTGCACATACGAGTATACTGTAAAATTATGATAAAGAAAAATGTAGTAACAGTTTCAATGTGTTGACCATATTTTTTTATAGACATTTTTAATTGTAGTGGGTCCAGTCATTTAAACATAATTCACAAACTTTAGAAACATTAATATATTAAAAGAAATAGTCATTCTTCAAGACTGACAACCATTTATTTTCAAGATCCACCTTTTTCTCATTTTCCCAACAAAATACATATTTTGGTAGTTCAACCTTTGATTTCCCGAAAGTAATGCATCATTTTTGGTATTGCAATTATTAAAGTAAAATAAATAAATAAATAATTTTCTATTTTTCTGCATTTTGGTGGAATTTCTTTTTTTCTTCTAAAGTACGTTCATTTATACATAGTACTATGTTACTTAACGAGAACGTCCCATTTCATCTGAACCCACTTTGCCTAAATATGAAATTCATCTAAAGTTGTCTGGTTCTGTCTAAAAGTTGTTTGGACCCAACTCATGGGCGGGACCCAAATGGTCCCTCTGATCTGAATCTACACTATTTGCTAATGGTCTTGGTTCTAATGTCATCCTCTTTTTAAATTATAGTTTATGAATAGTGTAAATTCACTGACAGGTAAAGTAAGTTTTAACCATTCGCTTGCTATTCACGTCAATATACCTGTAAATAGTGAAAACCTGCAGGAGCTGTCTCATCAGGGTCTGCACTATTTACAAGTTGATTTACAGCAGTGATAGCAAAGCGAAATTACGTGTACACAGTGAAGCTATATGCAATTATACAACAGGGCATGGGTAAAAGGCACGAGAAGGTTTAAGATTAACAAAATTAAAAAGTATGTGTTTAATTTTAAGTATCATTGTATTTCACACCTAAAATAAACATCACACCCCATAAATAGTTTCCCCTACTCGATAAAGTGTCACTTTCTATGGCTAATCCATGGACGTAATGTCTGGAAAAGTGTGAAAATAATTTGGGTATTTATAGAAACTTAGGAGTCGGATTTGATCTAATTTTGTAAGCAAACAGAACAGACCCTAATTAGACGGTTCCTGTAGGCTCTGATCGGGATCTACTTTGTTTGCAGAGGCGTTAATTTAAAGGAAAAGGTTAAGTTTCGGTGTATATTCCTCCCTCTCAATGGGATCCCTGACTGGCGAGCATCACAAGTGACGTCACGCAAGGGAGATAATCATGTATCGATTTTCAAAATACACGGTTCGCGGTACAATAAAAACTCGATTTAAATCAAAACTAGATAAAAACGGTAAGAATTTTCTAAAGCTTGGTGTTTAACTAACTGTATACTATCAGAATTTGACGAAAACCCAATCTGTTTACTTGACCTTTAAGGGTCAAAATCGCCAAATTGCAATGAAACATGCTTAACTTATTTAGGCGGAAAGGCATGTTATGTTGTCTGACCTTAGCTGTTTAGGTGCTCAGTCTATAAATTAGGTGTTTAATTAGTCCATAACTAAGTAAAAACGAAAAACATCACCAAAGGTGACATAGGTTAAGGTCAAAGGCCACCAAACTGCATCGCAATATGCTGTACAAATTTAACGCATTAGCACGTGAAATTGCATGATAGTAGCTACAGTGCTCTGTACATAACTGAGTTAAACGCAAAACCTTAACCGATATCAAGAGATGGTCATGGTTTTCAAACTACCATGCACCCCATACTGTACTCGTTAAGAAGCTTAATTATGTACAGTTGTGTGACTGTAGCTGCAGTTATAATTCTATAACTGAACTAAAGGCAAATACTAAATATATGCCAGAGAGTTCAAAGATCAAGGTAACCAAACTACAGTGCAACATGTTGTACCTATTATGACGCATGTTCATGTAAAGTTGTGTGACACTAGCTTTAGTAGTAGTCCATAAATCATTCATCCCTGACAATTCAAAATAACGATACAAGTTTACAATTAAGCTTTGTCCAATTTTTAATATTCATGGTTGTTTTGTTAGTTTGTTAAATGACAAAGATTGCAGACCCGAATCAGATGATTTATTTAAGAACCCTGTGATCTAGGTCTACATTTTTATAGCACACGTGTTCTCTTCGCAAGTACAGTTTGTAAATGACGCATAATCGTGGTACTAGAGGCAAATAGGTTAAATGCACAAACTAACCAAGCGACACAGAACTTAATATAAAATATTTCAACAACTTTGTTGATGGACAATTAATTGACCATGTATGAGAAATTCTGAAACTTGACCATAACTGCAATAAATAAAGTACTCGTACATGTATGTATGTATGTTAGGTTTGTCTAACAAGAAGAAGTTTTAAAGATTTTGTCTAACGTTGCCTTGACAACAAAACATGCCCATAGAAAGGAGCAGTTGAAAATGTTCACTTCTGTAACATATGTGTAAAGTTTCGCCAATGAACAACACATACATTAGATGGAGATCGTGTTTGAACTAGAAGCGTGTTTGTAAAACTGCACATGTCCCCGCCTAACACAAAGTCTAACAAGAGAAATGTAGCTTAACGCAAAGTCTAATCAAAGTCAGTGAAACAGATAATATGGGTCAGAGTGACCTTTATTCAATACAAGGTAGTAGTTTTTCTCTAGACGTATCCATCATCCAGATGAATTGAATAGACTTTAAAGCATATATAATTTAGTTTTTGTTTTTGCAAAGTCTGCAATTACTTAAAGAACGGTATTTACCTAGCATAGATCAACACATTAATCAATTTCTGTGTATCATCATTAGTGGTATAATTAACTGAATCTAAATGTATTGTAAAACAATATAAAGTTAGCAACCTCAACCTACTTCCACGATCCAAAACACAAGGTGATAGAGCCGTAGCAATAGCCTTCAGTAAGTAGCTTTATATCACAGTGAGCCAGCAACCAGAGCCCCAGTGCTGTGGTTGGGGAAATTAATTAACCATTCGCTTGCTGAATTTTAAAGTAACTTTCTCCTTCTTTACCCATGCTTAGTTGTATAATTACATATATCTTCATTGTGTACAAGTAGTTCGCTGTGCAATCACTGTTGTGGAGTGCACTGTTGCACAATCAACTTGTAAATAGTGCAGACCCTGATGAGACAGATCCTGCAGGAGCTGTCTCATCTGGGTCTTCACTATTTACAGGTAGGTATATTGACGTGAATAGCAATCGAAGGGTTAATACTATTAATGCCACTACTATACTATACTCTATCTCTAGTGTTGGCTCAGGAAGAAGCTGTAGAATCAGATCTATATTACACCAAAAGCAAACAGAACAATCCCTATTTGTGACTGTTTACATACCATTACCAATGTATTGCACGTTTCGTTGCATCTAAAATCAAGATGTTGCCAGGGGACGTGATACTATCATGTTGTTGATCTTTGAATTATGCATGTGTTTAGTTGGTCAACAATTCAAAACTAATAAAGCATGTATGTTTTCATTATTCAACTTAACACTTTGGTTTCGTCATAATACTGGTTCCTGTTGACTTAAAGAAAGATAATTGTTCTGTTGATATTTAAAGAGACTTATAGGATATGAACATTGATTTGATATAAATGACATAATGATTTCAATGGTTCTGATCAGGATTTTAAACTTCACAAATCATTTATTGTTTGGCACAATAAAGTCTGCATTGTAGCACTCGTGTTTAATTTCACAAGCCCCGCCTGTGATTGGTGTCGGTATTTATTGTATTTTCATCCCGTTCCAAAATGCTGATGGAGGTAAATAGCCTCTTACAAGTTCGTTTTACTGACGTGCATATGCTATACGCTCGTATATGTTTGCTGTATCCATCCATCTGCTGCACCGCTGCTACACAAAATAGACTGATTCCATCATCATTCGTGAATTTGTCAATCTGCTAGATTATAATTAGCTAATGTTTTAGCTATTGCTTAATGTGGGCTATATTGTACCTGTTCACTGTCTGAAGTCAGACATCCTACCTAAATCACTAGATGGAAGTTTGTAACACTTGACATGGATGTTCCTTTGCAGTTTGTTCCTGTCTTTCTCTATAAATATGTATAAATTCTGTCTGTGGAATTAGCCATTTCCAACAAAGTGCCGTACCGGGGATCGGTTATTTGCCGAAAATATTAATTTTATCTACTGTTTTAACCGACACTTTGTAGTAACTAATATTGTTTTTCGAACATTTATTGGATCCAGATCATCTAAAAAGATGTAAGACTCATATTATAACTTGTTCCGTGCGTATGACCTGTTCTGTGCTTATGACATTTGCACTTTCTGCTAATAATCGGTATACAATTATCAACACCTGTAATAATGGGCTGCAAATTCCAGGTGGTGATCAGCGGCTGCACTGATTTCTAATCTTGGTCATTTTGATCTGGAAAACAACACAACAGGACAATTTATTGTTGTTACAAACGTTCTTTATAGTTCTGTAATGTTATCACTTCCTGTACCATAGGTGCGAACTACAATCACTATATAATTGCTCTCTAGGCGAAATCTCTAATTAGTTTACTATATATGTAATTGTAGGCGATTTCTTCACTAGGCGATTTCTCCAGCACCCGAGACGTCAAATTAATGGATCTGTTTACATTTATAATAAACAAATATTTTACTACATTCAGACAAATAAATTTACAAAACCGTATTTGAAAATAATTAATACTGATCCTGTTGTTTATACTTTGTCTACATATTGTTTCTTACTACATTATACTCATACTGTTTCATACTGTTGAAGTGTATTACTTCTAGTTAGATTAGATCTATCACTAGTTAGTATTAACAACAGTTGTTAAATTTCCACTACCATTACAATTTCTTTTGTCTAAATCTTTAAACCCCAATTTAATATGATCCCAGGAATTTCGACACGTTAGCAGACTGTATATCTGGATTTTACATAGTTTGGCCATGTGTAGAGGCATTATAAAAGGCTATATGCCAATGTATTAACTAAAGAAAATACAGTTTACGGCCAAACACTAGTAGGTAATATGCAAATTACAACGTAACATAGTTTCTGATTGGTGGAAAACTAGAACAAGAATGATAATAGACAGCTAGCCGCTGAAAAAGTATGTTATGTGACGACCTTTGCAAAGCGGTTGGATCGAGATGGGATGTCAAATAACACAGATGCTCACGAGCATCAAAATTGTGTGAAACTCCGATCAAATCTTGGGGAAAAAAATCAGATGGAAATAAGAAAAGTATAAATATGAGTCATACAGGAAACACCATATACAGAACAAACGGCCACCCGAACAGCAACACTTGACAACACAAAACTGTTTACAGATACCGGTTCTTTTAGCAAAGTAAGGGTTAAATATTTTCTCAATTCTGAAAAATAGATCTACAAACAGTTCATTTTAGCAGCGGTTGGCAGGTACTTATTTCATTTTGAGAGCATTTGAGTTTTCTTTCTTTCCTGATGAAGAGAGTCTCCTAAGATGTATATCCATATGTACAAAGACTGACATCATGAGGACTCCGACACTAACAGCACGACGACATACTAGACTGTGTGTTCAAATATCACTCTTTTACTAACCTTCACTATCTAAAGCCACTGCATCGCTTGAACTTGGAGAGAAACTTGGGTAAATCATTTTGGATAACATCCCTTCATTACCTATGCATTTTAAAGAAACGGTAGAACTATAAACATGTATCTAATATTGGTTTGATTTGTATTACTCTTATTAGATTTTCTATAGTTTAAACTCTTACTGTATATATTGGGCAGCTGTTATGCTTGGTTAGTTTTTTCCCTAAACACAAATCAAGGTAGTCTCCTGAGTTGTGTAAATTTTATGAACAAAGACCCCAACATCATGAGGACTGACATTAACAACATGAGGACTTACTAGATTGTGTGCAGTGTCACACTGTTCCGTTTAATAAACAAAACTTGCGAATCTCCCTTCTTTACTAAATTTCACTGTCTTGGGTCACAATGGCACTTGAACTTGAAGAGGGAATTGGGTCAAGCATTGTGTATAGGATCCCTTTATTACCTATACATTTTAAAGAAACAGCAGAAAACAAATATTTAGCTATTATTGGTCTGGTTTGATGTAATCCGTATTTGTTACGCCGCATATTGTTACATTAGAAGACGTCTCTTCTAAACACTAGAAATAGTTTTGTAAAACTAGTTAATAAAATACATATGCACTGCTCCATGCTTAACCATATATGGAAACATTTATCATGACTGAGTTCACCTAAAAATCTTAACTAGATCAAAATGGTCAAACTACCAATTTTCAATGCGACATGCTGTACTAATTAAGGTACATATGAAGATGGTGACCCTAACTACAGTACTTGGGTCGCAACCCAGTTCAATGCAAAAACGTAACCTTCGGACTAAGCATGGACGGACGGAAGCACGGACAAGGGTTACAAGCAATATATGCTTCGCAAAATTTCGTGTCGAGGCATAAAACCCGCACAGAAACGTCCCTCGAGTGTTATACCCACATACGAATGTATTGAGCTTTGAAACAAGTTCTTATATAAGTTGTTTTACCTCAGATACTAAGTATACATGTTTTGATTTTATTAGGATTTCTAAAGGTATAAACACTTAATGTGCATATTGAGCAGCTATTATGTATGGCTATTTATGTTCCTAAACGCAAATTAAGTTAGTTTCCAGAGTTGTAAAATTCATAAGCACAAAGACTCCAACAGCATGAGGACTGATACTAACATCATGAGGACTGATACTAACATCTTGAGGTCTGATACTAACATCTCGAGGACCGATACTAACATCATGAGGACTGATACTTACATCATGAGGACTGATACTAACATCTTGAGGACTTACTACACCGTGTGTTGGTGCAGTCCTATACTACAATGAGTAGGTCTAAGGTCACTTCCGTTTAACGAACAAAACCTACTAGTATGTTTAAATATCACGCCTTTACTAACCTTCACTCTCTTGGACCATCGCATCACTTGAATTCGGATGACTTGATCTAAACATTGTTGATATCATACATTCATTACCTATGTAGTTTAAATAAACAATAGAACGATAAACATGTATTTAATATTGGTCTGGTTTGATGTAATCCGTATTTGTATTTTTACTATTGTCAGACATATTGTAGAACTATGCAAGCGGGTGCGAACGCTCTTCTGTTATCTTTTTGGTATGTGTGGATAGGCTTTGTCAAGATGAACATGCATACCAAACATGAAGGTAGTAAATGAAAAATTGAAGAAGTTACGATAAATGTTGAGATTTCGGACGACAACGCGGACGCCGGAGTTACGACAATAGCTCGAGATTTCTTCGAAACGGACGAGCTAAAAATCGATTCAAATCGATTAAGTTAACCTTGTAGTCTCACAATACCTAACCCGACAATATTTATTGCAAGGTATTTGTCCCCCTTCACTCATACAAACACTCCAGTGTGTTCTTTTATAACGTTTGAGAGAGGAGTTGGCAGTGTTCAGAGAAAGAAAAAAGAAAGACAAAACTAGTGAAACGGATATCGTGACCTTCAACGAAACAGAGGTGTCAATTAAACTAGATCTACACTATTTGGTTCATGACCTATATTCATTACGAATATCTACGTAAAAAAGACTCATATTGCATGCTGAAATTTGACAGATTTTGAGGTTAACTCGAAAAATACTTAAAACATACTTAGGCAACGTTTCCCGTACATTGAGCGTCGCCGTTTTAAGAGTAAAAAAACAACTTATTCCGAACGTCTACTTCCGGTCAAAGAATATATACATTTTCTGGTCAAAAATGGTAGCGAAAAAAACCGATGTTTTAATTAAAACACATTTGCTTTTAAAACTTGTATTTTATTGAAGACTTTTTAATATAATACAAAAATAATAAAATTAATAAAAAATGAATTTTCTTTTTTGAATATTGACATTTTAAGAACGTCTGCCTATGGAGTATTTTGTGTATATTTACTTGCATATTCGACTCATATTTTTGCATGAGAAATCATGTGAAATCGAGATTATTCAACAATGAAAACAATTTTAATTTAAAGAAATAGACAATTGAAACAAAAAGAAGTAAAACATTGACAAAAACTGCCACAAGTAAAATAATGACAAGTGTGCAAAACGTAGGCAGACCCGGTTTTGGTCTGCCTAAGTTGGAGGTCTGCCTAAGTTTGTATTTTATATACATCAGGTATGCATAAGGAGTATAACATATACATATGGAGATGTGTATATATATATCCAAAAGTATAGAATGAACTATACAAAAAATTAAAACAATAAAAATAAAGAGAAAGAGAGAGGAGAGAGACAGAGAAAGAGAGAGGGGGAGAGAGAGGTTGACAGATGAAATGGTGGTAGCTGGGTTGGAAATAATGAGAGAGAGAAAGATAGAGCGGAGAGAGAAAAAGAGAAAGCGCCATGTTGCAACAGAAGCTCGAGTGTCAGAAGATATGCCAGTACTTGGAATATACCATGATTTTGTTTTTGTCTTTACAGAAAGTCACTTCGTTTAGATCAAATGCATCTACATCGATGTAATAGTTGCTGCATGACGAAACAGCTGCTGTTAATGACAAAGAGTAGTGTTCACAACGCAGGACACGGGCTATGTTCTCAATAATATCCAAATAACTCCACCAACAAGTGTACCCTTGCAATCAATTCTGGATCGTTGTTTGTGTATGATACTTGATATTAAGTTTCTTCCGAGACCATCTGTTGTCCATATATACAAATTTCAGTGGGCTGTGATTTGTCATAATCGTCTAGATGTCAAATATAGTTTGGCCCTTTTGCACCGTAAATACGTCTTTTAAGATGATGTGCCTTTCTCAGTTCTATAGTGGGTGCACACTATGCTTTACATCATTGCACTTTACATTTTCCCATGGTGTATCTAACGGTGGTGATACAACAACATATAACCGATTGGCTGCCCACTACTTTTCATTTCCTGTCCATTACATCATCGACAGTCTCAATCGAACTTATAAAAGTACGAAAATGAGTCATGCAGGAAACACCACATACAGAACAAACAGTTGCCTGAACAGCAACACAGTGGAAATGTACATAACTATAAAAACAACAAGAGACGCACAAAGATAAAACAAACACACAATAGGGGGAAGATGGAAGCACCGCCTTGGAACGGTCAGTGACAAAAGTCACTGGGGGGTTAAACCGGTTTATGGGCGCCCAACCTCACACTTATTCCATCCCCACCCTAAAAGACAAACAGTGTAAATGAACGTATCCCCTCTTCGACTAATCTACAACAACCGCGACGTCAAATACAGTGGTGAAGTGCATGTATAACGAAAACATTTAAGTGAACAAACTGTATCAACCTATCCTTAGTGTACTAAATGATTGAGCTGCAAACAGAGTAACTGTAGAAAAGTAATAAAGGGTACGACAAAACGAAATAGTACAGATATCCTACGGTCTCCTTCCATTTCTGGATTTAAGAGGTCGCCTTCATTAGAGTACTAAACCTCTCTTGTCGGCGTACATGCAAAGAGGCCAGCGTGATTGCCAACTGCAAAAGGGTTGACAACCAAACATGCAGTATGTTGTAGTACTACAGGATCATATCCCTTTTTAAATGAATTTCTTAACATATTTCATGAACAAAGTGAGAAAATGGGTATGTCCAATAATTTTACGAAGTTTGTAAATCACATCACCATAAAATTCAGGATGTGAAACACCGTGTCGCAGACGCTCCTTGAGATTAGATTGGTACTTGCCAATAAGCGACAGATTTCGATAGTAAAATTTAGAAAAAGTTTTTCTTAGTTTATGGTATCTATATCTAGATTTCGACTGTTAAAATCGTCAATAGATGAACAAGCTCTAGCCAAACGAATAAGTTGAGATATATAAACCCCGTAAGATGGAGCACGGGGAACATCCTCGTCAAGATAATTGTCGGACGGGTTAGCTTTATTCAATTTGAGTTCTTTAGGATAAATTGTAGGAATCAGAGCATCAAAGAAAGGGTTATCTAAGTTAAAAATATCATCCAAATATCGACAAGTTTCATTGAAGGCTTTTGTAACATCTTCTTGTGATTGAGGATTCAAACGCAACATGAAATCTCTCTCATAGCAGTACAAAAACAAATCTGCGACAAGTGGTGCACAATTCGTACCCATGGGAATACCAATTACCTGACGGTATATAGCATTCTCATAACGAACAAATATGTTATCCAAAAGAAGGTTAGTGATTCGCAAACTTCTGAGCAAGTCCAATTGGTGTAATATTTCATTTGCTCGTCAGTATAGAAAGCTTTTTCAGCATTACATGCCAAGAATGATGTTTTTCCCGGGCAAATACTTTCTGGATTAAGTTAGTAAGCTTATCCTTAATTAAAATATGAGGACGAGTTGTGTACAGAGTAGAAAAATCGTACGTGCTTACAGTGGATGCAAGATACGTTTTGTTCTTAAGTTTGTTTAAGTCTGAAGAGTTCTTAATAGACCAGAAGAGATTTATTCCAGACTTTTCATAAGTCTTATCACAGTAGAACCTTACATGTTCCTTTACCTTCGTTAAACAAGAACATGTAAGGTTCTACTGTGATAAGACTTGTGAAAATTCTGGAATAAATCTCTTCTGAATAAAGCTAACCCGTCCGACAATTATGCAGCGTTTCTTGATCTATACCTTAAAATTGATAATGGAATTTCTTCTAAAACATATGACAAAAGAGATGATTTTGATTTTAATATTGTTAATTTTCCTCATCTTGACGGGGATGTTCCCCGTGCTCCATCTTACGGAGTTTATATATCTCAACTGATTCGTTTTGCTAGAGCTTGTTCGTCTATTGACGATTTTAACAGTCGAAATCTCGTTTTAACTGAAAAACTGCTTAAACAAGGATATAGATACCATAAACTAAGAAAAACTTTCTCTAAATTTACTATCGAAATCTCTCGCTTATTGGCAAGTACCAATCTAATCTCAAGGAGCTTCTGCGACACGGTATTTCACATCTTGAATTTTATGATGATGTGATTTACAAGCTTCGTAAAAAGGGATATGATCCTGTAGTACTACAACATACTGCATGTTTGGTTGTGAACCCTTTTACAGTTGGCAATCACGCTGGCCTCTTTGCATGTACGCCGACAAGAAAGGTTTAGTACTCTATGAAGGTCTTAAATCCAGAAATGAAAGGAGAACGTCGGATATCTGTACTATTTCGTTTTTGTCGTACCCTTTATTACTTTTCTACAGTTACTCTGTTTGCAGCTCAATCATTGAGTACACTAGGGATAGGTTGATACAGTTTTTTCACTTATATGTTTTCGTTATACATGCACTTTACCACTGTATTTGACGTCGCGGTTGTTGTAGATTAGTCGAAGAGGGGATACGTTTATTTACACTGTTTGTCTTTTAGGGTGGGGATGGAATAAGTGTGAGGTTGGGCGCCCATAAACCGGTTAACCCCCTAGTGACTTTTGTCACTGACCGTTCCAAGGCGGTGCTTCCATCTTCCCCCTATTGTATGTTTGTTTTGTCTCTGTGCGTCTCTTGTTGTTTTTATAGTTATGTACATTTGCTGTTTCCTTGTGTTGCTGTTCGAGCGACTGTTTGTTCTGTATGTGGTGTTTCCTGCATGACTCATTTTTGTACTTTTGTTGTTTAATATGCTTAATGTTTCATGTTTTTCGTCTTGATATGCATCCTGTTATGTTTTGTCTTGTGGCTTTACCGTTTCTTGTTTGATGGTGTTTGGTGCGGTGTCATTTCGTGTGTGGCTCTCCCTGTTTGACTATTTTTCCATAGTAGATGCTGAAGAAATGCTGATTGACACTTAATTATACAAAAGACCAGTGGTGACTTTAAACTCAAACTTTAGACTTCAAACTTCACACTTCACACTTCACGGCTAACAGTTACTATATAAACACGAATGACGCCATGAGATCGTGAGACTATTTGTACCAGAGTTTTCATTTCTTAGTATGAAGTTATCATGAAATAGCACTATATTAAAAAAAATCATATACTTCTGTACCAGAATGATTCAGAACATCAATAGTATTATGATTTATTTTCCTAATAAATAGGCAGAGTAAAGTTAATGTAATATTATGAACTTTGGAATGTTATGTGTGAACGGTACCTTTATAACCATTGCTTAGAATATTGGTATACTCTGCATTACATGGGATAGCATTGCGCTAGAGATTTGAAGCGCACGCGTGCACGCACGCACACACACACGCACACAGACAGATGAGATGAGGTTTTTTAAACACGAACAAACGCACTAGTACAAAGACTCCAGACCAAAAACAAATGCAACGGCAAACACACACAAACACACACGATACAAAAACTACAAAAAACGAACACATTAGTACAAAGACACCAAACAAACAAAAGCAAGGGTGACAAATAGAGTGCCGTCTTGGGACGGTCAGTCGCAAAACCACAACTGGAGTTGTAACCCGGTTTACGGATGTCCTAACCACACACTTATCTCAAAGTCACCCAGGGCCCCTGGCTTACCATGCCAACACTCTACCGACTGAGCTACCAATCCACACAGTAAAGTCTATCAAGTTATTTTACCACAATCTCTACCCGACTACACACACACCCTCTACACAAGAATTCGTCCCAAATTCATTTGCAAAGAAACAAAGTTCTGTGTGTTAACTATTCGTAAAGATAATCACATATTCACCGAATTTAGCTGGCTACTTGGGTCGCTTTCCGGCGACTTCGGCCGTTAACTGATATTTACAAGCAAGTACAGTAAAACCCTCTGATGCGACCACCAGAAAATGTATAATTATGGGTCTGAAGACATGTGTTTGCTTAATGCAGGACGGAAGTTATGCAGACAGGAAACATTACGTTCGTCCAACATTAACCCTTTACTTCATGAGTACTCGTGTAAAAACTTATGATATTTATATATATTAATTAACTCATATTGAAATAGCAGAATCATAAGCAAGCACAGCAGACACGATCGGACGGCTGCTATTGGAGCTGTATGATCTGGGTATACTATGTTTGCAAAGGCGTAAACAGGCGTGTTTATGATAAGCAACCATTTTCTTGTGTTGCTGTTCGGGCGACTGTTTGTTCTGTATGTGGTGTTTCCTGCATGACTCATGTTTGTACTTTTTATGAAACCTGGGTTTGTTCATAAAGCAGCCGAATTAAAGAGTTTTTACTGTGCAGTACGAATATGAAGAACACAACAAATGGAATAAATGAACAAAACACAACATGAAAACAGTTCTTTTAGTTCTATTATGTTGTTTTACAATCACCATTGACTGAAACCATCTGCGAGAGATCGCTTAATGATTATATTTTGAAGTGAAACTAGTTTATTTCACCATGACAAAATTGTTACACATTTGATAATCGGTATTTCATTCCGTGGCAATGATTGTATTTCACTCCGCTGCCAAGGAAGACATTTCGATCGCTAATGCAAAAAGGGTACGAGGTTATAAAACTTATGATTCTGAGTCTAAGTTCATTCTTAAGTATCTGATTGGTAAGAGTTTGAGCAAGGTCAAACTCTGACCAATCAGATGCCTGAAAACGAGCTCAGACTAAGGCAAAATGTTGTATAACCTCGGGGGTAAAACGCAATGAAAATACATTTGTTTTAAATATTTTGCCAGGTTTTAAATAGTTTTCACATCATCTGCTTGTAACAATGCAATAAACTTCATCATGCTTGGACTGTTAATGAAATAGTTGTTGATATACTTTTTTCCTTATATCAGCAAAGCATGGACATTTAATAAAAAGGTAGAGTTCGTCCTCTATATCAGTCTGTCTACAACACAAGTAATATCGTTCATTTCTCGGTAATCTATTTGATGAAAATCTACCAGTCTGTATGTGTAATATGTGAGCCGATACACTGATCTTAGTAATATATGTTCTTAAATCAAACATTTAAAGGTAAGACATCCAAATATGCTTCATAACCGAATGATATTTTACTTTGTTATAAAGGTCTAACACTGCAGTACCTTCTTCACCTGAATACCAAGATTGATAGAAATTATCTAACAGACGGTGTTTGAAAATGTTGATAAATGCTTTAACATTTACAATATTCTGCTGGTTCCAAAAAAAGCAAGTCCATGTTTGTAAAGTATATCTTTCGCATGTAACAACTAGCTTTTATACCCATTATAACAATATTCTATACACATGTTGTACACTGTTTGAAATATGATATTATCAGTGTTTAACAATTTATACTAGTAATTCACTATTTTTACATGACGTGATATGTAAAGTGAATACCTGCCTAACTCACCATAAACGCCCATCGTAGAGGTGGTAGCTCTCACGTTTAGAACTGACTTACAAAATTTTAAATGGATTCTGAAAATTTCTTTTGACTTACTATGACCCCATATTTCTGAGGCATATCCTAATATAGAGCCAACAAATGCGTCGAAAAGTTGACATTGCAATGTTGGTTCAAGTTTGACATTTTTTACACTTGATTAAAAGTATGTTTAATGCCTTTAGCGCTTTCCCCACCAAATGCTCCTGGTTATGAACAAATGTAACTATAATTAAAGGCTGTACCCAAATTATTGAAATTGTCAACAACTTCTTAATCACAGCCATTATATATTCACTTGCTAAAAGCCATCCCCTTTTTCTAAATACCATTACTTTGGTTTTAGAAGTATTCACCTCCAAACTCCATTTGTTACAATATGATGAAAAAGGTTTAAACTATGCTGCATATCGTTTGATGAGTCGCCTAAAATTATAATATTTTCTGCAAACAACAATAAAATAAAAACAATATATTTAATTGTCAACCCCGCATTCATATTTTCTTGTAGATATAGTTTAAGGTATTCTAAATACAGGGAGAACATTATTGGTGAAATTATCTCCCCTTGCCTCAATCCATCCGCATACTAAATCACTGAATAATCATTACACGCTCTTACACATGGTTTTATCTTGTTGTACATAGTCCTAATTACCCTTAGTATTTCCCGTCAATCCCGTTCCAGTTTTAACCAGAGTGCATTGCGATATATACAGTCAAAAGCTTTTTTAAATCTACAACTACACAATACAACCTTTCGTTTGCATTTCGTTCGTTCGTTTCTGAACGCTAGATTGATTGCAATATATATAGTAAATCAATTGTAGATTTACCAGTTCTAAACCAAAATTGACAGTCAGATAAGAAATTATTATTTTCACAATACTCTACTATGCGCTTATTCAGAATACTCGTGAATACCATGGATAAACAGCTGACTAAGGTCATCCCTCTATAATTATTTACATCACGTTTATCACACTTTTTATGCATTGGTATAATAACCCCCTCGGTCCATTTATCCGGAAAACCCCACTACCTACAATTGCATTAAATATATCACACATATGAGAAACTAATATATCACACGATTCAATAAAATATTCATTAATCAACATATCATTCCCCGATGCATTTGCCTTTTTTAAGGATTTAACAGCCTATATTACTTCTGTTATATTATTTTTTCCATTAAATTCCGAACTACTATTTTCTGTATCATTGAAAATGATGAGAAATGTTCTGCTTCTTCATTTTGAGACTGACAAATATCATTTCCAAGCTGAGAAACATATTCGTAAAATAATCCTAATGGTATTTGGTTTAAACTGCTATTCTTTTTCTTACTAAAATATTTCCAGAAATATCTTGGCTTTGTATGTCGCAGGTTTTCTGTTTCATTTAACTTTTTCAATTCGTATTGTCTGCGTTTTGTCTTCACGAGATATTTGTAACTGTTTTTTGACAATATAAATTGTCGTCTGCTATTATCAGTTTTATACCTAATAAATAATTTCAAGGAATGTTAATACTCTCTCTTTGCTTCTATATATTCCCTATCAAATCGCTATTTATGTGTAATGAAAGACTGCTTACTACAAAATTGATTATTTCGATATTTAACATGCTTACAATATAATGGATCAGCAGCTTGACGTATAATGCCAGTAAATGTATTTTTGCACTCATTTATAGAATATTTGTCTGATATGTCAATACTATCTGTTACAGAATTAAATTATTCAAATTAGGAATTATACCACACCTACATGGTTAGTACGTGTCTTATCTGGTCCAAGCTGTTTGCAAATATGAGTCATGACGTGGATAGCAGGAGAATGCTTAATAGCTGCAGAATTCAAATGTGCAGGTCAAATCAGGCCTTCAATCCCGAACATTTTCTTGATCAGTTGGCTCACATTTTTCCTGGTAGTTTCTAGTATTGCAAGCGAAGCATTATCATAAACAGTGTTTTTGTTAATGGATTTAGAGGATGGTCTGTGGAAACTGCCCTCCTGGTGCTTGTAGGTGCACCATACTGTTTTGTATGTTACTGGTACACTCAGAAAGCTGCTAAGTCTGAATATTTCATTGAAGAAATCCTGTCGAAGGTGATTGTAGGACAGGATCATCGTTTCACCTTTGAAATCATTTAGCCATTTGTAGTAGAACCTTGTCCATTTTGAACATGCCGACGGAACGTATGCGTGCCAGCCTGTAAGGCAATTCAGATATTTCATATTAGTTATATCAAGCAGGGTGACATTTTAATGTTGCTCATTTGTATTTACTTGTTTTACAATTCTGAACATAAATCAATTTTAATCCATACTGTTTGCATAATGCATGATTTACTTCTTTGCGAAGGCGTAATATAGGTTATTCGGTGTCCCATTTGACCCAGTGTGTTTGAAAAGTTAATCAAAATAACAGATTTACCAATGGTACAGTTTCACATCTTTTACTTTCTTAAGTAAGCAGAAGATATCATCATCTTACAGAACGTTCGAAATGTCTAAGCCTACGGAAACATATAAGAATTCCACCAGCATATTGACAATTAAATAGCGTTGATTCAGATGAGATGCCGTGTTACTTGGCTTCTCATCTGAATTAAAGTTGTTGCAAATGCTAGAATGTATGGAAATATGTAGGGAAAAGCTGAGGCCCGTTAGAGGTACATTTAATCGTGTCCAGGTACAGTACAAATTCAGATAATCAAGTGTGACTCGTTTTGTAATTGTGAGAAACAGAACTGGAATTGCTGTGGTTGGTACAAATGACATCCTTAAAGACGACTTAAAGTGTATCCCAAATGAACAAAAATGTTCAGAAATAAACCAGTGACGCATATTTGAAATATTTTATAATTGTATGAATGCGCTGTTTTAATTACCATGTAAATGTAATACACTGAACATACTCATAAACTGTGTGAAGCGCAAACGAATATATACAATGCATTTTAAACTAATCAAATATGGCATATTGGCCTGTTATATATTTCCGTAGTTGGTTGATGTTAAAGAAATCTGTTCTAACTTTAGTCAGTAGGATAGATTCAACAAGGAGTTTCATGGAGATATAGAAGTAACCGGTCGAATCCTTGGTCACAGCGATATAAAGAAACCCTTTTCCCTTGGGTCTTCACTGTTTGCATTTGTTTCTATAAAAACTATTTAGTCCGCAATGCATTCGTCAAACAGAGCTCTGCTATTCTGGGATTTGTTGTACATGTTTTCAATTCCACTCCCTATCGACTGTTACAATGAGGGGTGCGCCTGCGAGAAGACATGTTAAGGTATCGGTTCGACACCACTGTTACGTCGCCTGCCTATTTGTTTATAAATATGCGAAGGAGAATATTTAATTCATGTCCGATAAGCTGTTTATTGTTCTAAGTTCTGGTTTCTTTATTCAATACTTAGGCAATATCGTATATCGTATCGAAATATACATCATACGTGCGCGGGAAATCGTGTTAAAAGCAATTAGTGCGCGAAAAAAGGGTTTTATGAATATTTTGCTGTTTTATTTACATTTTGACTTTGGTGAAAGTGGGATAAGGACGAGGTTGGGTACCCGTAAACCAGATTTAAGTCCCCCAGTAGTCCCCTTTTTTTCTTTTTTTTTGGCTGCTGGCCGTACCAAGGCGGCACTCCTGCTTTCAGCCTACGGTCAATTTTGTTGTTTAATATGCTTAATGTTTAATGTGTTTCGTCTTGATATGCGTCCTGTTATGTTTTGTCTTGTGGCTTTACCGTTTCTTGTTAGATGGTGTTTGGTGCGGTGTAATTTCGTGTGTGGCTCTCCCTGTTTGACTATTTTTCCATATTTACATTTCGTTTCACTAAAGGGGAACAATCTTTAAACGATATGTAACGGTGATGCCTTATTTAGCATGTAGCACCCACAAGTACACGTAATTTGCAGGTTTTAAATTGCTTTTGACGAGTTTATCCATACTATCACACCCATGAACATGTTACGGTTTCTTCCCAATCAACTGACACTTGTTACGTTCTCTTATCTACGGCGTTAACTACATATTAAATGTAGTATAAATATCGGTCTTGGAGACAGGTGGCAGCTTAATGCAGGGTGAAACTCATGCATTACTTTCACCATGCATTTATTAAGCAGCCACCTGCATAAAAGTATCTAAATTCGTCTCTACTAAAATTCCAGTTTAGAGGGGGTTTACTGTACATCTGCAGATAATACTCGAGAGATAGATTTTTAAATTCTGTCACACTACCCATGGTATTACTCAGGGAGCCAGTGGGGTCTACCGTGCTAACCCCCCCCCCCCCCCAAGACTAGTCGGGGTGCACGGTAAACCCCACTGGCTCCCTGAGTATATATCTTTGGATCTATGCAAGACGTCGATTACATGGTCATTACAATTACTTACTGATGTTTTACTGCCGGTGTTTTTCTAAAACAAATTGTAGGAGACAAAACTAAGATCACCCTAGCGACATGCACAACTACACTTCATGCTGTGAAATTTTATTGAAATCTACCCAGCCGCTTTTTAGAAGAAGCGCAGACAAACTTTGCGACAGGCAGACAGGAAAGACAATAATACCATAAGCAAACAGAGCAGACCATGATCAGACGTCTTCTACAGAATTCGTCAGATCTGGGTCTGGCGTGTATATACTTTATATAAGGGAAAATATTAGCTGACGAAAATATCATTTTTGCAATGGAGAATTGGCCAGTCGTGCTTATTGTTAATAATATTGTTTTATAATAGAACCATGTTGAAACTCTCAGTTTCATACGATTGTCGTCAGTTCATAGATGTGCACGCAGTATCTTTTGTGTTTCTATCTTCTGTTCTCTGTCTTCTATTTTTTATACCAAAAGACAAACGATACACAACATATGATTTTGTTATACAACCCACATCCTATCAATACAAGGTTGTTACTAACCTTTTACCAGATGAATATTCATGTATGACTTATTTTAGTTGTATTAAAAGCACAAATATTTGCTATTGCTAACAAATAAGAATATGTAACATTTCAGCAAACAGAACACACCCTGATACATCCAGGATCCTCTGCTCTGGATCCACTATGTATACAGAGGCACCAAATGGGTCACTATCAGGAAAAGGGTTAACATGTTCCACGCTGATGTTTTGGAATGGAATAGCCCATCATTGTTTAACCCTTTACTTCATATAAACATCGTTTCACGCATTTCTGCAGTCCTGCTCCAATGAAAAATTGCCAACTGCACATTCACTGTACATATCGTCATATGCATCCTTTAGTGTGGTGCACTTTACTGGTAAAAGGTTATAAACAACATTGCATCGCAAACGGAGTAGACCCAGATCAGGGTTTGCTCTGTTTGCTATAAGAATTTGATATATGTGTTTCTTTAGTTTCTAATAGTTTCTGAAATGTTTACAAGGTTACAAGGTTACGCCTTCTATATTTCAATATAACTATTTTGTCAATAAATATTCAAAAGGTATTGAAAATTAGACTTCATATAAAACAGGGAACGGTTTAATTAATAGAGTCTATTCAGTTTGAAAGGTTTGCTAGGGGATTTTAAGTGACAAACAATACAGACCCTGGTCAGAGAACTCCTAGAGGAACCTTCTCAGCTGGGGTCTGCACTGCTAGGGGATTCTGAATGACAAACAATACAGACCTTGGTCAGAGACCTCATAGAGGAACATTCTCATCTTAGTCTGCACTGCTAGTGAAATTTGAAGGACAAACATTTCATACCCTGATCAGAGGGCGCCTCTAGGACCCCTCTGATTTGTCTATAAACTGAGTTCATCGACGGTTTACTCAGATTTAATTTCTACAACAGCTGTTAAAAATCTGGCATGCTATTACGGTTCACACAAGTGCTGGTATTAAGAATGGGATACGTGTTCCATAATTATTCTCAAAAACACTTATTTCGATTGGGAACCGTTACCGTAAGTTTGGATGTTGATCATGAACTGTAACACCCTCTGGCACACGCCTTAACAATACTTTTTTGAAAAATGCATCCGATTTGCCTTATAATCAGTCAAAAGAGAGAAAATGGTTATGAAAATGGTCTATTATTAGTTTTGACCATGCATAACATTGGTGTTTGAAACTGATATTCAAAATACTATGCCATTTAGTTTGCAATAGTCCTAACGATTCACATTATCCTCTATAAAACGATGAAATAAAAAGAAAAACAGCGGGAAAACACCACAGATAAATCAAATGCCAGTAATATGACTAACACGTATTAAAAACTTGAAACAAATCTTACTAATTACCTGATAATGTAAATTTTAATACTGCAGCTCGCCCCGCGCTGCTGAAAATATGGGTAGACACCTTAACACATTGAGCAGGCACCTTAACATTCTCTTTACTAAACCTAACATGTCTTCTCGCAGGCGCACCCCTCATTGTAACACAGTCGATAGGGAGTGAATTCATCATGGCAGATAGTTTTGATCGATGATTCTGGTTTTCCTCTGACACCAATTTAGAGTTAAGGTGCTACCAATATACTACTATATATCTATCATTTAAAACAGGACTTACCAGAACTATTAAAAAATGTGGTGTTAGCGAATTTCGTCAGGGTTTTAGTGCGCTGATAGTTGTAAAAAGCCAAGACACAGTCCACTGGGGGTCTTATCAAAACTACCGCCTTATCGTAATGTCTGCTGCCAGGAGGTTCGTGTGTTTTTATAACCAGGACATTATCCCTTTTGCCTTCGCCCTTAAATATCTTGCGCAGCATACTGTCGTGGTAGACTGCTCCAGTTAAAATGTCTAGAAACAAAACATATAAAATAATTAAATACTAGAAATAAATTATATGGATGTCTCGACAAACATATAGTTGTGTAACTACGTTGCAGGGTCTATAGTAGTGTCTGAAAGTTGTAACTCTAGTTTTACTTAGTGCATATCATATTATAAGCATGTACTAAGCGTAAAATGGTCACATATCAAATTATCAACTGACAGAAATAAGACTGACACTCGAACACGGGTAATAATGTGCTCCCCTCCCTTTAACAGTTAGGGTAATTATGTGTCATATTGTTTTTGGTCGATTTGTCCGTCTGTCTGTCCGCTCTAACAATTCCTGTTTATGTGACTAGATAATTACATGAGAACAAAAGAACTTTTGTTCTCATCGGTTTTATGTGGCTTATTTTCAGTTTGTGTGGCTATTTTGAACAAATGAATAGCCACATACACTCAATCCGTTAGAACGTCCGTCCGTCTGTCCGTCTGTCTGTCACACTCGTGTCCGCTCCACATCTCTCACTAATATGGAAGTGTTTCAAACTGCTTTGGTACAAATGTTCAACTCAACATGATGATGTGCAGAGCGTTCGATTCAGGCACGTGGGTCAACGGTCAAGGTCACAATTCAAGGTCAAATGTTTTTTAGCAACACCCTTCGTTTCCGCTCCATATCTATTTCAAAATCCTGTGGCACAAATGTTCTCCATCACAAGGCGATGTGCAGACAGCAGGATTCAGGCACATACTTCAAAGGTCAAGGTCACAATGCAAAGTTATGGTCACAATTCAATGTCTACTGTTCACATTATCTTGTCCGGACGATAACTCCGACATGGCTGATACCATTTGATTGAAACTTCATACATTGACAGAGAAAGTGCCATGTATAAGGTCCATAACTCAGGCTTCAATACCTTTGGAGTTATGGCCCTTTGTTACGTTTTTGTCCTATCAATAACTCCTGCTCTACTGATGCTTTTTGAATGACATTCAATGTATGGAAAGAGCATGATAGAAGGAAGTGTTACGTACAAGTATCACAACTCTGGCTTCAACAATATTGGAGCTATTGCCTCCTAATTTCTGCAGAGTTATGGGACATTGAAATTTTTACAAGGAATTTTGTCTGCAGAGCTTCTCCAAAACTTTTAATTGGATATTCATTAAATTTTATAGGATTGATTAGCATCACACCTAGTTGTGTGTATCTTATAACTGTACCGGTTTGATGATTTTCTGCAGAGTTATGGGACTTTGATTTTTTTATATGGGCAATGTTGTCCGCAGGGTTTTCCCCAAACATCTTTTATCGGATTTTCATGAAACTTCATATGACTGATTGATCAGCACTATGCCTAGTTGTGTATAGTTTCCGGTTTGATTATTTTCTGCAGAGTTATGGGACTTTTGAACAATTTGATCACGGACTGGGGGAGACATCAGTTTTTGTATAATAAACAATTCTAGTTAAACAACGAAGATGACAATGAAAACATTTTTGTTTTTCTTTTAGTAATATCAATGGTATACAGTGGAACCTCGATATCTCGAATTTAAGGGACCATGTAAATTACTTCAAGATAACCGGAGTTAGTGTCAGTCTATCTTCGAAATTGGAAACTTTCTCAAAGTGACGCTTTAATGCATATCGAAAGGGCTTTCAGCATTACTTGCAACCTGCTTCAAAATGTCACATGTCTTTATAGATATGTGCATTGGTGAATTTTAGAACAAACGTTATGATAGTAGCCAAGTTTATAAAGTTCTGAAAGTAGGAGATCCTTCAAAAGCAACGGCAACAATGCAAAAAGAGAAATTTAGAGACTCGGTGAGCAGTGTTGCACTTTCAATAACTGTTCATGAACAGACTCAATAAAACCGAGTCTGCAATTTTCTCTTTTTGTGTTGCAATTTTTGCTCTCGGGGGATCACCCGCTTTCAGAATTTATAATCTTCACAACAGCAGGTGTTAAGTGCTTGTGTGGCAGCCGTAAAACGTCGCCCCGTACTTCATTCTCAGTGTTGTTATACCTTCTGATCCTTCGAGATCATGAATTTCAGTACTTCTTGTTCTGAAAATCGAATACCGCTTCAGCCGGTGCTAGGGGGCGTGAGCAGTGTTGCACTTTCAATTACTGTTCAGGAACAGACTCAATAAAACCGAGTCTGCAATCTTCTCTAATAACATCGAAACGTATGATCCCGAAGGACCAGAAAATATAATAACTGCATTGTATGTAATAGTACTTGTCTTCAGATGACGAACATCATGTTCGTACAATGAAAATGTATTCCTCACACTGGTAATTGATACCACAGAGTATAGTACATAAAGTATCTGTAGTGACAGGTCAAATGCATTTTAATCGATTGATTATGATATGTACTTCATCCTTTCACCGCCGCAGTCGCATAAATGCACAACGACAAATAGTGCAGTCCCAGATCAATTCCAATCCCACCTTTTTAAGGCGGCGTCTTATCAGGGACTTCACTATTCGTCTCAATCTCTTTATTTATATATATATATATATATGTGTGTGCTTTATTCCATTGAAATTTGCATTTATTTATCTCATTTCCTTATTTTACTGAATTTTACTTAACAAACTTGAATTGCAGACGACAATAAGAAAGTTGGCGCCAAAATGGTTAATTACTTACACAAATAATTAACACATTCATGCATTCTATTAATACAATATTACACGATCTATATCATGGAGATGTAACCATTATTTCAACGCTAAAATCGCAGAGCGTCCACTTAGTATAAAAGGCCTAAACTTGCTACAGGATTTTGCATTTAGGAGTCATCTGATATGAGACAATATTTTTCTAAATATGAATGCATAGGTTGAAATGATTAACTTGTCAGAATGTTGTATTTTAGAGCGTAAGGGAGGTGCAAATCTGAATGTATTATATTTGTATTGTTTCACATCGGCTCAATGACCAAATGTTATATGTACCTGATACATATTCCAGCAAATGCCTTGTCCACGTGTTTCCTGACCCCGGAAAGCTTGCTAACGCAGTCTGAAATAAAAACCTGTCAGTTAAAAGGGTTTCATGCGAGGTCCTTGAGGTTCTATTCAACAACTTTGACTCGGTTTTTTAACCCATTTATTCCTATTTCCTTTTTTTCTTCTTAAAAACCATCTATTTTCACATACTTTGGGGCACAGAAAAAATATGTTTTGTTGCTATAAACCATTGCCACTGGCTAACCCTTGAATAGCGAAGTAATTTTATTTTTCAAAAAAGGTGACAGTGTCCCTAAAATATACTGATATAGAGCTACAGTGCTCCCACTCTACAACGACACCCTTTGGGATACGGATATTGTATGTGTTGTTCAGAGGGAGTTGTTATAGGGAGAGAAAATCAAACATAATTAGTTTGTTTGCAGATCCCCAGATAAGGTGTATTTCGAGAAATGAAACCGTAATGCCTCTATCAAAACATATGTTGTGACCACTCTTTAAAAAGTGACGATTCTAAAGAGTGGTCACAACATAGGGTTTGATGGAGGCATAATGAAAATACGATGGAAAAAAGATATTTCTGGAGCCTTATTGGTTCGGAAACAGAGACATACGTTGTTGTAAGGAGGGAATCGTTATTGAGAGGGCCGTTGTAGGGAGGGAGCACTGTATCTGCATACAGAACAGATACTCAGCATATTGGAATGTGTGACGTGACCCCTATATTTTGTTTATTGCGAGAGGATATAGATCTGATTTACAGAATGACACATTAAAATGAATGCTACGAAATATGCAAATCTGAATTGAGGGTACTGTTCTTTGAAATGATCAATTAAATTGTAATTGTACAAGGAGGCTATAGTTTTTGGTTGTATCTGTCCGTCTGTCATACCGCAATCAGCCTGCTGTTCGGACTTTTTTGGAAGTGGTTTGAGATATATTTGGTATGTTGTAGTTGATGTATGCTAAACATACGTGATGTTATATGTTAACTGTTTCAGTATTTAACTTACAGTCCCTTGTCAGCAGACCCTCAGAGGAAGTGAAGAAACAATGACTTGACATGCTGTCTATCGATGTGTTGGTGGTGATAGCGTATTGTATACTCCTGTATGTGTGTGTATATGTATAAATTGCTATATGAATTGCTTTCTGTCGGTGTTTTGGTGATGGTGGCGTTTTGTGTGTGGCTTTTCATGCTTGACTTTACTACGTTTTCATAAAACTAAATCTAGATAAGTTACAGTTTAATTTCGATTCTCAGTCAGGTGGAATAATATTTGATAGAGTTATTGCCTTTGAACTTGACATTTTCGTCAAAATTTCAATTGACTGGACTGTTTTTGGAAGTGGTTTGAGGTATCAACTTTATATTTGGTATAAAACTAAATGTAGATGAGTTATAGCTTAAGTTTAAATCTTGAAACGGTTGAAAAATTGTTGCCAAAGTTATGGCCTTTGAACTCAAAATCGTCAGATTTTCAATTGTCCGGACTTTTTTCGAAGTCGTTCCTGGTATTAAATCTCTGTTTGGCAGAGAAGCTACACTCTAGATGACTTACACCTTAAGTTCGAATATCGGTCTGGGTGAATAATATTTGACAGAGTTACGGTCTTTGAAATAGATAACCTAGGTTTTGAACTTTGGAGTTGAGATTTCACAAATAAAAAAAACAACACAAAGACATCTGTTTGACCTTTTTAGATGACAATGTGTGGCAACAGCCATAACATTTCCATGAATCTTAACAGAACTTTCCACCTTTTTGACTTACAATATTTAGTAAAAAGTGGTTGTTACTATTTATACGCCCACCTAATAAAGGTGGTCGTATATTGGCGTGGCCCTGTCCGTCCGTCCATTCGTTCGTTCGTTCGTCCGTCAACATTTTGTTTGTCCGCTGTATTCTCTGGAAACTATTTGACAGATATTAATGAAACTTCAAACAAATATTTAATGCATCTTAAGTTCAATTGATTTGTCGTTTCGGAGTTATGGCCCTTGTACTTAAAAAATAATGCAAATACATGCGAATAGTTTGTCCGCTGTTTTCTGGGAAAACTATTTGAGAGATATTAATGAAACTTCACACAAATGTTTAATGCATCAAGATCTGAAGCTGAGTTGATTCTAAGGATCATTTAAAATGCGGTTTTGGAGTTATGGCCCTTGTCCTTATAAACTAATGCAAATACATGCAAATAGTTTGTGCGTTGTTTTCTTGGAAAACTATTTGAGAGATATTAATGAAACTTCACACAAATATTTAATGCATCAAGATCTGAAGCTGAGTCGATTCTGGGTTAAATTTGATTTGTCGTTTCGGAGTTATGAGCCTTGTACTTAAAAAATAATGCAAATACATGCAAATAGTTTGTCCGCTGTTTTCTGGGAAAACTATTTGAGAGATATTAATGAAACTTCACACAAATGTTTAATGCATCAAGATCTGAAGCTGAGTTGATTCTGAGGATCATTTATATTTTTGTTTCAGAGTCATGGCCCTTGTCCTTAAAAAAATAATGCAACATGCAAATATTTTGTCCGCTGTTTTCTTGGAAAACTATTTGAGAGATATTAATGAAACTTTACACAAATATTTAATGCATCAAGATCTAAAGCTGAATTGATTCTGAGGTTCATTTGAATTGCGGGTTTGGAGTTATGGCCCTTGTCCTTAAAAAATAATGCAAATATATGCATATAGTTTGTCCGCTGTTTTCTGGAAAAACTGACATATATTGATGAAACTGCACACACGTGTTTAATGCATCAAGACCTGAAGCTAAGTCGATTCTGAGGTTCATTTGATTTGTCGTTTCGGAGTTATGGCCCTTGCACTTAAAAAAATTGCAAATCTATGCAAATATGAGGATGGCCATAACTTTTTCATTTGAAATGATATTTACTTCAATTTTTATATGGTTAATATGGAAAAATAGTCAAACAGGGAGAGCCACACACGAAATCACACCGCACCAAACACCATCTAACAAGAAACGGTAAAGTCACAAGACAAAACATAACAGGACGCATATCAAGACGAAACACATTAAACATTAAGCATATTAAACAACAAAATTGACCGTAGGCTGAAAGCAGGAGTGCCGCCTTGGTACGGCCAGCAGCCCCCAAAAAGGGCTACCTTAATATGAATTTTCACATATATTGCGGGGGTTTTGATGTCATTTTATTCTAAAGTTATGGTCGTTGAACTTTGTGTGTTCGTTGCTTTCTTTCTTGGTCAACTTTAAGTTTGTCTGTTGTTTTCTGGGGAAACTATTAAGGGTCTTTCAGGGTGGGGATGGAATAAGTGTGAGGTTGGGCGCCCATAAACCGGTTTAACCCCCCAGTGACTTTTGTCACTGACTGTTCCAAGGCGGTGCTTCCATCTTCCCCCTATTGTGTGTTTGTTTTGTCTTTGTGCGTCTCTTGTAGTTTTTTTAGTTATGTACATTTGCTGTTTTCTTGTGTTGCTGTTCGGGCGACTGTTTGTTCTGTATGTTCTGTGGTTTTTCCTGCATGACTCATTTTTGTACTTTAACACAAATGTTTTAAGCAACAAAATCTAAAGCTGAGTTTATATTGAGGTTAATTCAGTTTGTCTTTACAGAGTTATGGCCGTTGCACTAAAAGAATTACAAAAATCTGCAAATAGGAGGATTAGCTCTAACTTTTTTATTTAATAAGATATTCACTTCAATTTGTTTTTAAAATAGTAACACCTTAATATGGAAATCAAGATCTGCAGCACAGATTAGAATATGTCAAGACCTATAAGGCATCGATTTTATTGATATTCAAAGTATATTTCGTGATAAGAATGTACTCGATACTACTCCCAAATATTTCATCAACTCTGAATCACCTATCATCTGACATAAATATAATAAACCTATTAGAAATGTTATTTTTAACTACAATAAAATTGTCTCTGACCTAAATATTGATGTTAATACCGCTATTTCTTGAGATTGTAGCATTTCTAGCTTTTGCTATAAACCAGTTGGTCATGTCATTACTGGTAATCTTGATATCATTAAGGATAAACGTCTCAGGACCCTCCTAACTAAAGGACCTAAATATAGATTACCTTCCTTTATTGATTTTGACGCTTGTCGAACTCATATTGCGGAAGCTATTCAAGAATTTTGCATCAAATGGTGTCGACGAGAACATGCTTATGTTAATGCCCTTTCGGATTGGAAGAAATGTATTTTCGATGTTATTGATACGCGTATTACATTTTACAAATCAAATTACCATCTTTTACCACCTAGACCTAGAGTTACATTTCGCTATTTGAAGAAAAACATTTCTAATTTTCATTCAAATTATGGTTTTGTTCCTGCTGACAAGGCATCAAATAATGTAATCATTATTTGAAGATTGTATTATGTTGATGTTTTAAAGAAGGAGCTAACTGATTCAAAAACTTATATAACAGTTCAAACTCCTGAAAAAGATATGGTCTCGGAACATGTAAAAATGTGCAATAATTTTAAGTCTGGTCCTAATATAAAACAACACAAACTTTCTACTTTGTACTGGATTCCGAAACTACATAAAAACCCTTATAAGGCGCGTTTTATTGCCAACTCTATCTGTTGTACCACTACTAAATTATCTATACTTTTGACGTCCTGTCTTACTACGATCAAAGAACATGTAAAACGCTACTGTGATAAAATATATGAACATTCTGGTATTAATGTTTTTTGGTCCATAAAAAATTAAAATGATGTTTTAACAAAACTTAAAAATGAACAGTACAACATTTCTTTACTGAGCTCTTATGATTTCTCTACACTCTATACTACTCTACCTCACCATCTTATAAAGGATAAACTTATTAAATTAATAGAAAAAACCTTTGCCAGAGAAAACAAATAGTTCATTGCTTGTAATGTTCAACGTTCATTCTTTTCGAATTCAGTAGTTGAACATTACACAATGTGGACTTGCCTTGATGTTTGTAGTTCTCTTACCTTTCTTTTAGATAATATATTTGTGCGTTATTGGGGATACCATATATCGTCAAGTTGTTGGTATACCCATGGGTACAAATTGTGCCCCTCTTGTTGCAGATTTGTTTTTGTATTGGTATGAGAGGGATTTTATGCTTAGCTTAAAACCTGATACACAGACCGATATTGTTAATGCTTTTAATAAAAATTCAAGGTATTTAGACGATACTTTGAATTTAGATAATCCTTATTTTGATACTATGATTTCTTCAATTTACCCAAAAGAACTGTCTCTAAACAAAGCGAATCAATCTGAAATTATAGCTTCATTTTTAGATTTGAATCTTTCAATTACAAATAATAAAGTTTCGTCCAAAATATACGATAAAAGAGAAGATTCTAATTTTAAAATTGTTAATTATCCTTTTCTAGATGGAGATGTGCCACGTTCTACATCTTATGGGGTTTATATTTCTCAACTTATTAGGTTTGCCCGAGCCTGTTCTTTGCTTGAAGATTTTAACAGACGTAATTTAGTTATAACTGATAAACTTCTTAAGCAAGATTACAGATATCACAAACTTCGGAAAACTTTTTCTAAATTTTATTATCGAAGTTTACCACTCATTAGTAAATATAATTGCAATCTATGGACGTTACTGCGACAAGGCATTTCTCAACCAGATTTTATGGGGATGTTATCTACAAACTTAGGAAAATTCGGGGTCATATCCATTTTCATGATCTGTTTATAAAACGCATTAAAACATTTAAAAAGAAAGGTTATGATCCTGTTATATTGCAACGCACTGCATGTTTGGTCATCGACCCTTTTACAGTCGGTAGTTACGATTCCCTCTTTGCTTGCGCGATGACAGGCCGAGGGTAGTATTCTATGAACTTGGATACAGGATGAGCTTACCAGACTCATGTAATACTTTTTCCCTGTCGTGCCCTTAACGGCTTACCTGCAGGTGCTCTGACTTCAGCAAAGTCATTGAGTACATATTTGACGGATTGTCACGGTTATTATGCTATGTTTTGCATGTTGGCCTGTGTTCACCGTCGACTATGTTATGGGTAAGTCCAGCGGGGATACCTTTATTTACACTATTTGTAAAGTTAGGGTGACTTTGAGAGAAGTGTGAGGTTAGGACGTCCGTAAACCGGTTTAAACCCCCAGTGGTGTTTTTGCTACTGACCGTGCCAAGGCGGTACTCTCTTTGTCACCCTTCCTTTTGTTTGTCTTGCGTCTTTGTGCTTGTGATTTTGTTCATGTGTGGAACGTTTGTCTCTGGTTCTTGTGTGTCTTTTGGTGTTATCTCGTGTGTGAGTGTGCGTTTGGGTGTGTGGTTGTGTGTGTGTATGTGTGTCATGCTGTCTATCGGTGTTTTGGTGGTGGTTGCGTCTTGTATGTGGCTTTGCCTGCTTGACTTTACTACTTTTCCATGTGAAAGTTGCAAGTGGGCGTATTATGTACCGTATGCGGTACTCTTGTTAAAAAACAACAACAACAAGCGATATTGTAATGAAACTTAGTACTCATGTTTGTAATCTTTGCATATTATGTGTCAGAAGTAATATATTTGATTAAAGAAGTATGATATAGATAATTTTGTATGAATGTGCAGCGCGTGAGGGCTTTTCATTATATTGTGACACAAAGAATTCAGCTGGTAAGGGACTATGGCATTGCTCTTAATGCTCCCGTAACTTGTTATTAATATGTTTGCATATAATAATCTAGTTTAGGCTCTAGAACCAAGTTAAAATCACCACACATTATGAGCCCTTCTTTATTGATTTCCTCAATGCAGCCATTTTCAGTATTATTTGTAAGCAATAAACAATACATCTCTTTGATCTCTTCTTTCTTCCAATGAGCACATGCCCTGACAGTTTACTGAAAGAAGTCCAGTTCCATCTAGCATCATCATTTTATACTTAAATAAATAATTAAATAGTTTTGAGAGAACCTCTATAAAGGCATAAAGAATGTGACAACTAAACAAAACCATTTACCACTTGAAATAGTGATGTTCTGCCAAAGTGATTACTTTTTAAGTTTTTATGAGTATTGCCAATACAACCAGTCTCTATAAAATTCAAACGAAAGACTATTTACAGTAACGAAAACTTACAAAATGTAGACTTCAAATCTAAAACAGATAATAGAAATTTCCTAGACACTGATTAGTTAACCCATTTCCTGTTGAACATTCAGATAACAAATAATGACATCATGAATATTTTATTTTCAGCACATTTTATAATGGCATATGTACACAGGATATTTTGGAATTGGTTGATCATTAGAGTCAAATCAATTATAAGCCAACCGAGTAGACCATGATCATCTAATCTGGAATCACCCTGTTTGTAAAGACATGAAAAGCGTGTACACGAGGGAAAGGGATGCGGTTATAAAGGCTATACATGAATATAACATTTTACAGTACATATACATCGGCCTCTATATCGGCCACATAATTGTGTTAATTAGTTGCTATTTAAGGCAGGTGGTTGCTTAAAGCAAAGTGAAAGTAAATCCGAACGCTCCTATAGCGTTCTGTTATACATTCACCTTGCTTTGAGCAGCTACCTGCCTTTAACACAAAATACTTGATGTAATTTAGTGGCCGTTATAGAGAGCTTTTGCACACACAGGACACCAGATATAACAGATTAATTATATACATTAACTTTTTTAAAGCTAAATACCAATTAAAATTTACTGTAATACCTCATTCAAATTGAAAGAAAGAAATAAGTTAATGTTGTATTTCGGGTAGTTGCTAATAGTTGCAAAGATCTAAATAGGACATACCCGGATGAAAACAAAGCCTAAATGGACTTATCAGTCAATTAGAAACCAATCATTTATCAGTGATTTCTCTGTTTGAACACCGGCTGGGTTGATACATTAGTCGATTATAGGAGTAGGTGCAAACATCTTTTTAAAGCTAATTTGGATAATATGGAAGCCTAATAGACTTATCAGCCATCTATGAAATTGCCCAAAATCTACCTGCTCTAAACTTATATATTCGAAATTTGACAGGAATAATATAAATCAAGACGAAATTGCCATAGTCTGCTAGATCAGACATATTTTCAAGAATTGCTAAATATTTATTGCGAAACTGGTTGGGATGTGAAAAGTGAAAACATGTGTACAGCAATCATTGACATCCAGTTTTGCAATAAAAGCCAGAATTGCATTAAACTTGTCTACATTGGAGAAATGAGTTATTCCTGCTTTGGCGACAGTTGTAAACAGATGCAAAAACCTGAAAGGACACATCCGAATGCCAGCAAAGCCTAAATGGGCTTATCAGCGCATTTCGAAACCAACCTTATATCGTCTGTTTCTGTTTGAATATTGGGGATTGACAGCGTAGTCCCAACTACTTTTGCAAAAAAATTATTGCGAAACTGGTTGGGATGTAAAATGTGTCCAAATTCGTACTGCAATTACTTGATAACCAGTTTTACAATAAAAACCAGAATTGCAATAAAATCTAGATTTAAGAATTAAGTTACTGGTGCATTTCGGATAGTGGCTCGTAGATGCTCTCGGGGGATCACATCCTTTCAGAATTTATAATCTTCACAACAGCAGGTGTTAAGTGCTTGTGTGGCGGCCGTAAAACGTCGTCCCGTACTTCATTCTCAGTGTTGTTATACCTTCTGACCCTTCGAGATCATGAATTTCAGTACTTCTCGTTCTGAAAATTGAATACCGCTTAAGCCGGTGCTAGGGGGCGTGAACAGTGTTGCACTTTCAATTACTGTTCATGAACAGACTCAATAAAACCGAGTCTGCAATTTTCTCTTTTTGTGTTGCAAGTTTTGCACTTGGGGGATTACCTCCTTTCAGAATTTATAATCTTCACAACAGCAGGTGTTAAGTGCTTGTGTGGCGGCCATAAAACGTCGCCCCGTACTTCATTCTCAGTGTTGTTATACCTTCTGACCCTTCGAGATCATGAATTTCAGTACTTCTCGTTCTGAAAATTGAATACCGCTTAAGCCGGTGCTAGTGGTCGTGAACAGTGTTGCACTTTCAATTACTGTTCATGAACAGACTCAATAAAACCGAGTCTGCAATTTTCTCTTTTTGTGTTACAATTTTTGCTCTCGGGGGATCACCTCCTTTCAGAATTTTTTATCCTAATAGGACAAGCCCGGATGAAAACAAAGCTCCAATGGGTCAATCAGTAAATTAGAAAATCAATCATTTATCAGTGTTTTGTTTGTTTGAACACTGGCTGGATTGATAAACAAATCGAATATAGCAGGTATTTGCAAACATCTTTTTAAAGCTGTGTTCAGATAATATGGAAGCCCAATAGGTTAATCAGCCAATAATGACATTGCCCAAAACAACACTTTGTTCTGAACTTATATATTTGAAATTTGACAGGAATGATAACAATGAAGACAGTACATAGAATTTGTCAAAGTCTGTGCAGTCAGAGACAGTGTTGAGAAATTAAACAATTTAATAGCTATCTAAGTTTGATTAATAACATGCATGATGTGAACAACACAAGAAGTAACATTTGCTATAGTCTGTTAGATCAGACACATTTTCGAGCAATGCAACATATTTATTGCGAAACTGGTTAGGATGTAAAACGTGACAAACTTTGTATTGCAATTACGTACCAAACAGTTTCGTAATAAAACCCAGAATTGCAATAACGTTTATACATTGGATAAATGGGTTATTCTTGTTTTGGTGGCAGTTGTATATAGATGCGATAATCTTGAATGGACACATCCGATTGCCAGCAAAGCCTAAGTGGGCTTATCAGCGCATTACGAAACCAACCACATATCGTCTGTTTCTATGTTTGAAAAATGGGGATTGACAAAGTAGTCGCAAGCATTTTTGCAATAAATGTATTGCAAAACTGGTTAGGATGTAAAATGTGTCCAAATTCGTGTTGATAAATGGTTGTTTTCCTTATTTACTGATAAGACCAGTTTGGTTTGGTTTTCAACGGGGTATGTCCTGTAAAGATGTTTGCAACTACTAGCAACTACCCGAAATGCAACGGTAACTTAATTCCTAAATCTATAAAATTTAGTGCAATCCTGGTTTTTATTGCAAAACTGATTGTCAACCATCCCAACCAGTTTCGCTATAAATTAATTGTAATTCTTGTTGTTATTATTGCAAAAGTGGTTGTATAAGTGCTTTCTTTTTCTGTGTGTGTTTAAATCAATCGGAATTTTACAATCAAAATTTATTTAAAGTCAGTGGTTGTGTTTTAATGGTATTTAAACGTACTGAGAGCTGCAGGGTATCGGTCAACATCGTTTTATTTCTTCTGATTAAAACATACTTTCTCTTAACCCTCTACTCCATGAATATACAAAACAAAGCGATACGTAAAAGCCGGTTTTAATACATACGTAAATCAGCATACTTACAAGACAAAATCTGACGAAACGAGCAAAAATTCATAAAACATTTACTATATAAAAACAAAGTAGACCAAAGTAAAACGAATGAGAATATTGATGCTTTATTTACCTCAATACTTGAAGGCTTTCACATCAAACATATGTCGAGAGAATATGCAAATTTATAACATGTAAATAATCATTACTTAGAACCATCTCGGAACGAGCGATACGTAATAAAAATACAAATGACAATAAGAAAGGTAATACAATACAGAAAATAGAAATGTATTATCAAAATATTCATAAACGTTTAGCATATTAATACATATGTTACATGTGTAAATAAGAAACAAATAAGTACATAATTAATTTTGATATATCACAATGCAATAACCATGCATATATCTAATCACCATCCCTCTGACGAACGATACACAAGGGAAACAAACCCTAAAGAAGTACAGAATAAATTATTTTAAACAGGAGATGCCACTGTAAGAGACTTATGCCCTAGAAGTACGCTCAGATTGTACGGCCGATGGACAGGAGTGTTGCATACACCACACACCTTCCTAATGGGACGATACTGCGGACGAATGAACAAGCGAACGAACAATACAGTCTACTGTATACATCCTATTGGTAGCGAGAAACTTTACGTACAAAAACAAGAATAAATACACATTATGTATGAAAATAATCATGAATCATGTAAACATGAATATACCAAAAGTGGGAAAACAATCAAACAGGAACATACGGAAGGGCAGGTCACCAACCATCGTCAAACAAGAAACGGCAGAATTACAAGACAGCACGTGACAGAACGCACACCAAGACACAAAACATTAACCATTAAAATTATAAAATAACAAATAAAAGGACGATAGGGTGAAAGTAGGAGTACGGCCTTAGTAGTATATAAAATGGGGATTCTAGCACACCCCTAATAGATCTCTATTATTCTACTAACCTTTTTAACAATATAAAAATTAGTTAGTTAAGGGTCTATGGGACTTCTTATTTATGGGTCTATTCGAATTATAACTCGCTATATAAATGCGTTTACTTTTAAGCACCTTGGGGTGTTACTGTTAATTCTGTATGATTCTCTATGATTCTCTTAAATAATTGGTATATTTTTTTTGTAATATATGTCCCATGAGAACCTAAAGTATTTATCTTCCCGCTATAAAATAAAATTACTTTAAATTTTCTTTTTTTTTCTTTGTCTAAGAATTTCATTGATAATTTAGCGCTCTCAATGGGGGACAGATTTCACGTATTAACAGGTCGTTTTTTTTCTTCATTTAAATAGTTAATTATTTTATCTAAATTAAATATCTCTTTTTCTGTTCTCCGTATTGAATGGAATTTATAGTTTACCATCAGTGGGTGTAAGCTTACGACTTTTATCGATGTATGGGGTTCATTCCCGAGTTTTTTATCTGATAGATAACTGGCCCAACACTCGGCTATAAAAAAAACCATCTGAGTAATCTTTCATTAATACGCCGGGAATTTGAATCCTGCCCGTCGAAGGGAAACATTTTAATACGTAATATTTGATTGTTGGCCGGTTGCTCAAGATTTCTTTCAATTCTTCTGTGATATCCTGGTCGTCTTTGTCTAAAACTATAATCACTTCTAATGATGAATTAAAACAGGTCCCATCCCCCTGACATATTCGTTGTTTTAAAAAAGGTTTTGACAGATTAGATTTTTTTCTACTTTCTTTGTTATAACCTGGACAACATGCGTGCCCATAATTACTATTTATAGCCTTCACCCTACCATCTGTGTTTTTTATTAAAGGGATGAGTTTATCGGTGAGATCTTTGTGGTCTTGTTGTAGATTACTAATATAACCATCTAATGTACAAGTAAACATTTATACATTATATATAACAAGAAAAAAAAATTGTTCTATATTTTTTAGATGTTCTATCTCTTCATTATTTTCCCCTATCTTTTCATGAATTCCCCACATCCCATAATTAGCTATTATGAATGATGTGATGGGTAGACTAATTTGAATGAAATCTATCACGCTTATAATCGGTGGACACATATTTTTATATAGGGTTATATCTTTAATATGTAGGAGGGGGTCGTTATCACTAGCACATGTACAGATCACTGAGAACTCACTTTTTTACGAACTCGTCTAATGCTTATTTGCGTTTTGTTTTCAATTCATCCATATTAATAGTAGGCTCTTTCTTTGCAGAGGTTTTTTGTTTCAGGTCTTCAAACTTATGGGCTTTTTGAGTAACAAGGCGGTACTCAACGTCGGTTATATTCCCATCCTCGGTGCTTTGCTTACAATATCGGAAATCGAGTTAATCTTTGCCGGTGCGATTGCCTCGATACGTTGATGTTTACTACACTTAGTAGATAGACGACATCCAGCCACCTTACTAATAACAATGAGACCAGCGCATCCAAGCGAACCAGCCTGAAGGCCTATTGCAACCGGGATAGCCACGATTGTAGAAAGAAGCCCAACTCCTCCGATACTTAGACCGGCACTAACACATGTAAGAGTGGCGTCAAATCCGCCTAAGAAGTTCACACCCGCTTGTATTTTCATAGAGACAGGCCCTTTTCTCAGCCTCACGTTTAAAATCGGATTGTATGCGGGTTATCTCATGTAGGCGGTAAGCGTGTCCCGATTCATGTAGGGTTGGATAAAGTGGTGGAGCTGATGCGATAATATCTTTATCTTTCATATTATAATTTTCACATTCGTAATATTTTCCCATTTGTCATCATAACATAACCCACTTCAGTTTGATTTCTACCTTCTGCGTTGGAACCGAAAGACCATTCAAATTTCCCTCCGATTAGGGGTCACGTTCTTCTGCCACAAGGGAAATTATAGGATTAATATGGCTGATTCTAGTGTCAACGTAGTACCTGTTAGCAGCATCAGTAGAAGTGTGTGGGGTTTCCACATCCCGAATCCGGTGACCACCGAGGTTTAAATCACCTTCCATAACTGTATCACCATTTTTGCGAAGGACTTCTTTTCTTAAATCAACCCACCCTCTTGTACCAACTTCGCTGAAACCGCATCTGAAAGTTCTTTAATATCTCCGAGATTTTTAACCCGACCCCCCCCCCCCATTAAGTCTAAGTTGCCTTCCTACGTCTTTTTAAAATACAGAGATAAATCAGGTAAATGCGATTTTTTACGTATTGGGATAAATCGGGTAAATTAGATTTTTTACGTATTGAGATAAATCAGGTAAATCTGAGCTGGGTTTCCAACCCTTAACACCACAATAACCACCAAAGATACTCATTTTATTTCAAGAACAACAGAAATAGGCAAACCGTGGTTGTCTATTTTATTACCGAGCTCATCTCTAATAGACAGTGAGAGTTCTGATAGGGAGCCTTGTTGAAGAAGTTTGAACTCTGGGTTAGGGAATGTAGATGATTTAATTTCTCCGAATGACCACTCACCGACAGCAACAATGGCGAGCAGAGTGCTAGGAGCTCAATTTAAAGTGTTCCCAGATGTGTTATTCTACTCTATATGAATATACAACAACCAGTTTGGGGAGAAATTCACCGAGTGGCTGGAACAATAAACACCACGATCGAACTTACCTACGCTCGAGCCACGTGTCCATGGTTTTGTTAGACCGAAACCTAGAAGCTTTAATAATACACCATCTGAGATCCGCCGGGCCTATATAATAATAAGAATCTACACCAATTTCAACCGTTCCAGTTTTATCGTCAAGCCTAAAATTCATGTTGGTATACTGTGTTAATTTTATCAGCCAGCTGTTGAAAGGTCCACAGTCCGGGACGAATGACAAGTTCGTCGACTACTGGTCTTTCTTTAATCATAAGTTCTTCTCTCTCGATAGTATACCAGCCAATTGAGTATGGGATTGATCGTAGCCCAATCTTAAGACGCCCGTCTCTATTATCCACAGGTTGTTGAAGATATGTCGCACCATTAGTTATATTAGATATAGTATGAAACATTATTATAAAATGGATGTGGTTAAGTTCAATAGTGAAATAAAGTATAAATCAGGAGCGGTATATCCGAGAAACCTACAGACCAGCAATCTAGTAACTTTCATAATCACAGTTGGCCCCAATCAATTCTTTTTTTCCAACATACCTAATATATGGAAACATTATAAATTGCCTAAAGTTACAACAGACGCCGCAGTCCAAGCTTGGACTAACAAACCGATGCAGTTTTGGCACAATCAACTAAATTTCGCTATATGGTGTGCCGCAGTAGGAAGCGGGGTTTCATTTAACGACCATCTGAATGGAAAAGTGGCTCATCAAAACCTGTTATTACAATCCGTATATCTCATCCACGTGTATTACACCACTAGACAAATTTTGGAAGAGATGAAAGTCGCTCTTCCCCAAGATGACTCTTGGAATCCCGTTAGTAACATATATAACGGAAGAGCATATGAACGACTTTGTTCGGAGTTTGGTGTTCACCCTCAAACTAATTGGCGTCAAAATGAGTACCCAAATATAACGGACTCGGAGAAGTTCACACCAAAGGTCACGTAGCATTCACTGGAACAGATTTCCGTCACGACAATCCAGATAAACATATTAAAAGTAAGAATGTTGGAAACCTAGATCCTACACGAATGACATTCGGTTCGGAAATCTATGAAGGGCGCCATTGTGGGGCATCTGCTTGTGACTATGGCCCCCTAAAGAACACGTACTGAGTTCATCGAACAGGATCCACGAGTCGATGGGACTTGGAGTACATTCGTGTTAGATAAATCGAAAGGTTTCACTAAACCCCGAATGGCGCGTCTCAATGATTCAATCCGAACGTATGTGTGGGCGATACTTGGGACCTAGGCACAAACAAAATCACGAATAATCGATGGGGCTGAGGCACAAAAACAGTTCTTAGCTAATGTGGAGGATGCTATTAACTCACCCGTTAACATTCCAGACTCAATAACACGTTATCAAAATGTTTTACAGTATGCCGGAAGCTAGGTAAATATGGTGTTTGGAACCGGTTTATATATGTCTCCGAGTAATATGATCCAAAACATAAATAAAGATATAGCGGGATACAAAAACAAAATACTAAAAGCCACAACCGATCTCTACATCGGAAAGGTGGATGTTCAGGGAGATAGCGTGGTTCACAAACAAACGGTAGTTTTCAAGATGGGAAGATAGTAGGCTCACCAGAAGCAGACCCACCATCATCACAGACACCAACGCCAGTAAGTGATAGGGCCGCATCAGCACATTAAGAAGAGAAGATAGCTCTTATAGTAGGTGGTATAACTGTAGGGCTTCTCTTTCGTTAACCATTCGCGAACTGCTAGAAGTAACAGGCCTCCTATACCAATTAATAATGCCCAAGTATTCTCTGCAAGCCACCCAACCGCCTTACCTACGGTCGAGAGCAACCACGAAACAATGCTTCCAATTATTCCAGGGAGCACGACTGCGGCCTTTCCAGCAAGGTTCGCAAGTAGTCTCCCAAAAGCCTTAAGTTGTTTTTTCACCCACTCCATTAAGCCACCCTTATCGGATGGAATTGGGGGTGTAGGAGGAGTACCACCTTCTCCCCCAGTTAGTGCTAGAACGAGCGTGCTTATGGCAATTCCAATCGCTGTGATTATGGAAACTATTGTAATCCCCTGCTCCCTATAGAACGTTCTTATCCGCTTAGCCAGCGTGGTGTCTTCATCTAGCATCTGTCGTATAGTTTCATGAATTCTAGAAATGTGAGACTTTAAAGCCTTTCGATTAACCGAAGCCGCCTCTAACCTTGCAGACCTCTCGTCCTCGAGATTTCTTATTCTCTCTGAGATCTCCCGTTTCGACTCAGGGTCTTCAACCTCTTCCAGCTTACTTTTCTCTTTTGCTATATCTTTGTCGAGTTGGGTGAACCTTGCTAGGTTGTTCACAAGCTCACCCCGCTGAGTTTGCATAGCTTTATCAAACCCTTTAATCTCTCTGTAACGGTTCCTTATTTTTGACCTATCGATCGTCGATCGTTTTAAGAGTTGTTTCCTCCGCTTCAGAAAGCAAAGTTGTTACCCTGTTAATATCTCTCATCTCTAAAATACCACCTTCAGCCACTGCCAGTTCACTATCAACCTGTCGTAGTTTGTCTGCAGCCTTTTTAGGAAGTTTGTTCTTTTTATAGTTTGAGAAACTAAGTTCATCTCAGATGAATTTAACACCACCATGTTTTAATGAAAGAGTAGACAGTGCATAGGGTGTTCCATTATCCAGTCTAAGTTCAATCGACGGTTGGCCTTTAGGGTGGAGTCGTCCCTTTTTATCTATCTCGAATTTCTGGTAGTCCGGAATTTCAGGTTTACCCGTTTGATATATCTCATCTAAATCTTCATAATATTTATCAACGGCATCAAAGAGTAATTGATTGGATAAAGAAGTAGTTGCAATATCATCCGAGACCATATCATCTTGGTTCTGGGTACCAAATTCATCCATTTCAATATCATAGTCCATTTTGAATTTATAAATTAAAGGTATATAACTTTAATTAAAATGAGTCAAAGCGAATTTGGTAGAAAACTTAACCCAAACAGACGACTAAGGGAGCCCATGGGGGGTAAAAGGTATTCGCCAGACGGTCGTTATCACAAACAATCCAAGCACGATAGACCAGAATCAACAGCTTTTAGTGAGGATCCCGAACCTCGGAGCCAACGATGTTACAGTCCCCGGGTCAGCCCACCTAGCCTTCCAGATCAATCTTGAATCGACCGACGCTAATCGTACAGTTGTAAACAATCTCGGTCGAGCCATCGTAAAGAAGACCACGATAAAGATCTCCGGAAACGAGGTGATGAGTGTTGATGATAGCGATGTCTACGAGTGCTACCGAGACCTATGGAAAACGGATAAGAATTCCCAGTACCAGGGGATTGACGACACTGCGAATAGAAATGTAACAAAGTTGAGAGTAAACGCCGGAGACAAGGCTAATGGAAAACAGAAGGACATTGCCGTTGCAAATGCTTATGGTAATCGCTTCATCATCCCACTTGATTTTGAAGTCCTTGAGAGTCAAATGCCCTTCTTCTAGTCGGCTTTCGGGGATAGGCTTGAGTGTGAACTCACGTTTAATGACAACAGCCGTGTGATCCAGGCAGACAACGACGCCAATGCTAAGTTCTCTATAGAGATAATTGCATTGGAATTTGAGATGGCCACTAATAAGGAGTTGGCCGATAACATCCGCCAACAGTATAAAGAGAGGATGTCTATCTTATACGACCGCGTTTTACGCCACCTGAAGATACCAAAAGATAAATCTGATACACTATGGAATATAAACCTGAACGTCCCGCCAGGTCTATGAAAGGAGTTTTAATACTATTTAAGGAGCCGGAAGATGCATTTGCCCCCCAAAGCGAGGCCTTCTATAACCCAAAAATTACTAAGGTGGAGGTAACGGTAGAAGGAGTTCCAAACCAGCTCTATGCTCAAGGAATGCGTCCCTACCAGCTGTGGGATGAAGCTAGGAAGCTTATGGCTGGAGGGTCTAAACGACATCCCAATGTGACTATGGTTGCGAAAGATTTAGGGATGCACGCCTGTAAACTCGCAAATTACCTCACTGAAGAATTTGCACTTTGGCTGGACCTGAGGTCTACCGATGATGATAGTTTGCATGGTAATGGACGACGTCTAGACAACGCGAGTGAGGGTATTACGATCCGGATTACTAAAGAAGCGGAAGCGAGAGGTGCTTTAAACATGTACCTCTACATCATTATGGACGCACAGCTGAATATAGAAAATGGAAGATTCGTCTCAGCACTTTACTAAAGAACCTCACTCAGCGATTATCTGTGGAATGACAGGGTGTGGAAAAGCGGTTTTCGCCCTAAACTTACTCGAGGATCCGTTTTACGGAATATTTAATCATATTGTTATCATCAGTCCGACACTTAAGCACAATAAGACTTACCAAGAACGATCGTGGGTTTTGACAGATAAAGATGTTTACTTTGTAAATCCGGGTGAACGTCTTTATGACTGCCTGCGCAGTTTCTACCAGGTATTCCAGGGCGAACCGACATTGTATATTATCGATGATATGGCCGCTAACAGGCAACTTACCAAAAAGAAAGATATGCTTTCCGAATTGGCGTTTAGTGGCCGGCATGCGAAGCAATCGGTTTGGGTACAATTCAGTTCTCAAAGACCTTCGGGAGCAAACACGCTGGGTTGCTCTTTTTCACTGTAAGGACCGAGACTCATTTGAGGAATGTATGCGTGAGAACGATGTTATCCCGGCTTCTGAGAGGCTTATAATTCGGGATAGGTTGGCTAAAACTAAACACGCTAAATTGATTTTAAATACTTCCCAACCAAGTAACTATAGAATTATAATATGATTAAAAGTTTTTATATTGCTTTATTCGGTGGATTGCTATTCTTTTTTTGTTGGGAACTCTTAATTAAAGTTGGGAAGTGTGTGTGTATAACAATGGAATGTGATGAGATTATAGACTCGCTTATTAATACAGAAAAAACAGCATCCAACCACCGGTGTACACGCCACCGAAGGATGGAGAGCCTGTAGATATTTTAAAAAAGAGAGAGGTTAGCCGCCCTGGCTATGGGAGGTCAATCAAAGCTGTACCTAGGTAAAAGTACAAAAATGAGTCATGCAGGAAATACCACATACAGAACAAACACTCGCCCGAACAGCAACACAAGGAAACAGCAAATGTACATGGGTAGAAAAAACAACAAGAGACGCACAAAGACAAAACAAACATTCAATAGGAGGAAGATGGAAGTACCGCCTTGGAACGGTCAGTGACAAAGTCACCGGGGGTTTAAACCGGTTTATGGGCGCCCAACCTCACCCTTATTCCATCCCCATCCTAAAAGACAAACAGTGTAAATAAACGTATCCCCTCTCCGACTAATCTACAACAACCGCGACAGCAAATACAGTGGTAAAGTGCATGTATAACAAAAAAAACATTTAATTGAACATACTGTATCCACCTATCGCTAGTGTACTCAATGATTGAGCTGCAAACAGAGTAACTGTAGAAAAGTAATAAAGGGTACGACAAAAATGAAATAGTACAGATATCCGACGTTCTCCTTCCATTTCTGGATTTAAGAGGTCGCCTTCATAGAGTACTAAACCTTTCTTGTCGGCGTACATGCAAAGAGGCCAGCGTGATTGCCAACTGTAAAAGGGTTCACAACCAAACATGCAGTATGTTGTAATAATACAGGATCATATCCCTTTTTAATGAATTGTTTTATATATTTGATGAACAAAGTGAGAAAATGGGTATGTCCAATAATTCTACGAAGTTTGTAAATCACATCACCATAAAATTCAGGATGTGAAATACCGTGTCGCAAAAGTACCTTGAGATTACATTTGTACTTGCCAATAAGCGAGAGATTTCGATAGTAAAATTTAGAGAAAGTTTTTCTTAGTTTATGGTATCTATATCCTTGTTTAAGCAGTTTTTCAGTTAAAATGAGATTTCGACTGTTAAAATCGTCAATAGATGAACAAGCTCTAGCAAAACGAATAAGTTGAGATATATAAACCCCGTAAGATGGAGCACGGGGAACATCCCCGTCAAGATGAGGAAAATTTACAATATTAAAATCAAAATCATCTCTTTTGTCATATATTTTAGAAGAAATCATTCCATTATTGATTTTAAGGTCTAGGTCAAGAAACGCTGCATAATTGTCGGACGGGTTAGCTTTATTCAATTTGAGTTCTTTAGGATAAATTGTAGGAATCAGAGCATTAAAGAAAGGGTTATCTAAGTTAAAAATATCATCCAAATATCGACAAGTATCATTGAAGGCTTTTATAACATCTTCTTGTGATTGAGGATTCAAACTCAACATGAAATCTCTCTCATAGCAGTACAAAAACAAATCTGCGACAAGTGGTGCACAATTCGTACCCATGGGAATACCAATTACCTGACGGTATATAGCATTCCCATAACGTACAAATATGTTGTCCAAAAGAAAGGTTAGTGCTTCGCAAACTTCTGAGCAAGTCCAATTGGTGTAATACTTCATTTGCTCGTCAGTAAAGAAAGCTTTTTCAGCATTACATGCCAAGAATGATGTTTTTTCTCGGGCAAATACTTTCTGGATCAAGTTAGTAAGCTTATCCTTAATTAAAACATGAGGAAGAGTTGTGTACAGAGTAGAAAAGTCGTACGTGCTTACAGTGGATGCAAGATACCTTTTGTTCTTAAGTTTGTTTAAGACTTCTGAAGAGTTCTTAATAGACCAGAAGAGATTTATTCCAGAATTTTCATAAGTCTTATCACAGTAAAATTTTAAATGTTCCTTTACCTTCGTTAAGCAAGAAGTCAAAAGTATAGACAATTTAGTAGTTGTACATGAACTAGAATTATGTCTGCAGATCATGTTGAAGACTTGAGTAATGAAGAGGTAGAGAAGCTTTACACACGCTATGAGATCAGGTTGGAGGCGAGTATGACAAAGACGCTTGGTACTGTAAGTCTTCAGTTATATTGCAAACTTGCGGCTTACCTACAACCGATCCCGGATGACCGACAGAATTTATTTGTTACTGACCTTAAGGAAGACCCATTTGTTGGACATGCAATAAGTGCTGCTACTTGCGAACTTTATCACCGTTATGGTATGTACATAGCCCACTAAGAGCCATTCTCAACACAATTAAACATTGTGAAAGACCTACAAATGTAGATTATGGAAACACAACCGGAGGTTATGGAAACACAACCGGAGATTATAGAGAAAGTAACGAAAGTTAAAGATCCTAAGAAGGTGGCTTCGGGTAAAAAAGCTGCTATATCCAAAAGAAAAAGAAAAAAAGATCTCCTTAAAAAGCTTCAGTTTTATAAGGAAAAGTGTTTAACACCTATTGAAGATTGTTCAACACCTGCTAAAGAACGTTCAACACCTACTGAACAGCGTTGAACACTTGCTGAAGAACGTTCAACACCTGCTGAAAAAAAACTCTAATCTTATGTGGGTGTTAATTGGTGGAATTTCAGTAGTCTCAGTCTCAGGTTTTGTAATTTGGGAGTGGTTAAAACACCAACTGTACAGCATATTCCACAACCTACACCCATTTTAGATAAAAGAGATCCACATTATATGAGATAATGGCAACCGCAGATGGAAAAGAAATTGTTAACGCTATCTATCATGGAGCTGTATTAAACAGGGATTGCAGTTGGGTATGCCCGGATTAGTAAGGCCGTTCTAGGGGGCTTGTACCATAAACTAGATTTCACCCCTCGAGATCTTGGTATGATCATAGCAGAAGTCACAGTCGCCCTTGCCACTAGAGACCTCCTAATAAAGCAGGATATCATCCCAGCCGATATTTTGAAGTAATGTTTTCAAAGTAAATAAGAATGGCAAGTATAGCGATGATATTAGGTGGTGCAGTCGCTAATGCAGTGGCGTTCACTGGAAGTAGCTATTTATTCAGTATGTTCAAGAGTTCTGGCGTTGAAGAAGAGCGTCGACGGCACGATGCCGCTATAGAAAAACTTCAGGCAGCACAGGCGACCTGGGGTAAAAACGGACACAGAGGTTGGATTATATCCAGGATGAGCTTCGCCGGCAAGGTCACTCCATCCAAACATTTAAAGATGTAGATATGGCTATACAGGAGTATGCTCTATTTATGCCTAAGAAAAGTAAAATGTTAACACCACTTCCCCCCAACCTCAATTATCTGACTATTATACTCCATCCGGTGACCAGCAAGCTAGGGAAATAGGTTTCATTATTTTAGAACTTGGTGCCGCAAAAGAAAGTTAATTAAACAAATGATTTTCTTATATATACCATGTCAGAATTTTCACAGAGAGTGATGAAAGCTTGTAGAGAAAATAAAATAGCCTACCAAGAAAAAAAAAGAAAAAGAAAAATTTCAAAAAGATATGCGTAAAGAAATCTTAAAAAAGTATATAAAGACATACTAATTGTTTAGCCTAATAATTTTTAATTTTTTTATGTAGTTAATTAAATAAATAATTTTCTTATATATACTACGAAGAATACATGCAAATGGTTGAGCATCGGGAAGACGGAGTTATGCAATAAAAACTGTAGGAAGGACTACTGCAAGGTTCATCTCGCTCGTTTACGGGTGAGCGAGGGGACAAAACCCTGTAAAGTCTGCGGGAGAGGAGTTAGAAATAAATATTGCGTATGTTATAGGTGTGGATATAATCAAATACAATGTAGAGAAAGACGGCGGGAGAATAGAGCCTTTCAACAAGAGATGTTTGTAAAACATGTATACCCCCCAGACCCCCTGACCTTTGATCTAGTGACCTCAACTATAGAGGTCATCTAGCGGTCATGACTAATCACCACAGCAACTTTGAATATCCTAAGCCAAACCACTGATCATTTATTGATCTGAAAACATTTCACATATTAAGGTCATGGTGACCTTGACCTTTGACCTAGTGACCTCAACAACTTTAGGGGTCATCAAGTGGTCACAACCAACTACCACAGCAAGTTTGAAGATCCCGAACCAAACCATTGAGCAGTTATTAATTGGAAACCATTTCATCAGTTAAGGTCATGATGACCTTGATCTTTAACCTAGTGACCTCAAAATCAATAGGGGTCATCTAGTTGTCATGACCAACCACCTCAGCAAGTTTGAAGATCCTAAGCCAAACCCTTGAGCAGTTATTAATCGCAAACCATTTCACCAGTTAAGGTCATGGTGACCTTGACCTTTGACCTAGTGACCTAAAAAATGATAGGGGTTATCTACTGGTCATGACCAACCACCACAGCAAGTTTGAAGATCCTAAGCCAAACCCTTGAGCAGTTATTGATCGCAAACCATTTCACCAGTTAAGGTCATGGTGACCTTGACCTTTGACCTAGTGACCTAAAAAACAATAGGGCTCATCTAGTTGTCATGACCAACCACCACAGCAAGTTTGAAGATTCTAAGCCAAACCCTTGTGCAGTTATTGATCGGAAACCATTTGACCATTTAAGAGCATGGTGACCTTGACCTTTGACCTAGTGACCTAAAAAGCAATAGGGGTCATCTAGTGGTCATTACCAACCACCACAGCAAATTTGAAGATCCTAGGCCAAACCCTTGAGCAGTTATCGATCGCAAACCATTTCACCCTTTAAGGTCATGGTGACCTTGACCTTTGACCTAGTGACCTAAAAAACTATAGGAACTCATCTAGTTGTCACGACCAACCACCTAAGCAAATTTGAAGATCCTAAGCCAAACCCTTGAGCAGTTATTGATCAGAAACCATTTTACCAGTTAAGGTCATGGTGACCTTGACCTTTGACCTAGTGACCTCAAAATCAATAGGGTTCATCCAGTGGTCATGACCAACTACCACAGCAAGTTTGAAGATTCTAAGCTGAACCCTTGAGCAGTTATTGATCGGAAACCATTTAACCATTTAAGGTCATGGTGACCTTGACCTTTGACCTAGTGACCTCAAAATCAATAGGGGTCATGTAGTGGTCATGACCAACCACCACAGCAAGTTTGACGATCCCAAGCCAAACCCTTGAGCAGTTATTGATCGGAAACTATTTCACCATTTTAGGTCATGGTGACCTTGACCTTTGACCTAGTGACCTCAAAAACAATAGGGGTCATCTACTTGTCATGACCAACCACCACAGCAAGTTTTAAGATTCTAGGCCAAGTCGTTTATTAGTTATCATTCGGAAACCATCGATCTACCGACCGACCGACAGACCGACCGACCGACCGACCGACCTACCGACCGACCGACCGACCGACATGTGCAAAGCAATATACCCCCATTTTTTCAAAAGGGGGGTATAAAAAGAGGATAAACGTCTGATGTCTATAGATATTTCTATTTGAAGAAAATATATTTTCTATATATACCATAATGGTGAGAACAAATAATTTTGCGAAAGCTGCAAAAGAATTGAGGAACGAGTTTGAAAGAGAAACCGGAGTACGACCCCGTTGACCACGAACAAAAGATGATTATTTGGAATTATCTCAGACATTAGATGCATTTATGTTTATGAAAAAACGGGACATAAAGTTGTATATCCACGAACCCTCAGTTATGGGAAAAGAGCGAAAGCATTGAGGGACGAGTTTACAAAAGAAACCGGTGAGCGTCCAGCTTATCCACAAACTAAATCTGATTTTATAGAACTACGATTAAGGTTAGATGAATTTAGGACAACGGGGGATATTCCGCCACCAATCCGAGAACTTATGGTGAGAGAGCGAGAGAGTTGAGAAATGAATTTGAAAGAGAAACCGGTGAGAGACCACCTTATCCACGAAGAAAAGTGGATTTTCTAGAGCTAGAAATAAAATAAAAAATATATCAGATAAAAATATTAATTTCCTCCAAACCCCAAAAGTATTCGGAAGGTACCTACGCAGTTGAAGGGTAGATATACCAGTAGTACATATAGATTTGACAGCGTTTCTTGAATACGGTAAGCCTAAAATTCATAAACAATTGGAAGAAGACGTCTTACATCTCGGTGGGGTTAAGTTTTGACAATCAGTTAAAGTTCAGCTTAGTAAAAATATGCCGGATGGAGTTGTGGAATACACCGACCCAGTCTTACGGAACAGGCAGAAGGTAATTCAACATGCGAATGAAATTAATGAGGTTTTAGAAGAAGTTTCTTCCCAACTTCTCGAAAATCTTGAGATTTGGACCCAGAGAGGCTCAGGATGGGTGCTTGATGAAGTGGATAATTTATGGTTGGACATAGCACGATATCAACCGTTAAGAGGTGGTTCTTACATAGAACTACCTAAAATTGTAAATAAAAAATAAACAGGCGGTGATAAATGTTCAAACCAAGGACGGTGACTATGTATGGTGGAATATTCTCGCGATATTATTTCCGGAAGAAACGAACCCTCAAAGACCTTCTAAATATTATAACGTGAAAGACCGCCTAAACCGAAAAGGAATTAACTCTCCAACACCTATCTCTGAAATACCAAAAATTGAGAAACAAAATGATTTTGCGATAAATGTGTTTGGATGGGAAAAGGGAGTCATAATTTACCATATAAGCAAACAGCCATCCTCTATGCGAAGAATTAACTTACTCCTGATAGAAAAGGACGGAAAGTTTCATTACACAGCGATAAAGGACCTAAACGTTTATTATATAATCAAAGTAAACATAAATCCCGTAAGTACTTCTATGAGAGATGCCTCCATGGTTACACCCGTGAAGACTTACTCGAAGCCCATAAACCAGACTGCCGAGGGAATGATCAAACAGCAGTGCGAGTTGATATGCCAAAGGAGGGAAAAATATACTCAAATTTATTAATCAACAAAAACAACTTCCAGTTCCCTTTATCATTTATGCGGACTTTGAATCTCTTACCAGAAAAATAGCAGGAGCCGAATTAGACTCTTCAAACTTAATACTAGGAACACCCAATACCATGAAGTCAGTAGTTATTGTTACATAGTAGTCAGGTATGATGGTAAAACAGAGACCCCAGTTGAGTATAGAGGACCAAACGCTGCTGAACATTTCCTTAATTCATTACAAAAAGAAGAATAGAAAATAAAAAACATATTCGCTTAACCTAAGAAAATGTCGATGAATAAAACAGATATGGAAAACTATATATATTTTATATAGAAAGTCTACAATCTGTCACGTATGTCAAAAACCTCTCGAGGGTGACTCTGTCCGCGACCACTGCCACATCACCAGAAAATATCGGGGAGCGGCTCATAATGCCTGTAACCTACAATTGAAAATTGAACCATTAAAAACTGCCATTCCAGTGGTTATGTGATTATTATTTGACGATTACATTATATCTATGTCTTGAAGCAGGAAATTATTAATACCAAGTCATACATTTCAGTTAGTACTGACGAAAAGACCATCGTTTCAGACCATGTCAAAAAGTGTGAACAACTTGGAACCGATGTTAAAATTACACAACATAAACTTCCTACAATGTATTGGTTACCAAAACTACATATAAAGCGCGTTTCATTGCGAATTCTAGTTCATGTACAACTACTAAATTGTCTATACTTTTGACTTCTTGTTTAACGAAGGTAAAGGAACATGTAAGTTTCTACTGTGATAAGACATGAAAATTCTAGAATAAATCTCTTCTGGTCTATTAAGAACTCTTCAGAAGTCTTAAACAAACTTAAGAACAAAAGGTATCTTGCATTCACTGTAAGCACGTACGAGTTTTCTACTCTGTACACAACACTTCCTCATATTTTAATTAAGGATAAGCTTACTAACTTAATCCAGAAAGTATTTGCCCGAGAAAAACCATCATTCTTGGCATGTAATGCTGAAAAAGCTTTCATTGCTGACGAACAAATGAAATATTACACCAATTGGACTTGCTCAGAAGTTTGCAAATCATTAACCTTTCTTTTGGATAACATATTTGTACGTTATGGGAATGCTATATACCGTCAGGTAATTGGTATTCCCATGGGTACGAATTGTGCACCACTTGTCGCAGATTTGTTTTTGTACTGCTATGAGAGAGATTTCATGTTGCGTTTGAATCCTCGATCACAAGAAGATTTTATAAAAGTCTTTGGATTTGGATGATACTTTTAACTGAGATAACCCTTTCTTTGATGCTCTGATTCCTACAATTTATCCTAAAGAACTCAAAGTGAATAAAGCTAACCCGTCCGACAATTATGCAGCGTTTCTTGATATCGACCTTAAAATTGATAATGGAATGATTTCTTCTAAAATATATGACAAAAGAGATGATTTTGATTTTAATATTGTTAATTTTCCTCATCTTGACGGGGATGTTCCCGTGCTCCATCTTACGGGGTTTATATATCTCAACTTATTCGTTTTGCTAGAGCTTGTTCATCTATTGACGATTTTAACAGTCGAAATCTCATTTTAACAGTAAAACTGCTTAAGCAAGGATATAGATACCATAAACTAAGAAAAACTTTTTTCTAAATTTTACTATTGAAATCTCTCGCTTATTGGCAAGTACCAATCTAATATCAAGGAGCTTCTGCGACACGGTGTTTCACATCCTGAATGTTATGGTGATGTGATTTACAAACTTCGTAAAATTATTGGACATACCAATTTCTCACTTTGTTCATCAAATATGTTAAAAAATTCATTTAAAAGGGATATGATCCTGTAGTACTACAACATACTGCATGTTTGGTTGTCAACCCTTTTACAGTTGGCAATCACGCTGGCCTCTTTGCATGTACGCCGACAAGAAAGGTTTAGTACTCTATGAAGGCCACCTCTTAAATCCAGAAATGGAAGGAGAACGTCGGATATCTGTACTATTTCGTTTTTTCCGTACCCTTTATTACATTTCAACAGTTACTCTGTTTGCAGCTCAGTCATTGAGTACACTAGCGATAGATGGATACACTTTGTTCACTTAAATGTTTTCGTTATACATGCACTTTACCACTGTACTTACCGTCGTTGTTGTAGATTAGTCGGAGAGGGGATACGTTTATTTACACTGTTTGTCTTTTAGGGTGGGGATGGAATAAGTGTGAGGTTGGGCGCCCATAAACCGGTTTAACCACCCAGTGACATTTGTCACTGACCGTTCCAAGGCGGTGCTTCCATCTTCCCACTATTGTATGTTTGTTTTGTCTTTGTGCGTCTCTTGTTGTTTTTATAGTTATGTACATTTGCTGTTTCCTTGTGCTGCTGTTCGGGTAACTGTCTCTTCTGTATGTGGTGTTTCCTGCATGACTCATTTTTGTACTTCCATAATCTTAGGGGATATGACTCTCATTTACTTATGCAGGCAATTTCAAAAGTGTAAGGACAAATAACGTGCATTCCAAATAATATAGAAAAATATATTTCTTTCAGCCTCAATCAACTACGTTCTATAGATAGTTTCCAAGTCCTTCTTTCCGGCCATGATAGACTAGTGGTAGCCAATCCTCCGGAGGCCTTTAAAATTACTACCCAGTATGAACCCGACGTGGTAAGGCGTTCATTACTAATGAGGAAGGGAGTCTACCCGTATGAGTATATGGACGATTGGAATCGTTTTAACCTTATGAGAAACAAATACCACCAATGGAATCCTTTTACAGTTCATTAACGTTGTCAGGAATCAGCGAAGAAGATTATAAACATGCACAAGAAGTATGGGATACATTTAGTTGTAAGACATTAGGCGACTACCATGATCTATATAATCGAACCGATGTCTTACTTCTTGCGGATGTCTTTGAGGAATTTCGGAATACATGTAGGAATCAATATGGCCTCGATCCAGCACATTATTATACAAGCCCAGGTTTATCATGGGACGCCCTACTTAAGAAAACGGAAATCAAACTTGAATTACTTACCGATTATGACCAGCATCTCTTCATTGAAAAAGGCCTACGAGGTGGAATCTCCATGTCATCCACGAGGTACGCAAAAGCAAACAACCCTCTTGTTAAAGGTTATGACGCTAATAACCCCAATACATATATAATGTACCTTGATGCAAATAACTTATATGAATGGGCAATGAGTCAATCGTTACCAGTGGGGGGCTTCCGATGGGTTGATGATTGCAAGACCATAGATGTAACAACAATGGAAGCCGACTCAGATGAGGGTATGATTTTGGAAGTTGATTTGGAGTACCCCGAAGAGTTACATAACCAGCATAATGCGTACCCACTAGCTCCAGAGCGGATGAAGATCGATAAACAGTGGATGTCTGAGTACCAGAATAAACTTCTAGGTGTTGGGGTGGCGCATACAGAGGTTGAAAATAAGGAAAAGTATGTTCTACATTATCGAAACCTACAGCTTTAACTTTCACTTGGAATGAAATTAAAAAAAATCTATAGGGCCCTACGTTTCAAACAGAGTCCCTGGATGGAGCCATACATTCGTATGAATACAGAACTGAGAAAAAAAGCTACCAACGATTTTGAAAAAGACTTATACAAGTTAATGAACAACAGTGGTTGGGGAACAATGGAAAATCTAAGACGCCGAGTGAATGTAAAACTTGTGAGAGGTTCAGAGGAAGATAAACTTCGGAAACTGACAGCTAGCCCATCATTTGCAAGGGCCACTATATTCGATGATGATCTTGCAGCTATTCAGATCCATAAGAGCAGCCTGATTCTAAACCGCCCAGTATATGTAGGAATAAGCATTCTCGATTTATCAAAATCCCTCATGTACGACTTTTATTATAACCAGCTGAAAAAAAATTATGGGGGATGCTGTCAGTTACTATACACATACACAGACAGCCTTCTCCTAAAAATAGAAACGGAAGATGTGTACAAAGATATCGCTCAGAATGCTGACTTTTACGATACATCAGATTATCCATCTAACCGCTCACTTTATAGCATAATAAATAAAAAATTCTTGGTAAAATGAAAGATGAGTGTGCAGGACGTCCTATCGAAGAATACGTTGGCCTTAGATCTAAGATTTATAGTATTCTCGAAACCTCTGGCATAAACATAAAAAAGCTAAAGGATTTAGTAAAGTTGTTGTAAAAAAATTATCAGACGCGAACAATATAAAGAATCTTTATCCGAAAAGAGAATCTTCCGTCATGGTATGAATTTACTGAGGTCGGATAAAAACCGTATATATGGGCAATATAAAAATAAGGTATCCATATCCCCATTTGTCTCAAAACGTTGGATCGCGAATGATGGTATTAATACATTAGCCTACGGTCACTATCAGATACCCCTAACGTCTCAGTAGGGATCCCCCATCTGGTGGCTGTTATGTGTCAGGTGGTACCATAAGAAGTTCTTCACGAACAAAACCTCGCTCGGGCCCATTCTGGAGATAGTACAATATTGGTTCGTCGGGTTTTATAACTGATCGTGATATCTTATAAATGTTTAAAGACCATATAGGGTCAGTTGCCCGTCTGGGCCAACGGAGAGGCCCGCGCTTGTAAATACGTTTGAGGGCTGCGGTTACCTCTTTAGCTTCTATTGTCGTTAGCTTTATAACGACTTGCCACGTCAACCACAGTAAGGGCGTAATTATAAGTTTTTCTGCGGACTTTATCATGAGGCAAATATAGTAGATCAGCTTGATGGATATCATTCGGAACTGAAACGTCAAATTTTGGTCGTGGGATTTGTGTAGGAGCAGGAAGAGTTATCTGCCATATTTCCTGCTTCATTAACCATGATCGGGTCTCATTTTCTGAGACCTTCGCGGCTTTAGCTAGATGTTTTATAGCCTCCACCCCTCTCCAATAGCCTCTCGGACTGTAGTAAATTCTTGTGAATTTTTTCTCCATTGTATAAAAATATTATTCTAAATGTTTAGTTCTGTTTATAAAAGCATAAGACATCCCTAATTTCTCTGAATATCTTATTTTGAGGGTTGCACCTGATAAATCTATTTAGTAGCCTAATATTATCCACACAAAATTTATTGAATAATTTAGGATCCTTATCTTTTGCTGTTATTAATTCTTCCATTGCCTCTTTCTCAAATGTATGGTGGATATCAGAGAAAAAAGAATGATCAACGGTGGGATTTGAACCCGCATCGAAAATTTTTGCAAAATCCTTTCTGTGTACACTAGGCCCTGAGGTCTTAGATAGAGAGGATATTTTATCCACGGTTGTTTGCCCCAGGGCCCAACTCAATCCATTGGTATTAACTTACGAGCTTTTAAGCCACGCCATAGGTTACCAGTCATTCACTCAATCAGTCCATTGGTATTAACTTACGAGCTTTTAAGCCGCGCCATAGGTTACCAATCGTCAGTCAATGTGTACACATTAATATATGGTAATATATGGTTAACCGTTTGTATATATAGTACCGTTGTGACTTAAAAACATTTAACGAGAATTGATTACGTGCATTTTAATTACTATACTAACCTTTTTGCATAAATATTAATTATATACATATTGATTTATACCAATTTATTAAGTTGACTTATTATTTTTACTAATTTTATAACGATTTATAACAATAACTTGATAAAAATATATTTTTCCATATCTAAAAAGAATCATTTTAATTTTCAAATTATATTCATAAACAGTTTGATGTGTGTATTTTAAACCGTCTAATTCTTAGATTTTTAACTGTCCTATTCCTTAAAACTAATCTACAATAAGTTAAAGTACGAAAATGAGTCATGCAGTAAACTTTCAAATAGACTATATATACATATCTATTTTTAGTTATCCAAGCGGACGATATCTCTTAAAAACTTATAACTTTGTAAATAGTTGAGATCCAGATGGGGCGTGGTTTACTCCACATCTTAAAAAAATAGATTATTTATCAATTTAAACACCATATTAGAAGAAATAGAAATAAATATATACGTTAAGAGTTTAAGCAGACGATTTAAATAAATTGATAAATTACTTCTTGTTTAAAATATGTTATGCGCCGGGTGTGAAGGTCCTTAAAAGTAAACAAATTTACATAGCGAGTTTTAATTCGAATAGACCCATAAATAAGAAGTCGCATAGGCCCTTAACTATTTTTTATATTGTTATAAAGGTTAGTTAGAATAATATAGATCTATTAGGGGTGTGCTAGAACCCCCATTTTATATACTACTGCCTTGGAACGGTAAGTAGCCAAATGTGGATACTGGGGGGTTAAACCAGGTTTACAGGTACCTAACATCACACTTATCCCACCTTCATCCAAGGCAACATGTAAAGTAAAGTCCCCCTTCAAGACAACTCCACAACATTAGCATAGATGGCATGATTAATACAGTCAAATAAACTAAACCAGTAAAAAAGGTGACGTGTTGATTTAAATGGCTGGTTAAAACACCCTAAACATTTATACACAGACATTTTAGCACAAAACAGAACAAATTTAAATACACGTGATATGAAATATATAACTGTAAATACACGGAAAACTAAATACATAATGGTTTAACATAGGAAATAGAACAGAAATAGCATAGAAAACATGTATTGGATGACCCTTCAGAGGTCAGTGCAATTGTGAAGAAGTCGGTCATTTGGGGTACGACAGAAATGGCAAAATGAAATTATCCAGTCCTCCCTCCGTAAAAGGTTCTAGAGGATGCCATCTTAAAGTATTTCCCGTCGTCGCACAAGCAAAGAGGGAAGTATAATGACCAACTGTAACATGGTCGACCAACAAGCTTGTAGTGTGCTGTAGTATAGCGGGGGTCGCCCCGTACTTCATTCTCAGTGTTGTTATACCTTCTGGTCCTTCGAGATCATGAATTTCAGTACTTCTTGTTCTGAAAATTGAATACCGCTTAAGCCGGTGCTAGGGTCGTGAGCAGTGTTGCACTTTCAATTACTGTTCATGAACAGACTCAATAAACCCGAGTCTGCAATTTTCTCTTTTTGTGTTGCAATTTATGCTCTCGTTGGATCACCTCCTTTCAGAATTTATTATATTTGGTTGATATTTTCAATTTAGATAACCCTTTCTTTCATGTTATGATTCCTGCCATTTACCATCTACCAAGAACTCATATTGAATAAAGCGAACCCTTCGAACACTTATGCAGCTTTTCTTGGTCTCGGCCTTTAAAATTGACGATGGAATTATTTCTTCTAAAATTTATGACAAAAGAGATGATTTTGATTTTAGTATTGTAAAGTTCCCTCATCTTGACGGAAATGTTCACCGTACCTCATCTTACGGGGTTTACTTGTCTCAGCTTATTCGTTTCGCTAGAGCTTGTTCTTCTTTTGACGACTTTAACAGTCGAATTCTCATGGATATGGGTATAATAAACTAAGAACAACATTCCTAAATTTTAATATCGAAATCTCTCTAATTTGCAAGTGTAATCTTAATGCGCTCCTTCGACATGTTACATCCTGGATTTTATGGTGATGTGATTAACAAACTTCGTAAAATTATTGGACATACCAATTTTCTCATTTTGTTCATCAACTATGCTACAAAATTAATTTAAAAGGGATATGATCCTATAGTACTACCGCATACTGCATGTTTGGTTGTAAACCCTTCTCGTTTTTGTCGTATCATTTATAACTTTTCCGCAGTTACTATGTTTGCAGCTCATTCATTAAGTACACTAGCGATAGTTGGATCCAATTGGTTTCACTTAAATATGTTTTCATTCTACATGCAAATTACTATTGTATTGTATTTGCTGGAGAGAGGATATGGTTTTTTATACTGTTTGTTTTTCACGGTGGAAATAACTCTGAGGCTGGGCGTCCCATAACCGGTGTAACCACAACCCCAGTGACTGACAATTGTATTTGTGTGTTTCTTTGTGTGCTTTGATAGACTTGTACATTTGCTGTACTGTCTGTTCGTGGTGCTGATCGGGCGGTTGTGTGTTTTATGGATGTATTTATGTGTTTTATACATGTATTCTTATAACCTTTTTGTACGTTGGATAAACAAAGTATCAAAATATGTGAGACCAACAATTTTGCGAAGTTTGCAAACGACAATCACCGTAAAACTCCTGATGTAAAATACAGTTGAACTTCGATACCTCGAACTTCAAAGGATCATATAAATTACTACGAGATAAAAGAGGTTCAAGTTATCCAATTTCTAATATGAACAATTGCTCACGTTCACAGGTTAATACATGTCAAAAGTAATGCTGAAAGCTCCTAACGGAGCTGCCACAGTTTTGATCCGCGCCGAGCTACCGGGCGTCATAAATCAGGATACAGACTGAGAGATGTTTACTAATATAATGTTTGGAAGCAATTGCATATTTGAAGATAAATTGGAAAAAAAGGAGACACATATCCATAATCAGAAATTACAGCATACGACAGTTTATGTAGACGCTAATTGCTTAGCTCACCGATATAATAATACGTGTTACTTTGATGCTTTTAAACAGATAGAACACGTGATAAACTAATAACAATACCTAACACGTTACCGTGTACTCGTGGTGTACCAACGCTTCTTAAGGTACATTTACAAGTATACTTAGTCTACAGTATATTTGACCGTAATTGCATTTAAAGTTTACTATAAAGAAACGATATATTTGACAGACGTTGCACTCAAATACAGTAAATTGGCAAACATTGCGCTCAAACTATAATTATGTGACAAACCATAGCACTCAGACTACAATATATTTGACAGACGTTTCAAACTACAATACCTTTAACAGGCATATCACTCAACCTACAGTTTCACTTAACACTTAGCCTGCTATGGACGGATGAGTGAATACCTATGCACACAGTTTGGATCAAGATGAGACGGCGAGTAATTCGGCGTCTCATCAAGATCCAAACAGTTTGACACCCTGATTGCATTTTGGTAGACACAATCATTAATTACAATTTGAATGTTGAAAATGCAGAATGTGAAAACGTCTGTAAAAATAATTTGCTCAGCAGCCTAAAGGTTATACTACGGTATATGGCAGATAATATTTCAATCCTAAATGCGGTATATTTGAACGATAATTTACTAAAATACACTATATTTGACAGACGTTGCTCTCAAACTATTTCCAGCAGGTTTTGAACATATTTTAAAACATAAAGCAGTGATTGTGCATAATGATCGATACTGAACAACGGGTGTGCAAAACTAGAGAGAATTCATAAGAGGTGTCCTAGGTAGCAGTAAGAAAATCAAATCTTACTTACATGGTGTTTAATGTGTGTATCCAACGATGCATTCTTAGAAACACATATCGCTCCATCAAAGTTTCGCTCATTCATAATTTGTGCGAGTCCTGTTTCCCTGTTATCTATGTGCAAACACCCGTTAGCTCTTAGAAAGACAGATCGTCGATTTGGCCTGTTATCAAAGCCTAATACTTCACTGTCATCCCCATTTCTCGCGGGGATCAGCGATGACATGTCAACTTCCATTGTGTGGTACAATTCAGAGGAGGTACTATAATGATCACTTGTTGTTATGTTACTGTCCCACCACTGATGAAGGTCACAGGTATTTTTACTGTCTCGTAGAAACCTGTCTCGCCACATGGGAACCACATTATTTTCAAGATTTAGATATAGACTGAAAATTATCAGAAACGTGATGCTTGTAATGGCAATGACCGTTTTGCGCATTTTGCTTTTACCGACAATCACAATGATGGCTCCAACGTATTCTGGTCAATCAGATATAAAATGTTTATGCAACTGCTTGTTGAGTGTAAATGATCGTTCGTCGTTTGACAATCCGCACAACTAAGCGTATGCTCAATGAATATGTACACTACACGCACACGCTGTAATGTGATTGGCCGCGGTTGGAAATCTCAGTGACGATCTGTATATGTTTTCCCGATATTTACATAAGAATGCAGTGTAGGTCAAAATCTCACAGTAACAGGATTCAGCAAGATGCGTTGTGAAACACTATGCCCCGACATGACCTTTGACCTTGACCTTGATGTATGTCCTTAACCTTAATACGTCATCCCGAAAAATGTTTGCCTCTATAAGTTAAACATGCATGCCAAGTTTGAAGTGTGTGTGCAGAGGCTACAAAGTTATCGCCAACGTTAAAGATAGGAAGAAACCAACCAAAACAACCTACCAACCAACAAATCGTCAGGCAGCCAGAGCAAAATAAAGCAAAAGCAATATCCTCCGGAGGGGGAGGGGCATAAAATTATAATGCTTTGATAGCGGGAAACAAATTAAGTGATATATCTGATTTGGAAACGGTGCATACTTAGTAGAGCACTATGCACCATTAACGGTCATACAATTGCATTCTTTTAATACTAAATCAATTCTAACGGTGGCAATGGTGAATCTTTCCAGTTTAAGACGTGAAAAATTATCATGTCTTATGTTTCAATATGTCAAACGCCTGGTATTGCTCTTGTTGTTGCATCTTTAAAACGAACGTAAATTCACTGGGTATACGCCATTGATGTGGCATATCGGTAGCTTTTGTGATAATAACTAAAACGGCTAATGTTTCTTGTTAACCTTATAAGCTAAATACTATTATATTTTATACTCTCTCTACTTTTTATGCAATATATAGCTTCATCTATGTCTATTCCATAGTCTATATGTTATCATTATGAACGATTGATATCGTTGATTGTACGCAGTGAAGTTTACAATACAAACCCATACGTTAACCGTTAATATTAAATGAAAAAGTAGTAGAAGTCAAGCACGCACGCACGCACGCACACACACGCGCGCGAGCACACGTACACACACGCACGTACGAACGCACGCACGCCCGCGCACACACACACACCACACACCACACACACACACACACACAAAGCCTTCCTTTTTACATTGCATCTCCTGGACAGACAACCGCTTTTGCAAGAGCACCTAGTGAACCCCATTAGTGCTTCAAGGTGTTGGCTGTTGTTTCTTTATAACAGGAACAATATGCGCATGTCCTTCTATTTTCCTACTGTGTTTTCCTCTGTTAAATATAGAATAAGCAACCTTCTTAGTTTGTGATACTACCTTAAGGTATATGAGAATATATTTTAGTGATGTTTTTCAGTCATAGAATCATTTTGTAACCTGGGTATAATATTTAGCATGACTTGGCATGTACCATTTGATTAGAGTGGATAGGGTAATAACAAATGCTGTAGCAAAATTCTGCACCACTTCTGAATCTGGCATCCACCCTCAAGTGTCATGTCTGTATATATACTATTACCTAATATCAACATAAAATTTATACTGGATGGGTTAAAAAGACTTTGCATCCATGGGACCAGTCCCATCTACTAATTGAGTAGTATAGAGAATGGGGGTTCTGGCGCACCTCTTATAGACCTCTATACTTCGAACTAACCGTTATAACAATATAAAAATTAGTTAGTTAAGGGTCTATGGGATTTCTTATTTATGGGTCTATTCGAATTATAACTCACTATGTAAATTTGTTTACTTTTAAGCACCTTCTCATCTGGGGATTAATAATTAAAGTATAATACCTCCCTAATTTCTTTTAATACCTTATTGTTTGGGTTTATTAGGATTAATTCATTTAAGTATTCGAGTTTTTCTAAAATGATTTTTTTTAAGAATTTTCGTTTTTTTATTAATTCTTCCATTTCCTCATCATTAAAGGGTTTTTGATATTATATTTTTCTGAAATATATTTAAAGGCCATAAGATATCGCCACATTTTAAATCCACTGTTTGTATAAATATGACACACCATATAAATAGGGAAAATAAAAATAAAGTCAAAGTGTGGATACCATATCATCCACTGTTCTATAGTTGGTTTTATAAACACAATTAAACATTTGGAATGATATTATTATGCAATGGAGAAAAAATTCACAAGAATCTACTACAGTCCGAGAGGCTATTGGAGAGGGTGGCGGCTATAAAACATCTAGCTAAAGCCGCGAAGGTCTCAGAAAATGAGGCCGATCATGGTTAACGAAGCAGGCAATATGATAACTCTTCCTGCTCCTAAACAAATCCCACGACCCAAATTTGACGTTTCAGTTCCGAATGATATCCATCAAGCTGATCTACTATTTTTGCCTCATGATAAAGTCCGTAGAAAAAACTTATAAATACGCCCTTACTGTGGTTGACGTGGCAAGTCGCTATAAAGCTGCGGAGGCCCTAACGACAAAAGAAGCTAAAGAGGTGGCCGCAGCCCTCAAACGTATTTACAAGTTGGCCCAAACTTCTTCAAGTAGATCCCGGGAGAGAGTTTATAGGTGCGGTCAGTCAAGTGCTTGCAGAGCATAAAGTTAAATGGTGGCGAGATATCCATCGTGACCAGGGGATTGTTGAGCGTTTTAATAGAACTTTATCAAAGCGTTTGTTTGGCTAGCAATATGCTCAAGAAATGCGACTACCCACAGGTGAGCGGTCATCTGAGTGGGTTGAAAGATTGCACGCCGTCGTTTCTGCTTTAAAATGAAGAAACCAGGCTTACCTGGATCAAACAGAAATTTATTAAATCAAGCCCCTCAGCTTATATTCCAGGACGTAAATATATTCTGAAAAAGGGCGATCCTTTGAAAAACGAGAAAATTGCAGACTCGGTTTTATTGAGTCTGTTCATGAGTAGTAATTAAAAGTGCAACACTACTCACGCCCCCCTAGCACCGGCTTAAGCAGTATTCAATTTTCAATAATAATGACATGAAAACTTATGATCACAAAGGACAAGAAAATATAACAACACTGAGAAGGAAGTACGGGGCGACTTTTTACGGCCGCCACACAAGCACTTAACACCTGCTGTTGTGAAGTACATATATTCTGAAAAAGGGTGATCCTTTGAAAGCAAAAGTAGAAATGCAAAACGAGAAAATTGCAGACTCGGTTTTATTGAGTCTGTTCATGAGTAGTAATTAAAAGTGCAACACTACTCACGCCCCCTAGCACCGGCTTAAGCAGTATTCAATTTTCAATAATAATGACATGAAAACTTATGATCACAAAGGACCAGAAAATATAACAACACTGAGAATGAAGTACGGGGCGACTTTTTACGGCCGCCACACAAGCACTTGTTGGTATTGAGGAGAAGAGAATCTCTTCAGATATTTATCCGACCTCAGTAAATTCATACCATGACGGGAGATTCTTCATATTGTTCGTGTCTGATAAAAAAAAATTACAACTACTTTACTACCTCCTTTAGCTTTTTGTATGTTTATGCCAGAGGTTTCGAGAATACTATACATCTTAGGTCTCAGGTCAATGTATTCTTCGATAGGACGCCCTGCACACTCATCTTTCATTTTACCAAGAACGTTTTTATTTATTATGCTATAAAGTGAGTGGTTAGATGGATAATCTGATGTATCGTATAAGTCAGCATTCTGAGCGATATCTCTGTACACATCTTCCGTTTCTATTTTTAGGAGAAGACTGTGTATAGTAACTGACAGCACCCCCCATAATTATTTTTCAGCTGGTTATAATAAAAGTCATGCATGAGGGTTTTTGATAAATCGAGAATGCTCATGCCTACATATACTGGGCGGATTAGACGCAGACAGCTCTTATGGATCTGAATAGCTGCAATATCATCATCGAATTTAGTGGCCCTCGCAAATGATGGACTAGCTGTTAGTTTCCGATGTTTATCTTCTTCTGAACCTCTCACCAGTTTTACATTCACTCGGCGTCTTAGATTTTCCATTGTTTTCCCAAACACACTGTTGTTCATTAACTTGTATAGGTCTTTTTCAACATCACTGGTGGCTTTTGTTCTCAGATCTGTATTTATACGAATGTATGGCTCAATCCAAGGACTCTGTTTGAAACGTAGGGCCCTATAGAGTTTTTTAACCATTAACAAGGGAATGGAGAAGTGAAGCAGAGACATATACAAACATGGTAGCTATTTCCCTGGTATAGCCTCAAAGTCTGTCCTAAAACTCATAGTAGCCCCAAATGTGTGTCCTAAAATTTCTATATATGAACTACTGCTGACAACGAAGACGATGATGGGAATGGTGATGTTGATGATGATTTTGATGATTAATTAAGATGACGATGAGTGTTATTAGAAAAATGATGTAGACGAGGATGATGATTGTCTTTCACATTTAATAACATGTATATTCTGTCTGTTTATATATAAAATTGTGCAGTTTGTTACACCCGTGTCCCGTCTATTACATACTTGTATGAGCAGTTTGATACCTGCAACAGAGGTTTCAAGCAATGACCCCTGATTGATGTTTGTTTAGTTTCTTCAACGCGTTAAATACTGAATAGTCAAGGTGGAATGCTATTTATCATGCAACGTCACCAAATACAGTCACTTCCTACTAGCATAATATTTTCCACCTCGACGCTGTATTTTGTGAGGTATAGTGCATGTGTACTGACCCGACTGGAATGCAAGTTTGTTTCAGCCAATAGGAGGAAAACAGAAGGACGAAAAAGGCATAATTAAACATAAACATCAAATTAACACATTTTCTCACCTTTGTCCCAACTATCTGTCCATATAAAATGATTAAAACTAGTTTGTTTATGTTGTAAAAGTCGATGACGTCGCTGCATGCCAATATCACGTCACGTAATTCGTACTTACATGTATTATCATTCAGGGGACGAAACTGCTTTAGCAATCTTTCCTTTTCTTAATTTTCTCCATTTTTCTTGGAGTTGCATGATAAAAGAATTACTAGGCTAGTAGTTTGGAAGTTCAGCTGTATTTTGCTTGTCAGAAAAGTAGTTAAATGCTCGCCAAGGCTCGCATTTAACAACTTTTCTAACTCGGCAAAATACAGCTGAACATCCAAACTACTAGCATAGTAATTCTTATATCAATGTATGAAAGGCATAACGTAGCTAGAGGAGTTTGAATAACAAACAATGCAGACTGCAGAATACATGTTTGTGTTCGTAAGACCGCAGAATACATGTTTGTGTGCGTATGGAAACACATATTGCCATGTCTTGTTTCAGATGGGTTGACCAACTTAGTGGCTTTGACGGACAGGATTAAGAAGCAATACTGGCCTGATTGGGACGACAAAACTGTAGCTGGAACAAAGAAGCGAAGTATCTGTAGAAGATAATATTTGCTGAGGCTTCAATGGATGATATCAATTTCATGTTTTTTATCAGCATCAGAACATGCACCGATTCAGTCCGGCGATTACGCTGTATATGCAAGCCGACATGGTCAAATATATAATGTCTTAAAAACTGTTTAATTCAATTCTGTAGCATATAAACAATGTAAGGGTTATATAACTTTAAGACACGTTGCAAATAGAGACTTCTAACTCTTTTGGTGCCAAATAAGTTTTGTTTGCAAACAGTATCGTGGAATTCAGTTTCAGAGTAAGCTTTCCTTACATTTCATTTCAAAAATATAAGTGGTGTATCTAACAGTTTGGATCCATATCAGGCAACAGGATTCAAATCCGGCGACAGTGCCAACGAAAAATTGATTCATGCATAATGTGACAGTGACACACTGGACACGAGTTACATATTGACTGACTGTATTATTAACTCCAGAGGCCAAATGGTTATGGTCTTCCTCACCACTCTGACTCGACTCCCGGTTTGGATGTTCTATGTTTGGAAGCCTTTCATCTGGCTTGCAGTAGGTCGGTGGTTCTAAATGGGTGTTTTCTTCTGTGATCAGAACAGTGCAATTTGATCCGTGCATGAAAAAAGCATGGGGTCTACCTCCACTTGTAATTAGCTTGGCATCGCGATATGACTGGAATACTTCTGAAGTGATGTAAAACATCTATCCACACAATCAAATTAACAAACAAATGCCGGGAAGGAAATGTAATGGACATGTTGAAACAAAACATACTTATAACATATAAATACACAGCAACATACCGAGGTTATTTGAACTTCCGAGGTACATTTTTCCATTACCTCGAAATGTTAACCCCGGAATGTCTTTGTAAAGTGGAAACAACATATCCCAGCTAAATGTTGACTGTACCTCGGAACATAACTGATGTGCATACGTGAGCGATGTGTGTACTTGCACACAGTCATGTTTCATATCTGGGCGTGTCCACAAATTTTGTAGAGCATGCGCAGTTGTAAACGCTTCATCACACGCATGCGTGACTCAACCGTCACTTGCACTGCTCACTACGATAAGATACTATAAATAAGTACTGTGCGAGGAGATTGCTTCCGAGTTCGAGTATCTGCAACATTGCACTGGGCGAAAACAATATTTATTTGGATAGTACGAGAATAGGTTTGTAGTCATGTTTCATATCTGGGCGTGTCCACAAAATTTGTAGAGCATGCGCAGTTGTAAACGCTTCATCACACGCATGCGTGACTCAACCTTCACTTGAACTGCTCACTACGATAAGATACTATAAATAAGTACTGTGCGAGGAGATTGCTTCCGAGTCCGAGTATCTGCAACATTGCACTGGGCGAAAACAATATTTATTTGGATAGTACGAGAATAGGTTTGTAGAGACATTGTTTTAATATAAAAATATTTTAATCACTCCTGAATCTTTAGCAGACAGGTGTTCTGGTAATCGTGCATTCACTCTTTATGTTGCTGGTGTTGGAGCAGAAGACAGGTATTTCGGTCATCGCGCATGTGCTCTATGCGTTACTAGCAGAGGAGCAGCGAGATAAGCACATGTGTGTAATAGCCTATTGGCGCACTTTCAACCATGTTCTGGATAGTATTTATGTTATACCCGTGTTTCTGCATTTAGACGCCGGGTTGTTCGCAATCTTATTTGGATCCAAACTGTCTGCATAAATTCCAAACATTTATGTGTGGTACACTGAAATCTAAGGCGTCAAAAAATGTTATTCAACTGACATATTTCAAAATGCTAAAATATTAGCAAACGCATCGACAACTTTGAGAGAACGCTAGTTTAACCAGTTTTCATGTTTATTTGCTCTCCCCAGCATACTACACACCGACTTATAGGGTGTGTGTTTAACCCTTTCCCCGTTATATATGTTGTTGTTTTTTCGAGATGTTAATACTTACTGAATATTCATGGCCAAAATGGTTATAATGTAATATGGAAGGTGGAACATTATTGCCATATAAGAAACGAAAGAAACAGATCTATTAAATTCCATTAGCAAACAGCTCATATAGGAACTGTCTGGTCTGGATCTACTTGGCATGTAAATAAGTTAAAATGCGTTTATATGAAGGAATAGTAAAACGTATTTAGATGATTCATTTCCGTGTGAGAATAATTGACGATATGGACAAAAGGGATATGACGGTCCCGTATCGCCCACGTGAGAAATGGCAAAACAATGTAAATCTTTGTGGAAAACCTCTAGATGATGTTGGAAGCGTGCCAATAGACCCTCTAGATGATATTCCGTGCAAAATATCAAAACTCTACGCCTTTCACTTTCGGAATAAAAGCTTTTCCTATGTATTCCACGGGAAATATAGGCAATGATAGAAACTGTAGAATCATATCTATATTATTTTATCAGCAGACAAAGCAGACCCTGATCATGCAGCTCCAACGTCGGATCTGGGTCTAGTCTGTCTTCACGGGAACAGGAATGCGTATTTATTGAGTAAATGGATAAGTGAGTTTAAGTAATTTTAAGCGATATTATTTCTTCCACGACAGTCAATGTAGATTCAGCTCTTTTCGGCAACTTTTTTAAAACAAAACAGCAGATGCTGATCAGACATTTCATGTAAAACGGTTCTATCATGTTTTGTTTTTTTGAAAATTCAGTGCAAAAGCTATGCATACAATTAAAAACGGGACCTATCTGCATAACTTCCGTTTTGCATAAAGTCTAACTTGGTGAGGATAGGACAATTGTGAGATTGGGATCCCTATAGCTTTGGTTTAAACTCGGAGGCATTTTGCTACTGACTGTTTCAAGGCGCTACTCCTATCTTTACAATAATTGCATTCATTTTTTGAGTAATTTATAATATTGAAATTGTGTTAGCTTCATTTGCCATTTTCATGTGCACTTGGGGGTAATTCTGAGTTTATATATGCAGACTGCCTGTATCGACAGTATATTTTCTTATTTTGACCAACACTGGTCTAATCCCTCTTCATAATGCCTTTTGTATTCCGTGCAGTTTTTTTATATTCAGTCAGATGTCTGAGGATTGTATAATAGCTGTTCAATAAATAATAGTTACACTAAACTACTGTTTTAAAGATGTCCTACGCGCATCCTTCCAGGTCAATTGTGTCAACAGCTAACTGTACGGTTTGAAACTAAATAAAGGTACAAAATGAGTCATGCAGGAAACTGCATGTTATATAAAAGTACAAAAATGAGTCATGCAGGAAACACTACATACAGAACAAACAGTCGCCCGAACAGCAACATGTTTAAACTGCAAACAGACTTAAGAGCTTTGTGAAAAGCAATGCGTAATCATGCATAAAACTGAAAACGAATCAATCATCGGTGATTTACGATTTATGCCCGCCATTGTCCGCAAATTGTCGTAGAAATTAATTATGCACAAACGTAGAGGCCGAGCATGTAATCGAATGTAAAGAATTCTGACAGCGTCGAAGTCGAGATGCCTTCAGTAAGTTTAAGCCATTTTGAATTTGCTGACCGTTTCTGAAAATATCCGCGTGGTTTCGTCGTTTACATTTAACCCCCGATTTTAAAGGATTTTGTCATTTTAAAATAAATTTGAGGTTTAAGGGGTCGATCTAATTTTTTTCATCATTTCTATTTGTTTATGCAATTTGGTACATATTTATGCTGTTGAAAAATAAGCGTAGAACATATTTGATATACGTATATATTTATAGATATATCACTTTACACACTTCGATCGTATCAACATATAGTGCCTGTTTCAAGTGTTTTTGTTCAAATATTGAAATTACAGATTTTAATACGCAGGTCACTAACACATTTATATTTGCAACTTATGGTAAAGAATAGCAAGAAACCTGTACAGCGGCAGAGAACATCTGAATCGTGCCGTGTTGGTGTATATCAGAGCGGATTTGAAATCAGGTGCATTAATCATTATATTGGTCAGTAAATAAGAATGAATATCATAAGATTTATATCCTAGTCGCTCTTATAATCAACGAACAATCTATTGAACGAGAACCGTCACCGTAGTTAGGTTTCAGTATTGTGATAATACAAAATGATTAAGTTCAGTTGTGAATTTGTTTGATTGGCATCAAGTAACAATTACAGTGTTCCGTTTTCGTTATCCAGATGCTAATGTTGACTATTTTGCAGTCGATTTTAAATATTTGAGTCTGTATATTGCAGGATATGGCGTGTTCACGACAAAAGAGTTTGAAGCGGGGAAATATATTCCTGAATACAAACGGAAAATATCAAGTAATCAAGATGCAAGATTACGAAAGAGGCCATATGACAACGAAGAAAAGGTGAGCTTCATGTACTACTTCAGATATAAAGACAAGATATTATGTTAAGAACGGATTGTTTTTTCTGTACACAGCATAATCCTTCCTCAGTTTATACGATAAAGGCAAATCGCAGACACGTAAAGGGTTGCAGAAGAAAGTGTCTTCTGATCAAAGGTTAATGATATTTGATGTATAGAAACACTCAAGTGTTTTACTAGTGTTAACAGTCGTTTTGCGGAAACTGTAGGAAAATAAGTCTAAAAGTTGATTTGCTTCAACTACGCTTATACTAATGGTTGCGTAATGGGCAATGTACTATACAATAATAATGAGCTTCTTAGAACGGTTTTCGCTGCGAAATAGTGGTATTTTGTTTCGATGACTTGTCAAAAGCACGTAAGACGAGTGATTAATTCAAATATAATATATACTGAATAGATTTTTTTTGTTCTGGATTGCCGTCCTTCCTTGATGTACCGCATTTATCTCTACAAACCTATTGCTCTAAAAGAAGTGTTTGCAAATATCGTTTTCATGCAAATATGCATGTGTAATAAAATATAAACATGTGTTGACAACATTTGTACTGCAGAATGTTAGGAAATGAAAATAGTGGTTCATTGTTACCTCGGAACGTTCACGATTTAACACACAGTTAGTTATTCCCAGATGAAATGTTTTATTCCACCGTTTGCAGATAAGAGGTTCTATGGCGATGTAGAGAAAATAATTTGCACTGATTAGGTAAAGAGTAGATATTTTGTTTGAAACATTTTACATGAGATATGACAATTTAGAAACAATTTGCAAGTCATGTTTGTAAACTGAGATTGGTATTGTAGTTTAAATGAGTGTATACTTAAGTATAGCTCAGTCTTTTACTTAGTTAAGGATACTTTTAACCGGCCAGCGTTTAGATAGCTTACAACTGTGTTTCATAGGACATTTTTATAACCATAAACCTTCAGTAACTGATGTTTGACGCTTGTAACTCATAATGTTTGCACCGCATCTGTGTATGTGTGTGTATAAATCTACCTCAGAACGTCTATGTATAGTAAAGATGGTATGTTTATTTATATACGTACCTCAGTCAGGTTTTAATGGATATTTAAATGCAGTCTTTGAGTGACCTGCTTGTTTTCTAGCAACTTAAACCCCGACTCCAACTTTTGAACTAGATGAAATAGAAACTGCATGTTAGTGTACACACCAATCTGTTCCAGCTTTATCTATTTAGTGGGATTAGGTCAAAGTCAATGTCACCTTTCAAGATCATTGTTTGTGTACACATGCATTTTTAAGGATGCAATTATTGAGTGGTTAAGGTGTAGGTCAATATCACTCTCAAAAGGTAAAACACAAAATCTGTATAATTACATGTATAATTATAACGCAGACTGTTATAAAAGAATTGTAAGCATATATCGTTTTTAAGCAAATATGCATGTTTTTATATTTATGCCAACAACATTTGTACTGCAGAATGTTAAGAAATGAAATTAGTAATTGTGGTTCATTGTTTCCTCGGAATGTTCATGATATAACACGCAGCTAGTTAGCCTTCCTAGAACGTGTCCGATTCTCACCGTAGGCATATTGGATGTTCTTTTGTGATGTAGAGAAAATAATCTGCACTGATTATGTAGAGAAAAACGGTTTTGTTTCAAACAGTTTAGATGAGAAACGACAGAAAAGAAACAATTTTTAACCGAGAAATTTCACTAACTGATGTTTTACCCTTGTACCTCATAATGTTTGCAAAGCATCTGTGTATGTGTGAGTGCATAAATGTACATCAGAACGTCTGTGTGTAGTATTGATGGTATGAGTATTTATTACGTACCTCAGACAGAGGTAATAAATGCCTAACTATGCATTTTCAATCGGAGACGACCCAGACCAGACTGGTTTGGTAGGAACCGTCAGGTCAGTGTGTATTCTGTTTGTATGCAGAGTTATTCTTTGTGCTTTATATGTTGCTGTAAAGGCTGTTTTTATTTAGTGACATCAGGTAAATGACAAATGCACCCTTCAAGATCAAAGGTAGTGTACAAATGCAGTTTTAACAAATGCATCTATTGAGTGGGTCGAAATCACTCTTTGTAAAAAAACGATTAATGTTTGAAAAAACAGAATAATATTGGCTTTTGCTTTTTAGCTTATACAGAGGCTTAATTTTTGTTGTGCCCATGATTCTCAAAGAGTTGCACCATTTGAGTGCGGTCAGGCCAATGCCATGTCTTACAGTCAAACGTTATCTTCCGAGGTAAATAAAACTGTTTAGCATTTTATTATTTGGATCAATGAAAAAGTAGTAAAGTCAAGCAGAAAAAGCCACACACAAAACGCCACCATCACCAAAACACCTACAGAAAGCATAGCAATTTATACGTATACACACACATACAGTAGAAAGTCACATACAAGACGCAATCACCACCAACACATCAATAGACAGCATGTCACCCACACACAACCAAACACACTCAAACACACGAGAAGAACACAGAAAACACCAACAAATACACGAGCACCGGAGACAAACATGAACAAAACACAAGCACGAAGACACAAGACAAACAAAAGTAAGGATAACAAAGAGAGAACCGTCTTGGCACGGTCAGTAGCAAAATCACCACTGGGGATTTAAACCGGTTCACGGACGTCCTAACCTCACACTTATCTCAAAGTCACCCTAGCTAAACAAACATTGTAAATAAAGGTATCCCCGCCGGACTTCCCCACAACATAGAAGACAGTAATCACAGTACCAAATGTAAAACATAGCATAACAACGGTGAAAGTCCGTCAAATATGTACTCAATGACTTTGCTGAAGACAGAGCAACTGCAGGGAAGCCGTTAAGGGCACGACAGAGAAAATGTAATACATGAGTCTGGTAAGCTCATCCCATTTCTGGGTTTAAGAGTATACCATCATAGAGTACTACTCTCGGCCTGTCATCGTGTAAGCAAAGAGGTAAGCGTAGCGACCGACTGTAAAGGGGTCGATAACCAAACATGCAGTTTGTTGCAATATAATAGGGTCATAACCTTTCTTCCTAAAAGTTTTAACCTAAACGTTCTTTGTGAAATTGCATGTTGTTCAATTTGAGTTGACAACATTTGTACTGCAAAATATTAATGGTTCATTGTTACCTCGGAATGTTCATGATATAACACACAGTTAGTTAGCCTTCCCAGAATGTGAACGATTCTCACGGTAGGCAGATTGGATGTTGTGATGTAGAGAAAATAATTTGCACTGATTATGTAGAGAAAAACTATTTTGTTTCAAATATTTTAGATGAGATACGATCGCATAGAAACACTGTTCAAAAATCGTGTTTCTATTCTGAAAATTGGTAATGTTATATGATTGTAAGTATAAAGGCGTTGGCATTTGAGTTTTCGTATCTATTAAGAGTGTAAGAATATAACATTTGATTCTTTTCATTGAGTTAACTTCGGTAACAGATGTTTGATGCTTGTACCTCATAATGTTTGAACGTGTGTGTTCATAAATGTACATCAGAACGTATGTGTATAGTATTGATGACATGTGTATTTATAACGTACATCAGACACAGGTTTTAAATTGATCACATAATATTTGTATATTAACCTTTTCCTCCATGAATACTTTGCAGTCTGAGAGGACCCAGACCAGCCTGGTTCGGTAGGAACTCTCAGTTCAGGATCTACCATGTTTGCATAATATATATGTTTTGTTCTTTATATTTAGTATTCTTATTCACATTAAAACAGCTGCAGTTCGGTGGTCTGTTTTGTCCTATTTGTTTTCTGACAGCAACGTTAACCTTGGCTCCAACTTGGCGCCAATAATGTTGGCATTTGCTTTTGAGCTATATAAAGAACCTTAATTTCTGATGCCCTCGTGCATCTCAAAGAGTTACATCATTTGAGTGAGGTCAGGATAATGCCATGTCTTAAACGAGTCTGTAATGTTCTCTTTTCGTGTTGCAAGTTTTGCTTTCGGGGGATCACCACCCTTCAGAATTTAAAGTAATACGTTATCTTTCGAGGTAAATAAGCATTTTGTTATTTAAATCATACCTAACTTTTCTTTGTGAAATTGTTATTTATACAGATGCTGACTGTCTTACAGCAACTATACAAGTATTGCAACCAGTCGAAGAAAATTCATGTCCATTATGAAAATAATATTCTGCAGATTCTCACAAAGGTAAAATCCGTATAGTTACTTGTATAATTGTAACGCAAAGTATTATAACAGTAGTGTTTGCAAATATCGTTTTCATGCAAATATGCATGCTGTTAAATTTGTGTTGACAATATTTGCATTGCAGAATGTTTAGAAATGAAAAACACAGGCAGCCTTACCAGAATGTGTTCTTTTCTCACCTTAGGCATATTGATATGCTATGGTGATCAATGTTTGCCAAACAACAGAATAATGTTGGCTTTTGCTTTTTAGCTGTATATAGATGTTCAATTTTTCGTGTGCTCATGCATCTCAAAGAGTTGCACCAATGGAGTGAAGTCAGGTCAATACCATGTCTAAAGGTATAACGTTATCTTTGGAGGTAAATAAAACAGTCTAACATTTTGTTATTTAAATCAAACCTACAATGTTTTTGTTATTTATACAGATGCTGGCAGTCTTACAGCAGCTACACAAATCTTGAAGCCAGCCGAAGAACATTGTGGTTCATAATCATAATGATACTCTGCAGCTTCCCACAAAGGTAAACAATAAATCTGTATGTCTTGTATAATTGTAAGGCAGATTATTATAAAAGAAGTGTTTGCAAATATGATTTTCATGCAAATATAATTTAGGTTGACATCATTTTTACTACAGAATGTTAAGAAATAAAAATAGTTGTTCAATGTTACCTCGGAACATTCATGATATAACAGTTATTTAGCCTTCCCAGATAAAGTGCTCTATTCCACCGTATGCAGATTGGATGTTATATGCTGATGTAGAGAAAATGATATGCACTGATTATGTAGGGGAAAACTATTTTGTTTGAAACATTTTAGTTGAAATATGACAATTTAGAAACAATTTTCATATGGGCGCCCATAAACCGGTTTAACCCCCAGTGACTTTTGTCACTGACCGTTCCAAGGTGGTACTTCCATCTTCCTATTATTGTATGTTTGTTTTGTCTTTATGTGTCTCTTGTTGTTTTTTCTAGTTATGTACATTTGCTGTTTCCTTGTGTTGCTGTTCGGGCGAGTGTTTGTTCTGTATGTGGTGTTTTTGTCATTTTTGTACTTTTATATTCTGAAAATTTGTATTGCAGTTTAAATGATTGTAAGTATTGGAATTTGATAATTCGTATGTATTCAGAGTGTAGGAAAACACATTTCATTAGAGTAAGTATTTTCATTGAGTGATTTTCACCTGCCTAAGACTGTATTCCTAAAACTACTTAAGTATAGCTCAGTCTACTAGTTAAGCATAATTTTGAACTGAACAGTGTTTATATATCATATAACTGTGTTTCACAGGACATTATTACAACGTATAACCTCAGAACGTCTGCGTATAGTATTGATGGTATGTGTATTGCATGTTAACCCTTTCCTCCAATAATACGCCTAACTACGCCATTGCAATCGGAGAAGACCCAGAACGTCAATGTATAGTATAGATGGTATGTGTATTTATATACGTACCTCAGACAGAGGTTTTAATACATATTTAAATCCTGCCTTTGAGTGACCTGTTTTGTCTCATTCGTTTTATATCAGCAACATTAACCTTGGCTCAAACTTTTGAAATAAATGAAATGGAAACTGCTTGTTAGTGTACACATTCATTGAGTCAAGGTCAACGTCATAACGATATTGTTTTTGTACAAATGCAGTTTTTAAAGCTGCATCTAGGCTTAGTTGTTAATGTGCTCATGCATCTCAAAGAGTTACATCATTTGAGTGAGGTCAGGTCAATGCCATGTCTTAAGTAAAACGCTATCTTTGGGGGGGATTAAACTGTCTAGTATTTTGTTATGTAAAACAAACCTAAAACTACTCTGTTAAATTGCTATGCGTTAGATGCTGACAGTCTTACAGCAACTATACAAATATTCTGAAAATAGGTGATCTTTCGAAAGCAAGCGTAGAAATATAAAAAGAGAAAATTGCAGACTCGGTTTTATTGAGTAGTAATTAAAAGTGCAACGCTATTCGCGCCCCCTAGCACCGGCTTAAAAGTCTTGAAGCCAGCCGAAGAACATTCAGGTTCATTATCAAAAGGACATTCTGCAGATCCTCACAAAGGTAAACAATAAACTGTAAATTACTTGTATAATTGCAAGGCAGATTGCTATAAAATAAGTTTTCGAAAATATCGTTTTCATGCAAATATGCATGTTGCTAAATTTGTGTTGACAACATTTGCTATGCAGAATGGTACGAAATGAAAAATAGTGCTTCGCTGTTACCTCGGAACGTTCATGATATAAAGCAGTTAGCCTTCCCAGATAAAGTGTGCGACTCCAACCGTAGGCACATTGGTTGTTTTTGCGATCTTGAAAAAATAATCTGCACTGATTATGTAGAGAAAAACTATTTAGCTTCGAACATCTAAGATGAGATATGACAATTTAGGAACTATTTTCAAAAAGCATAAATTTGAACCGGCCAGTGTTTAGATATCTTATAACTGTGTTTCATACAGTGCCCCTGTATTGATTCACAGGTGCTGGTAGCATGCTATGTCTCCACAACAACAACAGAAAAAACTCAATATAACTGGTTCATAAGGCATTGTCCCGGTCTGATAGCATGGAAGGATATCTTGTATTCACAATTTCTTAAAATAAAACTTACATGTAAAAATAACTCTATAAGCTTGAAATTGACAGGTTTTAAACCGAAAGTCAAATCCTCACCGACATCAATTTCAAGCTTATAGATATTATTTTATTTAACCCTTTCCCTGTTCAATGTTTATTCCAAATTTCAATACCTACTGAATATTCATGGACAAAAATAGTTATAATGAACTATAGAAGGGGGAACATTACAGCCATTTTACAAAGCAAAGAAATAGATCTATCAAATTATATTAGCAAACAGAGCAGACCCTGATCAGACGGCTCCTCTAAGAGCCGTCTGATCTGGGTCTTCTCTGTTTGAAATTGCCCGAAAACATGTTCATATGAGGGAAAGGGTTAAAGTACAATATGAAGAAATTTTGAACACAAAATACTCATTCATTCTATATTTAATATTGTGGGAAATATAGATGACCGCTCATCAATTATGAAGAGTAATATCAATTATTGGTGATTGACACGCCTATTATGTCTTTTGGATTATGTCTTTTTCAATGGGTGGGTCTTAAATATACTGAACCAATGAACTGTAACATATTGATAGTCGCAAAAGAGCGGAAATACCCGATAAGACTTTTTTTAAAGTTGTCGGAACTTTATTGATGACCAAATAATTAACACAAGGATGATCATAAATCACTGACCCCCTGCGCTGAAACACCAGGGTAGTTTCCGTACATTGTAGAACACGCAAAGCGATCATTGTTTTTATGTATGACCAAACCATTTGACCCTCATTATACTGAATTATCGTCCGCTTCAAAAATGTAGTCTGCAAAATAAATGAAATAATCATTGCTTTATTTCGTTGAAAACAAACAGAAAAATGAGAGTCATACATATTTGATCCTAGTAAGACTCTGAGTAACTCATCATCTACTCAGTATACAAACTGTTTGTAAATATTAAAGGAAGCCACGCTCGGCGGGCTAAGGGTTGATCTGCATATATTTTTTTTATCTTTTGAAACTTGCAGGATCCTATAGAGAATGTCCAAGTTACCTACATTTATCATGCTGAAAGAACTTGCTTTTAAAAATGACTTTTTTGTTTTCTTGCCGGATTTCCTTCTGTCTTCTTTTAAAATAAAAAATGACTAATTTTTGTTTCCGCGACAACACATCGAACTAGTGTTAGTGTATCATTTCCAAAGGCAAGTGACTGCTTAATGCTGGAGAACAATATTACTAAAGTTACGTAAAGAGTTTCCTGTACTATTGTATATCTACTACAATATTACGTAAAACCTCTCTATAACGACCACTAAATTACATTGATTATTTGGTGTTTAATACAGTTGGTTGCTTAAATCGAGGTGAAAGTAAAAGGAGCTTTCTGTTTTAATTTCGCTTTGCTTTAAACCGCCACCTGTCTTGTTTTCAACCAAATAACCTGTCTTGTTGTTGCCGTAATACAGATGTTCTTCTATACAGTTCAGCCTATAACGACGGCTGCAATATTACGACCACTTCACTATTAAAACCGACTTTTTCTGGACCCTTTGCTCATACCTACAGTTGATTCAAATATTTCCCCCACAACTTTATAGCAGTATTGAAAAGACAGGTGGTTGCTTAACGCAGACTGAAAGTACTTTCAGTTTTCTTTAAACTACCATATGCTATGATGACCCATAGCGGGGTACACTCAAAAGCCCCTCACTACAAAAGCTCCTCATACAAAAGCCCCTCACTACAAAAGCCCCTCGACCAAAAGCCCCTCACTAAAATGGTCAAGGCTTACAAAAGCCCCTCACTATTTTTCACGTAACTTTATTGTTAATTAATCATTATACTCCAAATATATGGACATGCATTTAAACCTTACTGTGAAAAATGTAGCATAGTTCCCCAGTAGAAAGTAATAAATTCGGGTATTTGCAAACAGTTTGGAAAAACTAAAGAACAATATGACAGGTCAATGCTATATATTTTTAGCAGTATAAGGGTTAATAAGAGCTCCACGTTGGTTTGTATACCTGTCCAAATTAATAGAGTAATAACATAAGATTCGGTTTCATTTTGGGACACTATATAGGAATATCATTAACGGTAATAAAAGTTAACCTGTTTCACTTTTCTGCATACACTCCATGCACATTATCAAATCGTTTCTTATATATTACTTTTAATATTTATATTTATTTATTCTATTAATGAATATTCGTTAGGTTAGGTAATTGTAATACAAGGCTAATATCACACAATTATCAATGTTTATAAAAACATAAATTGTATAACCACAAGGAGGATATTCCTTTATATCTATTGACAAACAGAATAGATCCAGATCATACTGATTATAAAACTAAGCCTTCTGGTTCAGGTTCTACTATATTTGCTCAATGACAATTAATGAATATTCATGAATATTCATTAGGTGAACCAAATATCATTGTATATAAAAACAAGCATAAATTGTATAACCACAATTAACTAACCCACAAACCGTTTTACTAATTCCTTTTCTTAACTTCTAAACAGAGTAGACCCAAATCAAATTTAAAGCTACATGTATATGGTCTGGCTTAAAGCTAGTTCAATTAACGATCAAAGGTGCCAGATGGTCAGTAAATCCCCTAATTTCTCAGCGGGGGCAAGGGTCAGTGATCACACAACTGCCATCTATCACACACTGTCTTATCAACAAAGTTATGAATTATTACGTAACAGGAATGCGTCTAATGAAACCGAACTACCTAACAATGTGCCAATTGTCTAAAACAGCTTCTCGAAAAATAGAAGATACATGTAACTATGTTTTGACTAATTAGATCTATGGCTAAGCATAATCACGAAGTAAATACTGTATTTACTTCGTGGCATAATTAAACCCTAACGATTTAAAACAGATTATTGCGAATTCTAGTTCTAAAGATAGATATGATCTAGATCTTTTCTAAAATACTTTTACTAGATCAGCTACGGTACTTTACAGTAGCCAGAAAGAAGACATTTTACAACACATAAATGAACGCCGTGAGACTGTACATGTATATCTTAATATCTAGATCTTATTAAAACAAAACGAGATTTAAAATTCTAAATACTGTTGATCTAAATTATTCGACGGGTGTATCACAATAGCCCCTCACTTCAAAAGCTCCTCATACATAAGCCCCTCACTACAAACCCCCCCCCCCCTTGCATAAGCCCCTCACCAAAAATGGTCAAGGTTTACAAAAGCCCCTCACAAAAAACAATACTAACATTAATTGAACTAAATTTAAGTGTTTTGTTAAGTGTACTTTTAAAAGGAGTGTGCTAATAACCTTACTTAATGAATCTTTATAAGCTTGTCATTGAGCGAACAGGGTAGATCCAGATCAGATAGCTCAGTATGTTAATTTTGATCTACTCTGTTTGAAATTTAAGAAAGTTAAGGAATTAGAAAATGGAAAAAGTTTGTGTTTAAGTTAATTGGGGTAATAATAATTTATAAACAATATGACCAATATTGCATCATCCATAGCTATTGAATCTATATTAACTGTCACAAAGCAAACATGGTTGAACCAGATCATATAGCTTTAGATTTGATTTGGGTCTACCCTGTTTGAAATAAATATAAGGAATCTCCTCCTTGTGATCTACTATGTTTACTTTTATAAGTATAGAGTGTGCTAATTACCTTACTTAATGAATCTTTATAAACTTTTCATTCAGCAAACAGGGTAGATCCAGATCAGATAACTGTAATTTTGATTTTGGTCAACTTTGTCCAAATATTTGGAGTATACTGATTAATTAACAAAAATAGTGAGGGGCTTTTGTAAGCATTGGCCATTTTAGTGAGGGGCTTTTGATCGAGGGGCTTTTGTAGTGAGGGGCTTTTATATGAGGAGTTTTGTAGTGAGGGGCTTTTGAGTGTACCCCTATTCGACATATCAGACATGTCCAACAAATAAATAAAAATGTCTCCCATTTTAAAGAAAGGCCAGATCATGGGATCTTTTTTTCCAAAGTTCAGCTGGTAATTTATAGGGCGTTCCTGAAGTCCGATTCATTCAAGCTTCTTGTTGTATCTACCCTTCGGTATACGCACATTTTCCCTCTAGGACAATTGTCCTCCTGTTTGGGCATGGGAGGACATTTGCCACCTACTGTTTTGACTTGGGCGGACAATTTGCCCCCGGTATTTTTGACAGGGCTGACATTTGTCCCCTTCAACTTTTATTTTATTTTACTTGCTGTTCTTGCTCGCAAAGGAGAAAAAGAAAATACCTACATTGCTCTAAAAACAGATGGTTGATTACACAGGAAATCGGAAATGCAGAAAGAGTAAGGAGCTTTCTAAATTACTTCAATTCTGCAATTAGCTGTCATCTGTTTTAAACGACCGTCAAATCAACATTTTTTAAGAATGGTTGTTAACAATCGCCCCTTAACCGATAATCTTTCTAAACCGATATTGGAGCTACATGCATCCTGTGTTTAGTTACCATCGTTTTTAAATGACAGCCAATTCAACTGTTTTGAATTGTTATTTTACCTCGCTATACCGGTTTGAGAACCTCTCTAATCAGGTCATTTTCTCGGTATGGTCCCAGGGTTCGTTTTATAAGATTTTCCAGTAATTTTGTTATTACCAGGAGCAGTTACATTTTTACGCATTGAATATTAGACCACCGGCTTACTTTAAAACTAGCAATTTGCATTTAAATTAAGAAATATCCTTTTAAAAAGAAAGAAAGTTGGCGTATGAGGGACATATTTTGCTGTACGTATTTATTAATAAAATGATAGCTGCAGTATAACCTCTGCAAAGCAACACTCTGGGGGATATTGAACTTCTGTATTGTCGTTGTAGAGAGGTTGTTGCTCATCGAGTTTCATGGCAAATCTCTCTCAAGAGACAACCCAGTAAGGAATACCTGGGATCTTGGGAATACAGGTGGCTGCTTAATGCAGGACAAAAGTACTTTTATCCTGCATTAATCTGCCACCTGCCTTAAAACAGACATTTTATTTGTATCGATGTGGAGAGGTTTTGGGGATTCATTTAAAGTGTTGTTGAAAGGAGGTGTTTGCTGTGCAGAGGGCCGTTGTGGAGAGGCTGTACTGTATGCTATAAACCCCTTCACCGTCATTATGACGTAATAATCCGTCTAACATAGTCACTGCCAAATCAGTGTCTGCTTAAATGTTTCATCTACTTTTCTTTATAAAAACTTGGAATTTTATGATAGTTTTTACTTAACCCTTTCCTCCATAAATACTCCTTTCTACGCCTCTGTAAAAGTCACCTGTTAAAACCAATGTGATAAAAAAGAACATTTGCTCCTACATGTATAGGAGCATATGTTCTATTTATCACAATGGTTTCAAATTACAAAATTCTAAAAACAATAAGTTTATCTACTTAATACTCCTTTTCGGTAGATTTATTCAAAGAGGTTGGATCCAAATAGAGCCTACATGTATGGAGGAATGGGTTTAAAGAAACTTTAATATGAGTGTCAAATGGTTTGGATCCTTATCAGACGCGGCGTCATTAGAGTTTTCAAGTTTGACATGGAAGGGTTTAATAGTAAATACAACTTACAATCGGAAAATTGTGACCTATTTCCAAATAAGGAATTGGTCATGGAATTTAAGCAGGCGACACTTTGGTTTAGACATATCCGTTTAACGAAAGAATGTGGGTGTACGAGGTCCGTGGTTTGATGTTAAGATAAATCACGTACATGTACGCTTCTTTAATAGCATTGATTAATTTAATTCGTATGCCACTTCACTCCCAGAATTCGGTTGCCATGACATTAACAACAGTATAGATCCAGAACAGACGTCCAATATCTCATTATCAAACCAGAACCAAAACTGATTTACACCTATATCTACGTTTTTAGAAAAAAATGGATTATCTTTTTTCATCCATAGGATACAGGTACATCATGGCATTGAATCGATTGAGCAACATCTAAATATGCAGTACATGTATATCAAGCAGAAAGACAAAACATGTACACAGGTAGACTTGTACACAGTAAAATATTAACCACAAACGTAATAAAACAACCATTCAAGTATTATTCGAATGACTATTGAAACTGGTTAAAACGTACATTTTAAGCTGCCGAACCAATACTAAATAATGGGGAAAACTTCTAACTTTACAACTCACCTGGCTGAATTGATATTAGATGTATTTAGTAAGTAAAATCCCTCAATGTTTTCGTCTGCCAGCACAATATTTATATAGATCTATACAGAAATCATAAGAAGGCCAGTGATGACTATTCTCATAACAGAATCAATAGGTTTTGTTGGTCGTTTCCAGTAGATTTCTGATAATTAAAATTTAGACTGATGTGAAACTGAAAACAAAATCGATTAGGAATTAGAATCGGAACCTAAAACATAGAGTCGAAATGAAGATGAATTCACTAACAATGTGCACAAACGTATGCAAACTTGATACAACTTATACAACTTATTAACGTATCGTGTGCGTGTGTGTGTTTTGTGTTTAACGGGTGTTCCGTGTTTTTATATAAATAATCTTACGTTTTGAACAACAAATAATTGAAATAGAAAGCATTCTAGAATATCGCACCCATATTTTGCAGAAACCAATCCGACAATTCACGGCCAGGTTATATTCCAGTACAATCAAACGCGACAAAAATAATGGATGTATTGATTTGTGTTTGCCGAATGCAGAACAGTTTCGGTTTGAAATTAGTCCCAACGAACTTCTCGAGTGTTTTATTTCATACATTTCATATCAATTTTGCACAATATGGATGTATATATTTGTATGTACATGTAAAGTGAAATATAGGCTTTGAAAATTATTCAAGAATATCAATATCAATCCAGGTAAGGTCCAGCGCGATCCGCAGTGGTACACCGTGGTCCACGATGACACCATCGCGACCTGCGGTGATAACGATCGCGCCCGGCGACGAGTGCCCCTGGTGAGACACCATCGCGGACCCATCACAACCCGCGCTGGATTGCGGAAGACCGCATATCAGCACGGACAAAAAAACCCTTGTCCGCGTTGGATAAATTTGCGATGGACTGCGGAAAACAAAAATTCCGCGGGACTTGTACTGTATGCAGTCTGCTAACGTTTCGAAATTCCTGGGATAATATTAGATTGGGATTTAAAGAATTTAGACAAACAAAATTGTTATGTGTTGAGAATTTAACAATTGTTGTTAATAGTAACTGGTGATAGACCTAATATAACTAGAAGTCATAAACTTCAACAATATGAAACAGTATGAGTATAATGTAGTAAGAAACAATATGTAGACCAAATTTAAACAACAGGATCAGTATTAATTATCTTCAAATACAGTTTTATAAAGTTATTTGTCTGAATCTCGTAAAATATTTGTGTATTACAAATGTAAACAGATCCATAAATTTGAAGTCACGGGTGCTGGAGAAATCGCCTAGTGAAGAAATCGCCTACAATTAGATATACAGTAAACCAATGGGAGATTTCGCCTAGAACGCAATTATATAGTGATTGTAGTTCGTATGGTACAGGTAGTGATAATTTGGCAGACCTATAAAGAACGTTTGTCACAAGAATAAATTGTCCTGTTGTCTTGTTTTATAGATCAAGATGACCCAGTGCAGTCACTGATCACCACCTGGAATTCGACACCACCCTTCAGAATTGATAAGTATATACCGATTATTAGCAGAAAATGAAAATGTCATATGCACGGAACAAGTTATAATATGAGTCTTACTTCTTGTTATATGATCTGGATCCAATAAATGTTCGAAAAGCAATATTAGTTTGTACAAAGTGTCGGTTACCATAGTAATAAGTAAAATTAAAGTTTTCGGCATATAACCGATCCCCGGTACGGCACCTTTTTGGAAATGGCTAATTCCACAGACAATGTATATTTATACAGAAAGACAGAATACTAGCTGCAAAGGAACATCCATGTCAAGTGTTACAATCTTCCATCTAGTGATTTAGGTCGGATGTCTGACTTCAGGCAGTGAACAGGTACAATACAGCCCACCTTAAGCAATAGCTCAAACATTAGCTTATTATAATCTAGCAGGTTGACAAATTCACGAATGATGATGGAATCAGTCTATTTTGGGTAGCAGCGATGCAACAGCTGGATTGATAAACAAACATATACAAACCTATGCACCCCAGTATAACGAACTTGTTTACCACCAATAGCATTTGGAACGGGATGAAAATACAATAAATACCGACACCAATCATAGGCGGGGCTTGTGAAATTAAACACGCATGCTACATTACAACCTTTATTGTGCCAAACAATATATGACTTATGAAGTTTAAAATCCTGATCAGAACCACTGAAATCATTATGTCAGTTATATCAAATCAATGTTCACATGTCCTAAAAGTCTCTTTAAATATCAACAGAACAAATATTTTTCATAAAGTCCACAGATACCAGTATTATGACGAGACCAAAGCGTTAAGCTGGATAATGAAAACATGCATGCTTTATTAGTTTTGAATTATTGACCAACTAAAAGCATGCATACTTCAAAAGTCTACAACATGATAGTATCACGTTGCCTGGCAACATCTGAATGTTAGATGCAGCGAAACGTGCAATGCAATGGGTCTGCTCTGTTTGCTTATGGTGTACTATAGAACTGATTCTACAGCTTCTTCCTGAACCAACATGAGAGAGATAGATAGATAGAGAGAGAGTATATTAGAGTAGTGGCATTTATAGTATTAATTACTTTTCCCAACCACAGCAACGGGGCTCTGGTTGTTGGCTCACTGTGATATAAAGCTACTTACTGAAGGCTATTGCTACGGCTCTATCACGTTGTGGTTTGGATCGTGGAAGTAGGTTGAGGTTGCTAACTTTATATTGTTTTAAAATATATGTAGATTCAGTTAATGATGTCACTAATAATGATACACAAGTCGATTAATGCGTTGATCTAGGCTAGGTAAATACCGTTCTTTAAGTAATTACAGACTCTGCACAAACAAAAACTAAATTCTATATGCTTTAAAGTGTATTCAATTTGTTATCTTCATATCAATATAAATATAGGCGTTTTCATGTACATTTTTATAATAGGTAAAATGAAGAACTAATTAGATATTTAAAAACAAGAGGGCCATGATGGCCCTTAATCGCTCACCTGTTCGTAACAGATTAATGATTTCAATGACAGATTGCATAATTTGAAAAATCTTGGTAGAAAACCATCAGATGATGCTAACATACTAAATATAAAGAGTCTAGACCTTAAAGATTTTCCTATGAAAAACTGTTAAGCCCCAGGGCGGGGTCAATTTTGGTCCGGGGTTCATAATTTGAAAATCTTGGTAGAGGACTATTAGATAATGCAACATACCAAATATCTAAGGTATATGCCTTACAAGTTCAGAGAAGACTTTTAAAGATTTTTAAGAGAAGATTTTTAAAAACTTTCCTATAAAAAATGATATGCCCCTGGGCGGGGAAGTTTTCAACCCAGGGGACATAATTTGAACCATCTTGGTAGAAAACTATTAGATAGCGCTACATACCAAATATTAAAGGTCTCTGCCTTACAGTTTTGGAGAAGATGATTCTTAAAGCTTTTCATATGAAAAACTGATAAACCCCAGGGCGGGGACATTTTTGACCCATGGGTAATAATTTGAATGATCTTGGTAGAAAACCATTAGATGATGCTACATACCAAATATCAAGGGCCTAGACCTTACAGTTCTTGAGGAGAAGATTTTTAAAGATTTTCCTATGAAAAACTGATAAGCCCTTGGGCGGGGCCATTTTTGGTCCGGGGTCATATTTTGATTAATCTTAGTAGAGGACGATTAAATAATGCTACATACCAAATATCAAAGGTCTATACCTTATAATTTTAGAGAAGAATATATTTAAAGATTTTCCTATGAAAAACTGATAAGCCCCGGGGCGGGGCCATATTTGGCCCAGGGTCATAAGTTGAACAATCTTAGTAGAGGACCATTAGATCATGCTACATACCAAATATCAAAGGTCTATGTCTTACAGTTTCAGAGATGATTTCTTCAAGATTTCCTATGAAAAACTGATAAGCCCTGGGGTGGGGCCATTTTTGTCCTGGGGTCATAATTTGAACAATCTTAGTAGAGGACCATTAGATGATGCTACATACCAAATACCAAAGGTCTATTCCTTACATTTTCAGAGAAGAAGATTTTTAAAGATTTTCCTATGAAAAACTGATAAGCCCCGGGGTGGGGCCATTTTTGTCCTGGGGTCATAATTTGAACAATCTTAGTAGAGGACCATTAGATCATGCTACATACCAAATACCAAAGGTACATTTTCAGAGAAGAAGATTTTTAAAGATTTTCCTATGAAATACTGATAAGCCCCGGGGTGGGGCCATTTTAGCCCAGGGGTCATAATTTGAACAATCTTAGTAGAGGACCATTAGATGATGCTACATAAAACATATCAAAGGTCTATGCCTTACAGTTTCAGAGAAGATGATTTTTAAAGATTTTCCTATGAAAAACTGATAAGCCCTGGGGCGGGGCCATTTTTGTCCTGGGGGTCATAATTTGAACAATCTTAGTAGAGGACCATTAGATGATGCTACATACCAAATACCAAAGGTCTATGCCCTACATTTTCAGAGAAGAAGCTTTTTAAAGATTTTCCTATGAAAAACTGATAAGCCCCGGGGTGGAGCCATTTTTGGCCCAGGGGTCATAATTTGAACAATCTTAGTAGAGGACCATTAGATCATGCTACATACCAAATATCAAAGGTCTATGCCTTACAGTTTTAGAGAAGATGATTTTTAAAGATTTTCTTATGAAATACTGACAAGCCCTGGGATGGGGCCATTTTTGGCCCAGGGGTCATAATTTGAACAATCTTAGTACCGGGCCATTAGATGATGCTACATACCAAATACCAAAGGTCTATGCCTGACAGTTTCAGAGAGGAAGAGTTTTAAAGATTTTCCTATGAAAAACTGATAAGTCCCGGGGTGGGGCCATTTTTGGCCCAGGGGTCATAATTTGAACAATCTTAGTAGAGGACCATTAGATGGTGCTACATACCATATATCAAAGCTCTTGGCTTTGTAGTTCCAGAGAAGAAGATGTTTAAGTAAATTGTTGACGCCCGCACGTACGCACGACGCACAACGCACATACGCACGACGACGGACGCCGGACATAGGATCATCCCAATAGCTTACCTTGGCACTTTGTGCCAGGTGAGCTAAACACCACTTTGACATTTTACAGTTTAATAGTGATTTCCTATAGAAAAGTAACTTGAAATATTTCAATAATTGCTTCTTCTACTCCAAGTCATTTCCATTGCATACATCTCTGCTAGTATAATAACAAGCAACCCTTCATAGATCTAGTTCCCTGTACTAACGGAATCTCTAAAACGCTTAAATTAATATGGCAGATATTTAATACTATTATTGTCAATATTTGAATGCCGTTGAATATCTTTTTTAAAATATATTTCTTGTTGTCAAACCCAGACTCTCTTTGTGAAATTGTTATTTATACAGATACTGACAATCAAAAGGGAATTCTGCAGATTCTCGCAAAGTTAAAACACAAATCTGTATAATTATATGTATAATTATAACGCAGATTATTATAAAAGAAGTGTTTGCAAATACCGTTTTCATGCAACGATACATGTTGTTAAATTTGTGTTGACAACATTTGTACTGCATAATGTTAAGAATTGAAAATAGTAACTGTGGTTTGCTCGGAATGTTCATGATATAACACACAGTTAGTTAGCCTTCCTAGAATGTGTTCGATTCTCACCGTTTGCAGATTGGATGTTCTATACTGATATAGAGAACATAATCTGCACTGATTATTCGGAGAAAAAGTATGTTGTTTCAAATATCTAAGATGAGATACGACAGTATAGAAACAATTTTCAAAAGTCGTGTTTGTATTCTGAAACTTCGAGGGTTCAACGCAATAAGGGCGTAACTACATTTTTGAAAATTTTACAGGAGAGTCAAAAAACCAAATTGTTTTATTCTGTTTTGAAAAACATACAAATGTTCCTTTGTGAAAGCTTTAAAATTAGACATGTTACAGGAAATATGCAACACTGTAAATTAAATCTAAGAAAGAAACAGTATATATTAAAATATTGGACTTACGCCTTTATTGCACTCTTTTGCAAGTGATTCTGGAGAAATGTTATATGCAAGATGGGCGTAAGTGCACTTACGCCTCTATTGCAGGAAGATTTCTATTGAATTTGGTGGAGTTTTGCAATGCAACATGGTAGTAAGTACATTAAAGTAAAACATTTTTGGACTTTAATATGTAACCTTCAATGAAACTTTTAAGATCAGGACTGATAAACCAAAATATTGCAACATTATATAAAAACATCTGACTTGCGCCCTTATTGCAAGATTTATTTCATGTTATTCTGGATTTTTTTTACATGATGGGCATAAATATTCCACAAGCTCTTCTACAGTAAGATCTCTGATAAGAAGTTTGAGGATTTTGCCATTTGTTATTCAAAATAGTATTATGTACATGTATAACAAAGCACTAGATATTTTTTTTATTTTGTCCGCATAATTTATTTAGATAATAAGATGCAGTACTCAGTATTCCATCATTGCTTTTACAACAATTTGTTCAATCTCATTGCAAATTATCTGTTAAATTTTCATAATTAAACTTAACCTATACATTAAATTACTGGTCACTGTAACACAATACATGTATAAGTTACATCTCTATATTGGAACAGTGTAATCTGAAACAATTTCACAATAAATGCTGTCACCTAAAGCCTCTTTTGCTTCAATTATTTCATAAGGCACATAATAATTATTATGTTTGACAAAATCAGAAAGTACAGCAATAACTGCTGAATTCAAACAGATATAAAAACTACAACTATCACTAAAGGTGATGGAATACTGCCTTGATCCCAAATCAAAAGATTGTGCCACGGACATACAGACCAACCATGGGCCGCATATGTATGGAAATTTAATTCACCTGGAAGTTTTAGGCTTCCAACTTCAAACTGAACATCAGAAGATAATTTCAAAGATACAGCTAATTATAAGAATCTAATAACAAATAATACACAAACAAAGGTCACCAATATTCTTATGGCAGGTTATTATGAGTATCAAAGCCATTACAAACTACCATTCCACATTCATTATGGCTATACGGGTCAAAGAAGTAAAGTTTGGTGGAATTCTCCAGAATTGCACAAGAGTAACCTGCATTTGAGCTCAGCCAGCATATTCTTGCACTTGATTTTCTCCAACTGAGCATCCTCCATCATAAACACATGACCAGTTTTGCAAGTAGGTGACAATGTACCATGTAAATAAGTTGTGAAACTAGGAGATCCTTCTAAAGCAAAATGAGAAATTTTCTGACTCAGTGTTATTGAGTCTGTACATGAGCAGTTATGAAAAGTGCAACACTATTTACGCCCCTTAAGTACTTACTTAAGCGGTATTCATTTTTCAAAACTAACATCAAAACTAATGATCCTGAAGGAACAGTAAATATAACAACACTGAGAATGAAGTACAGGATGACTTTTTACAACCGCCACACAAGCACTTAACACCTGCTGTTGTGAAGAACATAATATTATGTTCTGAAAGTAGGAGATCATTCGAAAGCAAAATCAGCAATGCAAAAAGAGAAAATTGCAGACTCTGTTTTATTGAGTCTGTTCAATATGAGCAGTTATGAAAATTGCAACACTACTCACGCCCCCTGGCCCCAGCTTAAGCGATATTCAATTTTTGAAACTAATAACATCAAAACTGATGATCCCAAAGGACCAGAAAATATAACAACACTGAGGATGAAGTATGAGGCGACTTTTTAATGGCCGCCAGACAAGCACTTAACACCTGCTGTTGTGAAGTACATAAGTTCTAAAAGTAAGAGATCCTTCAAAAGCAAAATCAGCAATGTAAAAAGTGAAAATTGCAGACTCGGTTTTATTGAGTCTGTTCATGAGCAGTTATGAAAAGTGCAACACTACTCATGCCCTCTTAAGCACTGGCTTAAGTGGTATTCAGTTTTTAAAACTAATCACAGAAACTAATGATCCCAAAAGACTTGAAGAAATAACAACACTGAGAATGAAGTATGGGTGACTTTATACAGTCGTCACACAAACACTTAACACCTGCTGTTGTGAAGTACATAAGGTCTGGATTCAGACGTTTTTCTAAAGCCCCGTTCCCACTGTCACATTGTTGGTCCTGGTACCCCACGGTTCTTCCCAGCGAAGAAATAGCCGGCGTTCAAGATGATACGGGACCTTATTTCTTGAAAAATTAATGTACATTCCCATATTCCCAACATTGCCTCGGTGGACCCCCGATTTAGAAGCAGGATCTTCCAGTTTGACCCCGGACTATCCCGGTTAGTTTCCGGTTTGCCACGGTGTATTTACGGTGTAGGGCCGGCGTTTTCCCGGTTGAACACGATACAATTCGGTGTGACCCCGGTCGTCGCCGGTAGTGCCGCGGTGGCCGCCAGTATCACCCCATCATATCCCGGGTGTGCGCCGTGACAAGTGGGCGTTACCCGGGTATAAACGGGGGTTGACCGGCAGACAAACCGACTCATACCTTGCCAGTCCCTAACTCCACCGACACAAAACGAGACTCTACCGTCGTACACCGGAGCTATACCGGCCCAATGCTGGGGGTTCACCAAAAGTCTGTCGTGGATGAGGTGCTCGCCAACATCCCGGATTACTAGGGACTATCACGGTAAAGCCAGGGTTGAGACCCGAACCTGCACCGGAATATACCGGGGTTGTCCCGGAATTGCCAGGATTAAGCCGGTTTTGGATATCTTTCCCGGTGACTCTCGGTGACTCCCGGTTGTTTTAAACATTTTAAAACATCCGGTGCTGTCTGCCGGATTAAGCCGGATCAATAGGGTTCATCAGGGATCTTCCCGGATGTTAACAGTGCCGCCAGGGCTGTACTCACGGTTTCCTCCTGACCACACATCCGGGACGTACTGGGGGGGCCAATCCGGGACAGTGGGAACGGGGCTTAACATGGCAGGGTATATCCTCTATTGTCAGGTACTCTTCACAAATATTAAGGTACAGTCTGTCACCTTCACTAAGAATATTGTCTAAGATTTGTTCCATGTTGTTGGTGCTGATATAACTTTTATGTACAGCACATGCAGAATTGGCTAAGCACTGCTTCTGTCTTTCTTTCAAGGAAGAGTGTTCTTGATGTAAAACTGATTTGAAGCAACATCTTGATGGCACCTTTCACAAAAAAAACTTACAATGAAATTTCTAAAGACATTAAGATTTTTTTTCAAACTAATATTGTTCACATTATTTTTGGTGAACCTTTTCACTTCAACACCAGAATGGAAACCACAATTAAACATGATGAAATTAGTTAAGATTAATGATTTTATAAAATAACTTTCAGTCAAAATAAGAAAATAGACATCCATTATATTTATTATCTTATTATTGGATCAAGCTAGGTTTCTGTTTTGTTTGTTTTGGTTTGCAGCCACCAGTCATGAAATTTCTGGTAAAAACTAGTCATTCAGTATGTATTTGTATAAAATTATATATATATATATTATAATTTTTTACTGTATTAAAATTTTGAATAAGTTTCTTTAATAAGGCACTAAAAAATCAAAGAGAAAAAAAACAACATACCAGTACCTTTGAGTCTTCTTCAAATCTTCTTCGAAAGTTTGAAGGACTTAAAATGTGACAGTGTTATGCTGTCTTAAGTTCATAAATTGTGTCAATATTATAAATATTATAATAATGTCATCAGGATGACCTCACAGAACATTTATTTGTTTACTTACGCCTGTATTGCATGAAAAATAATAAGGCTACCAGACACTGTTTAGCCTGCAATATGGTAGTAAGTCAACCTTTAAATTATGACGTCATTTACATGATGACGTCGCTTGTTTACTTCTAATAGCGTTCATTTTCAAATCATTTTCATTTTGGCAGACATCGTTACGCATGTTGTGGTGTTGTCTGGAGGGGGGATTTTATTTACATTTTGACTTTGGTGAAAGTGGGATAAGGACGAGGTTGGGTACCCATAAACCAGGTTCAAGTCCCCCAGTAGCCCTTTTTTTATTGCTTTTGGCTGCTGGCCGTTCCAAGGCGGCACTCCTGCTTTCAGCCTACGGTCAATTTTGTTTTTTAATATGCTTAATGTTTAATGTGTTTCGTCTTGATATGCGTCCTGTTATGTTTTGTCTTGTGGCTTTACCGTTTCTCGTTAGATGGTGTTTGATGCGGTGTCATTCCGTGTGTGGCTCTCCCTGTTTGACTATTTTTCCATATTTACTACCATATTGCATGTAAAATTTTTAGCTATCTGAGTTAAGCCCTTATTGCAATATCACAAAAATGATGTAAATGTCTAAAACATTTTGTTCCCATTTTCACAGTTTATGCCTAACAGAAAAAGAAAGTGAAAAATAAAAAAAAAACATTTTTGACAAAATATGTAGTTACGCCCCTATTGCGTTGAACCCTCGACTTGGTAATGTAGTTTAAATGATTGTAAGTATAAAGGCGTTGACAATTTGAGAATTTGTACATATTAGGAGTGTAAGAGTATAATATTTCATTTAGATTAATCATTTTCATTCAGTGATTTTCATCTGCCTAAGACTGTATTCCTACAACTACTTAAGTATATCTCAATCTATTTAGCATACTTTTGAACCGACCAGTGTTTAGATATTTTATAACTGTGTTTCATAGAACATACTTATAACCGTAAAACATCGGTAACTGATGTTTGACGCTTGTATTTCATAATGTTTGTACAACATCTGTGTATGTGTTTGTGCATAGATGTACATCAGAACGTCTGTGTATAGTATTGATGGTATGTGTATTTATAACGTAGCTCAGACAAAGGTTTTAAATTGATAACATAATATTTGTATATCAACCCTTTCCTAAATAAATACGCCTTCCTATGCCTTTGCAATCGGAGAAGACCCAGACCAGACTGGTTCGGAAGGAACTGTCAGTTCAGGGTTTACCATTTGCATAAGAATGTGTTTTGGGTTTTAAATTGAATATTCTTATGCATATTAAAACAGCTGCATTTCGGTGGTCTATCTTTGTGCTGTTTGTTTTCTGTCAGCGGTTCCAACTTTTGAACTAGTTGAAATAGAAACGTCATGTTAGTGTAAATATGCGTTTGTTTAAGCTGTATCATTTTAGTGGGATCAGGTCAAGGACAAATTCACCCTTCAAGATCAAAGTTAGTGTACAAATGCAGTTTTTAAAGATGTATCTAGACTCAGGTCTAGGTCAAAATCAGTCATGTGAGATAAATGATCAATATTTGCAAAACCAGAATGTTGGCTTGTGCTTTTTAGCTATATACAGAGCCTTAATGTTTGTTCTCCTCATGCATCTCAAAGAGAAGCTTCGTTTGACTGAGGTCAAGCCAGTACAATGTCTTAAAGTAAAATCGTTATCTTTCGAGGTAAATTATTTGTTTGTTATTTAAATCAAATCTAACTTTTCTTTGTGAACTTGTTATTTATACAGATGCTGACAATCTTACAGCAACTATACAAGTGTTGCAACCAGTCGAAGAAAATTCAGGTTCATTGTCAAAAGGATATTCTGCAGATTCTCACAAAGGTAATACACAAATCTATGTAAATACATGTTTAATTGTAAGGCAGATTGTTATAATTGAAGTGTTTGCAAATATCATTTTCATGCAAATATGCATGTTGTTAATTTTGTGTTGACAACATTTGCACTGCGGAATGTTAAGACATGAAATAGTAAGTGTGGTTCATTGTTACCACGGAAAGTTCATGATATAACACACAGTCAGTTAGCCTTCTAGAATGTGATCGATTCTCACCGTAGGCAGATTGACATGCTATGGTGATCAGTGTTTGCAAAAGCAGAATAATGTTGACTTGTTTTAGCTGTATAAAGAGGGTCAATGTTTAGTGTGCTCATGTATCTCAAGGAGTTGTATCAGTTGAGTGAGGTCAGGTCAGTGTCGTTTCTAAAAGTAAAAAGTTATCTTTCGAGGTAAATAAAAGTCTATCATTTTGTTATTTAAAGCAAACCTACAAATTGTTATTTATACAGATGACTGTCTTACAGCAACTATACAAATTCTGAAGGGAGGTGATCCCCCGAGAGCAAAAATTGCAACACAAAAAGAGAAAATTGCAGACTCGGTTTTATTGAGTCTGTTCATGAACAGTAATTGAAAGTGCAACACTGCTCACACCCCCTAGCACCGGCTTAAGCGGTATTCAATTTTCAGAACAAGAAGTACTGAAATTCATGATCTCGAAGGATCAGGTATAACAACACTAAGAATGAAGTACGGGGCGACGTTTTACGGCCGCCACACAAGTTTTAAAAACATTTTCATGATTTGTTTATAAAACGCATTAAAACATTTTAAAAAGAAAGGTTATGATCCTATTATATTGCAACACACTGCATGTTTGGTTATCGACCCTTTTACAGTCGGTAGCTACGCTTCCCTCTTTGCTTGCGCGATGACAGGCCGAGGGTAGTACTCTATGATGGTATACTCTTAAACTTGGATACAGGAGGAGCTTACCAGACTCATGTATTATTTTTTCCCTGTCGTGCCCTTAACGGCTTACCTGCAGGTGCTCTGACTTCAGCAAAGTCATTGAGTACATATTTGACGGACTTTCGCAGTTGTTATGCTATGTTTTACATTTTGTACTGTGATTACTGTCTTCTATGTTGTGGGGAGGTCCGGCGGGGATACCTTTATTTACAATGTTTGTTTAGCTAGGGTGACTTTGAGATAAGTGTGAGGTTAGGACGTCCGTAAACCGGTTTAAACCCCCCCAGTGGTGATTTTGCTACTGACCGTGCCAAGGCGGTTCTCTCTCTGTCACCCTTACTTTTGTTTGTCTTGTGTCTTTGTGCTTGTGTTTTGTTCATGTTTGTCTCTGGTGCTCGTGTATTTGTTGGTGTTTTATGTGTTCTTCTCGTGTGTTTGGTTGTGTGTGTTTGGCATGCTGTCTATTGATGTGTTGGTGGTGATTGCGTCTTGTATGTGACTTTCTACTGTATATGTGTGTATGAGTATAAATTGCTATGCTTTCTGTAGGTGTTTTGGTGATGGTGGCGTTTTGTGTGTGGCTTTTCCTGCTTGACTTTACTACTTTTTTCATTTACAATAAAGTGTACTTCAATAACTAATTAAACTACAATACCAATTTTCAGAATGCAAACACAACTTTTGAAAATTGTTTCTAAAGTGTCACTTCTCATTTTATTTATTTTTTGAAACAAATAGTTTTTCTCTACATAATCAGTACAGATTATTTTCACTACATCGCCACTGAACATTTAATCTGCATACGGTGAGAATCGAGCACCTTATATGGGAATGCTAAATAACTGTGTGTTATATCATGGACGTTCTGCATTAATTATGTTGTCAACACAAATTTAGCAAGATGCATTTTTGCATGAAAACGATATTTGAAAACACTTCTTTTATAGCATTCTGCCTTACAATTATACAAGTAATTATACAGAATTATTGTTTACCTTTGTGAGAATCTGCATAGTGTCATTTTGATAATGATAATGAACCTGAATGTTTTTAGGCTGGCTTTAAATGGAAAAGTAGTAAAGTCAAGCAGGCAAAGCCATATGCAAGACGCAACCACCACCAAAACACCGATAGACAGCATGACACACACACACACAACCATACACCCAAACGCACGCACACACACACACGAAATGAAAACAGAAAACACCAAAAGAGACACAAGAACCAGGGACAAACGTTCCACAACATGAACAAACCACAAGCACAAAGACGCAAGGCAAACAAGAGGAAGGGTGAAAAAGAGAGTACCGCCTTGGCACGGTCAGTAGCAAAAACACCACTGGGGGTTTAAACCGGTTTACGGACGTCCTAACCTCGCACTTCTCTCAAAGTCACCCTAGCTTTACAAATATTGTAAATAAAGGTATCCCCGCTGGACTTACCCACAACATAGACGACGGTGAACACAGGACAACTTTCCTAAGTTTGTAGATAATATCACCATAGAAATCTGGATGAGAAATACCTTGTTGCATTAACGTCCGTAAATTGCAGTTATATTTACTAATGAGGGGTAAATTTCGATAATAGAATTTTGAAAAAGCTCTCCGAAATTTATGATATCTGTAGCCTTGCTTAAGAAGTTTATGAGTTATAATTAAATTACGACTATTAAATTCTACTAGCAAAGAACAGACTCGGGCAATGCGAATAAGTTGAGAAATGTAAACCCCATAAGATGTAGACCGGGGAACATCTCCATATAGAAAAGGATAATTAACAATTTTGAAATCGAAATCTTCCCTTTTATCGTATATTTTAGACGAAACTTTATCACTAGTGATGGAAAGATTCAAATCTAAAAAGGAAGCCTGAATGTCAGATGGGTTCGCTTTTTTTAAAGTAAGTTTTGGGTAAATAGAAGAAACCATATTTTCAAAATAAGGGTTATCCAAATTCAAAATATAGTCTAAATACCCAGACGTTTTATTAAAAGCACTAACAATGTCAGATTGTGTATCAGATTTTAAACTAAGCATGAAATCCTTCTCATAGTAATATGAAAACAAATCTGCAACAAGAAGGGCACAATTTATAAAGTATAAAGGCATTGGTATTTGAGAATTCGTATCTATTAAGAGTTTAGGAAAACACATTTCATTTGGAGTAAGTCTTTTCATTGAGTGATTTTCATCTGCCTTAGACTGTATTCCTAAATCTACTTAAATTCAGTCTACTTAGCTAAGCATAGGTTTGGACCGGCCGGTGTTTAGATATCTTATAACTGTGTTTCATAGCACATAATTATAACCATAAAACTTCAGTAACTGATGTTTGAAGCGTGTATCTCATAATATTTACACCACATCTGTGTATGTGTGTGTGCATCAATCTACCTCAGAACGTCTATGTATAGTATAGATTGTATGTGTATTTATAAACGTACCCCAGGCAGAGGTTTTAATGGATATTTAAATGCTGCCTTTGGTTGAACTGTTTTGTGCCGTTTGTTTTCTATCAGCAGCTCTAACCTTGGCTACGATGTTTGAACTAGATAAAATAGAAACTTCATGTTAGTGTACAGATGCATCTGTTACATCTTTATCTTTTAGTGGGATTAGGTCAAGGTCACCTTTCAATATCAAGGTTAGTGTGCAAATGCAGTATTTGAAGGTGCATCTATTGACTGGGTTAAGGTCTAGGTCAAAACCATTCTCAAAAAGTAGAACACAAATCTGTATAATTACATGTATAATTGTAACGCAGATTGTTACAAAAGAACTGTTGGCATATAGAGGATATTTGTTATTTTCGGTGGAAGATCGCAATTTATTTCATCGAGTGAACATCAGACGGTATATTTTCACGAGTAGCGAAGCCAGGAGTGAAAGTATTACTGTCTGGTGTTCACGAGATGAAACAAATTTCGATTTTCCATCGAAAATAACAAATATTCTATTTATTTCATGCTTTTATTCAACTGTATAATACTTTTTTCCAACGGTTTTATGACCTAACGAAATCGAAAGTACAATTCGCTCCCCGTGGGGAGCACCAGTGATAGACCGTACTTCACATGTCGCTTCACGACAGAAAATATAGTTCTATATAATCGTCTAAGAAAATGTCCATAAAAATATATTTTCTAAGTTCAAAATGATTAACACAAAGGAGTTATATTGACTTCTTTTTGTATATATGATAACATTTTGACGACGCAAATCATATGTATTATTGTCGTGTCCGGCAATCTTGCGCATCCCGTTATCTTGCGCACTAGTATTTTTGGTCGTTAGTTTACGGTCATGGATGAAAAATTCAACAAACTGAATAATTCGGACTTACTCTGAACTTAACTGAACTACTCCAGCAATGTAATTTAAAAATAGTATCTGTCAAACACGCTTGTTTATATATTTTGTCATCCTAATTACTTATGCATAAACACACCCACTGACCTATTTTCCCATGAGTACCTGTGTCTAACAATTATTCCAGAATTTGCATACAGTCAGAAGGAATTATCAATATAACACCTTTTAAAACGATATTCCAAGTGCTAAAATAGTATTCAATCTCATTCCCCCCTTGCAAATATCATGTGCACAAGATCACCGGACAGTTGAATGCTGATATAAAACGTGCAGGTAAGCATGTTTACACTGTTGTACTAAGTGGTTCAAACAGTTATTTAAAAATGTTCATGTCATTATATGCCTGGTAAGTATTTGTAAACAGATTGATAATAATGAATAAATTGCATCTCTTTGATCTGTAATAAATAAAACGATAAATGCTTAGGTGCGCAAGTAGACCGGACAGCATCATATATGCGTCATAAGTCAGACGTCCACCGTATTATCTGAAACAAACGCGGTGGGAAACTAACAAAGAACGAAACTGAGACTTTATAACAGAAAACATGTACATTGTGGACTTTAACTGAGCCAACATTATCAGGAAATACTAATGGTTAATGTCACGTGTTGGATATTTACTGTCACTGTCGGAAAACAATGGAATTCTTTTGAACAGTCTGCTCACTGGAGAATGTGAATTTCGAAACCGAATTGTTTTTATAGATCTAGTAACCGGTGGCATGAACATGGAAATGACAGTCAGGGAAGGTACTGATTTGAAATCCGCTATTGAATCCTGTAGATAATCACGGTTGATTTGTTCTGCCTAGTGTCACTGTTGATGATGGCATCGAGTAAAACGGCATGCATTTGCTGTACTTCAAGGCTTGTACAGTAGATTCGGTACAGGTGTTTGGTTTAATTTATAAATCTTAATTTAAAATCGATTGCTGGAAAGTTTAAAAATTAAAAAAGCAAATAGCAGTACTACATTTCGTCCAAATGGTCTAATGAGAGGACGTCTTGTCATTTATTGACAGAAGGTCTGGGTTTGAGTCCCAATTTGGATTTTATTTTGTACTGTTTTTGTTTCATTTGTTATCAAATGTATTCCCTGCGAAACTATTTTGAAAAATATAACAAAACATTGCCAAACGACCCCATAAAATAAGAACAGTATTGGGTTACTAAACATTTGACTGCTTAGTGCAAGTTAAAATCCCCATGGGGGACAAGTGGTCCGGTAACAGTGAAATTATCAAGTTGGCAACTTCACTAATCAAACAGTGAGTTTATCAAGTGATAATCCACTGTTATATCCTAGTAATCCACCGGAAAGCATGAAATAAATATCGTTTTCATGAAAATATGCATGTTATTAAATTTGTGTTGACAATATTTGTACTGCAGAAATGAAAATAGTAACTGTGGTTCATTGTTACCTGGGAAAGTCCATGCTATAACACACAGTTAGTTAGCATTCCCAGACAGTGTCCGAGTCTTGCCGTAGGAAGAATGGATGTTCTTTGGTGATGTAGAGAAAATAATCTGCACTGATTATGTAGAGAACAAATATTTTGAAACGACAGTATAGAAACAATTTTTAACCGTAAAACTTCAATAACTGATGGTTGACCCTTGTACCTCATAATGTTTGCACGTATGTGTGTGCATAAATGTACCTCAGCACGTCTATGTATAATATTGATGCTATGTGTATTTATTACGTATCTCAAACAGAGGTTTTAAATGGGTCACAGAATATTTGTATGTTAACCCTTTCCTTAATGAATACGCCTTACTAGGCCTTTGCAATCGGAGAAGACCCAGACCAGACTTGTTCGGTAGGAACCGTGAGATCACGAACTACTCTGTTTGTTGAAGATTTATGCTCTTTGCTTTGTTTTGTATTCTCAAACATATTTACATGCTGCCTTTGATTGACATTGTTCATCTTGTTTGTTTTCTGTCAGAAATTTATACATTGACTCCAACTTTAACTAGATGAAATAGAACCTTCATGTTAGTATACACATGCGTCTGTTTAGCTGTATCTATTTAGTAGGATCAGGTCAATGTTAAAGACCCCCTTCAAGATCAAAGTTAGTGTATATATGCAGTTTTTAAACATTCATCTATTGAGTTATTTTCACCCGTCTAAGACTGTATTGATAAAATACTTAAGTATAGCCGAGTCTACTTAGCTAAGCATACTTTGGAACAGGCCAGTGTTTGGATATCTTATAACTATGTTTTATAGGACATAAGTATAACCGTAACACCTCAGTAACTAATTTTTGACGCCTGTACCTCATATTGTTTGCATAGCATATGTGTATGTGCAAAAATCTACCTCAAAACCTTTGCTTATAGTATTGATGGTATGTGTATCTATAACGTACCTCAGACAGAGGTTCACAATCGACCCAGACTATTTGTATGTTAACCCTTTCCTCCATGAATACGCTTTACTACGCTTTCGCAACTGGAGAAGACCCAGACCAGATTGGTTCGGTAGGAACTGTCAGTTCAGGGTCTAATCTGTTTGCATAAGATAAATATATGCGTTGTGCTTCATATGTTGTATTCTTGTGCATATTAAACAGCTGCATTTTGGTGGTCTATTTTTTGTCCTGTTTGTTTTCTGTTAGCAAATTCAACCTTGGCTCCAACTTTTGAAGTATATGAAATAGAAACTTTATGTTAGTGTACACATGCATCTGTTAAAGCAGTATCTATTTAGGAGGATCAGATCAATGTCAGTGTAAAAATGCAGTTTTGAAAGATGTATCTATTGAGTGGAGTCAGGTCTAGGTGACAATCACTCTTTGTGATAAAAGATCAATACTTGCAAAAACAGTATAATATTGGCTTTTGCCTTTTAGCTGTATATAGAGGCTCAAATTTTGGGATGCCCATGATATAACACACAGTAAGTTCGCCTTACCAGAATGTGTAGGTAGATTAGATTTTCTATGGTGATGAATAGAAAATAGTCTGCACAGATTATTAGAGAAAAACTATTTTGTTGCAAACACATGTAGTTGAGATACTTTAGAAACAATTTTCTTCAAAAGTGTTTGTATTCTGAAAATTGGTATTATAGTTTAAATGATTGTAGGTGTAAAAGCGTTGGTATTTGAGAATTCGTATCTATTAAGAGGGTATAAAATATTGTGTAGGAATAAAATATTTCATTTAGATTTATTCCTTTTATTAAGTGATTTTCCTCTGTCTAAGACTGTATTCATAAAAATAGAAACTCAGTCGTTTTAGCTAAGCATAATTTCGAGCCGTCCAGTGTTTAGATATCTTATGACTGTGTTTCATAATTCTTCTGTAACTGATGTTTGACGCTTGTACCTCGTAATGTTTGCACAACATCTATGTATGTCTTTGAAAAAAATCTACCTCAGGACGTCTGCGTTTAGTATTAATGGTATATTTATCTATAACGTACCAATCGGAGAAGACCCAGATCAGGCTGGTTATGTTAACTGTACGCCAACTGGAGTCCGTCAAACGGAGGAGTTAATTTAAGAGGAATGAAAACCTTCGAGGAGTCTTAATCAGACTGTATGTGTTACGTCTGATCTATTATACCATCGGTAGATTGGTGGTTTTACCCGGTTGTACCGATCTCGTTACCATGCAATTTGCTCTGTAAATGGGAAAAACTCCTGGATATTTCGCCACCTGTAATTAGCTGGACATCGCGATATGACTGAAATATTTTTTTTAATTCCCGCCCTGTGGTATAATGAAAAACAAATATCTTAAGAAAAATAAAGTCCCGAATACAATAGTAATATTGGTTATGGTAATCGAGCTATGTATTTGAGTTGCGTCACAAGAAATGTGCATTGAAGATACCACAGACCATAGCACAAACGCGCCAGGCTCTTTCACTGCACTTACAGTCATTTGCATACATATAAATGTTATTTAGAATTGAATAAACTGTGGAGCACACTATCGGACAAAATGTTAGAATACTCGTATTTTCTAAAATAGATTGATTGAATACAACCATCGGCCATTGCATTTAAATGTTATAAGTTTTTTGATAAATAGTTGATTAGGCTTGTTTGATGGTGTTTGGTGATGTGTCATTTCGTGTGTGGCTCTCCCTGTTTGACTATTTTTAGCTCACCAGAGCACAAAGTGCTCAAGGTGAGCTTTTGTGATACCCCTGTGTCCGGCGTCCGTCGTCCGTCTGTCCGTCTGTCCGTCTGTCCGTCTGTCTGTCTGTCCGTCTGTCTGTCCGTCAACAATTTCAAACGACTTCTTCTCTGAAACCGACTGCCCAATTGTAACCAAACTTGGTCAGATACATACTGTGGGTTGGTGCTTCAAAAGTTGTTAAAAGATAGTGGGCGGGGCCATCGGTCTTGTTGCCATGGCAACCGGACACAATATCTAGAAAAATCTTCTTCTCCAGAATGACTTGTTGGATTTGAATATAGTTTTCACCAAAATGTTTCTCTGTTGATAGATATTAAAAGTTGTTAAAAGAATTTTGATCGGGCAAGAAACATGGCCGCCAGAGGGCTTGGTCAATATTTCCATATATGGTAATATGGAATTTTCATAGGAAAATCTTTAAAAATCTTCTTCTCTAAAACTGTAAAGCCTAGACCTTTGATATTTGGTATGTAGCATGATCTTATGGTCCTCTACAAATATTGTTCAAATTATGACCCCCTGGCCAAAAATGGCCCCGCCCAAGGGCTTATCAGTTTTTCATAGGAAAATCTTTAAAAATCTTCTTCTCTGAAACTGTAAGGCCTAAACCTTTGATATTGAGTATGTAGCATGATCTTATGGTCCTCTACGAATATTGTTCAAATTATGACCCCCGGGCCAAAAATGGCCCCGCCCAAGGGCTTATCAGTTTTTCATAGGAAAATCTTTAAAAATCTTCTTCTCTGAAACTGTAAGGGCTAGACCTTTGATATTTGGTATGTAGCATGATCTTATGGTCCTCTACAAATATTGTTCAAATTATGACCCCCGGGCCAAAAATGGCCCCGCCCAAGGGCTTATCAGTTTTTCATAGGAAAATCTTTAAAAATCTTCTTCTCTGAAGCTGTAAGGCCTAGACCCTTGATATTTAATATGTAGCATGATCTTATGGTCCTCTACAAATATTGTTCAAATTATGACCCCCGGGCCAAAAATGGCCCCGCCCAAGGGCTCATCAGTTTTTCATAGGAAAATCTTTAAAAATCTTCTTCTCTCAAACTGTAAGGCCTAGACCTTTGATATTTGGTATGTAGCATGAAATTATGGTCCTCTACAAATATTGGTCAAATTATGACCCCGGGCCAAAAATGGCCCCGCCCAAGGGCTTATCAGAGTTTTATAGGAAAATCTTTAAAAATCTACTGAAACTGTAAGGCCTAGACCATTGATATTTGGTATGACTAACATGATCTACTGGTCCTCTATAAATATGTAGCTGTGGCTTGTGGTCCTCTGCCAAGAATGTTTAACTAACGACCCTGACCACTGGGCGAAACTTGGCCCTGCCTCAGGGCTTATCAGTTTTTTCGATGTGAAAAATATGAAATATTATTTTTCTCTGAAATCATAAGGCTTAGACCTTTAATTAATGGCATACTGCTTTGCCTTGTGGTTCTCTACCAAGGTTGTCCACATGATTTCTTGTGGTCAAAAAAGGCCCTGCCACTGGGGTTATCTCAGGTGAGCGCTTCAGGGCCTCATGGCCCTCTTGTTCCATATTTACTATAATACAAGTGCAATAAATCTGAGAGCCATATTTGTTGATATATGCCACGACAAGAAACTATATAGATTACGTAAAAATAAAATTTAAATCTACTATGTAAAACGTTTCAATCTTAAGTTCAATGTTTATGCTATTTTATTGTATGTCTGGGAAATATTCTGGGACACGTGTAAGTCTGTTTTCTTACTACCATTTGATCAAAATGAGAACACACTGTAAAGCAGATAATACCTGTTTCGTTTTTATGACATTGCTCTGAAAAGTGCCATTGAAAGACAAACAAGCTATAGCTGATGGCTGTTTCGGTCATTGTTTACAAACAGCGTAGCAATACAACTGACAACGGTCATGCTGCGCTACTATTGTCTAATTATTATGCGTCACACATAGGTCCTGTGTATTCTCTTTAAGATTAATTTTCGGCCTGATTACGTCGTTTATCAATGACAATAGCTTAAATATACACTCACATGTTAATCAACGGTATAGATACATATTTCTATGTTCACTGCCAGTACAAGATTGATTAACCTTTAGTATGCTTTGCAAGGTGGTGCATATAAACAAGTCCGCCTCCATGTTCATAACACACATTTTTCCGTTTCTTTTGAATACCGGAATATTAGGAAACTTGGAGCCAAACTGGCTGCTGAGTTACCCGACATTTAATCTAGGTCAGTGGTATTCACATAGGTTACCATGAATTCGCCCGCTTCGTGCTAAATATTAACAAATTATTTCTTATGAATGCTTGTACTGAACAAATTGACTGTCGTTTATAATACTTATAACATAGTAAATACAATAAAAATCGGTCCTTCTCCTGGCTATCTGACAATCAAAACGTTCATAGACTTTGCGGGGTAGCTGTGTGCTAATATGCAGATGAGGTAATTACCTCTTAATGACATACCATATATGTGAATACCTCTCAATAACAGTGAGAAGTTGAAGAAGAAATATTGAAGTTATTTGCATTATCTACTACGATTCATAATCCCCATCCTCTATACTGTATAAATGTGCAAACCTTATTGCTCTATCTTGAATGGAAAAGGTAGACCTCAGTACCTCGATGTAGAAATAATACCTCTAAAGTATAGAAAAGTAAACGTGTGTGTGTGTGTGTGTGTGTGTGTGTGTGTGTGTGTGTGTGTGTGTGTGTGTGTGTGTGTGTGTGTGTGTGTGTGTGTGTGTGTGTGTGTGTGTGTGTGTGTGTGTGTGTGTGTGTGTGTGTGTGTGTGTGTGTGTGTGTGTGTGTGTGTGTGTGTGTGTGTGTGTGTGTGTGTGTGTGTGTGTGTGTGTGCGCGCGCGCGCGCGCGCGCGCGCGCGCGCGTGCGTGCGTGCGTGCGTGCGTGCGTGCGTGCGTGCGTGCGTGCGTGCGTGCGTGCGTGTGTGCGCGTGCGTGTCTGTCTGTATGTCTGTCTGTAACACAGGACGACCAGTCTGTAACACAGGACGACCAATCTGTAACACAGGACGACCAGTCTGTATCACAGGACGACCAGTCTGTTTCACAGGACGACCAGTCTGTATCACAGGACGACCAGTCTGCATCACAGGACGACCAGTCTGTAACACAGGACGACCGGTCTGTATCACAGGACGACCAGTCTGTAACACAGGACGACCAGTCTGTATCACAGGACGACCAGTCTGTAACACAGGACGACCAGTCTGTATCACAGGACGAACAGTCTGTAACACCGGACGATCAGTCTGTATCACAGGACGACCAGTCTGTATTACAAGACGATCAGTATGTAACACAGGACGACCAGTCTGTATCTCAGGACGACCAGTCTGTAACACAGGACGACCAGTCTGTATCACAGGACGTCCAGTCTGTATCACAGGACGACCAGTCTGTATCACAGGACGAACAGTCTGTATCACAGGACGACCAGTCTGTATCACAGGACGAACAGTCTGTAACACAGGACGATCAGTCTGTATCACAGGACGACCAGTCTGTATTACAAGACGATCAGTATGTAACACAGGACGACCAGTCTGTATCTCAGGACGACCAGTCTGTAACACAGGACGACCAGTCTGTAACACAGGACGACCGGTCTGTATCACAGGACGACCAGTCTGTAACACAGGACGACCAGTCTGTATCACAGGACGACCAGTCTGTAACACAGGACGACCAGTCTGTATCACAGGACGAACAGTCTGTAACACCGGACGATCAGTCTGTATCACAGGACGACCAGTCTGTATTACAAGACGATCAGTATGTAACACAGGACGACCAGTCTGTATCTCAGGACGACCAGTCTGTAACACAGGACGACCAGTCTGTATCACAGGACGTCCAGTCTGTATCACAGGACGACCAGTCTGTATCACAGGACGAACAATCTGTAACACAGGACGACCAGTCTGTATCACAGGACGAACAGTCTGTAACACAGGACGATCAGTCTGTATCACAGGACGACCAGTCTGTATTACAAGACGATCAGTATGTAACACAGGACGACCAGTCTGTATCTCAGGACGACCAGTCTGTAACACAGGACGACCAGTCTGTATCACAGGACGACCAGTCTGTATCACAGGACGACCAGTCTGTATCGTTGTATGTTAAATCTTACGATGTACATGTATTTATCGTGCATGGATCTTTCATACAACGGGCTCCTGATTCTTTAGGTGTCATCTGGTCTGGATGTTTACTGTTTTACACTGAAATTTACCTAATTCCATTTCAGTATTTACACTAGTCATACATATGTTAATTGTTGCAAAGGATTATAAATCATTGAACAAGAATGACAAGGCAAACATTCGACGAACAAGAATAATAAAGAGGACATGCGATCAACAGGTGTTATACTCTGGGGGCCAGTAGGGTCTACCATGCACTCCCTCTAGACTTTTTCTCATGGGTACCAACATCTTCAGGATGGTCTACTGAATCAGAATCGCGAATGCACTGAAGAATACACTCTTAAATTGCAAGCCTCCAGTTTTCGTAATGATTGGACAAACCTGAAAATTCGTCCATAGCACAGCCAGTTTTTGTCCTAAACGTATAAAAAACCGGTTAAACTACACATAGTCAAAAATAATTTATTCTTGAGTACATTCGCGATTCTTATTAACAGTAGATCCTTCTGAACATTTTGGTACCCATGAGAAAAAGTCTAGGGAGGGTGCACGGTAGACCCTACTGACCCAGAGTATTATAAGGACTTCTTGGTAGCATGTGATATAATTTTGGCAGGTAGTCACTGTGGTTTATTAAGCAGCTGTGTCGTAAATATAGAACACATTCAGTGAAAAATAGCAATCAACCCATTTCTCGAACACGATAATGAGACTGAAACGAAAACCCGCTGAATAAGTTGAAAAAGAACCTTCTTAAGTAGCATACATATGTCAAATTAATAGCTAATCAAATTTCACTCATCTATTTAAAAACCAAACAATACAATCACTGTCTTCGCATTACATCTTAAATAAAACAACAGAACATGCGATTTCTAGAAAAGAATAGCAGTTTAAAACATACCACTGAATGAGGTTTTTACGTCCTGTAAAGAGGTTTAACCTTTGGCAACCCATTAATCATTTACCCCATGAATATTCATATAGTAATTAATGGTATCATGAGTACCAATTAGATGTTTTATCGTGACATATGGACACGGAAACTTTTAGCTGCGACAGAAACTGTAGAATCTGATCTATTCCTTAAGCAAACCTCTACGGGAGCTGTCATAAGCAAACCTCTACGGGAGCTGTCATAAGCAAACCTCTACGGGAGCTGTCATAAGCAAACCTCTACGGGAGCTGTCATAAGCAAACCTCTACGGGAGCTGTCATAAGCAAACCTCTACGGGAGCTGTCTTATATACGGAGTCTACTATGTATGTAAGTGCGCCAACATGCCTCTCTAGCAAAGATTAATGGTCTAGTTTGTGAGACAACCATCACATTCTGCGTCGGGTTGAGGGTTTTTGCAATATACAGTACCCTATGCATACCGATAGTAACAGACTATGTACGGTTAAATTCCTTTCAACCGGAATTCGAGTAGAGAAGACTTTAGCTTTAGGCATGTGGTTGCTTCACCCTTTCCCTTATAGAAGCGACTTTGAGCGCATCTCATTTATTCCTCCACTTAAGAAAATAGTTCAAATTTATACAGTCATGAACATATAGCATAAATAGTTTCTATATCCTAGCAGGTGGTAGCTTAAAGTAGGCTGAAAGTAAAGCAGAATGCGCCTTAATTCACCTGTCTTCATAACTAGAAATAGGCAAAGGGTTAATGCAGTTGTAGTTTATCTATATATTATGGAAAGTAGTAAATGAAACAAATGCAATATATATGTTAAGTTGATTATCCTGTACCCCATGTAAGACCAATACTGGAGTACGCATCTCTTGTTTGGATTGGCTATTCTGAGCATTGCTCCGATGAATCATGTCGCCGAAGTCATGTCACGTGACTTCGTATTCTTGTTAAGCACGTTTTAACTTTTAATTGGCCGTAGACGAAAGCGACCTATCCAACCTTGTTCGTGATACACCGGAAAACCATCCCCATACCCGTTGAAAATCACAGTCCTAAAGGACGGTAAGATACAGAACAAAGCAAGCGGGAATGTAGTTTGGAACCCCTTGCTCAAGCTATACATAACTGTTTTATGTATGCCACTTGTCATATGATATGTATAAACCGTGTCGTAATAATTATGGCTCCGCCATAGTTAGGTATCTACTACTGTCATCTGTTGGGGAATTAAATCATTGCGCTTTTAACAAATAGTTCAACATCGAAATCTCCCTTCTATGAATAATGGTTTATTCAAAGATCACCTAATGTCTTCAGAGACATTACAAGCCAGTGTCAACATGGACGTTAGACATTCTAATGCTTAATCTTCTTGTTTACCTATCAGTCCATAAATACGCAAGAGTAGACCTAATTTAAACGGATCCTATTGAAACTGTCTTATTGTTTGTTTCTTAAATTATATAGGCCTGATTCTATAGTTTGTGCAGTGGTAAAACTCTTATTATATAAAGAATAATTACATTAATGGTGTCTTTTATTATATCTTTCATGAATATTCATGGAGTAAAGGATAAAACAAATAATTATTCACAAATTTCCAAATTTAACATTCCGTTTTACTTCTGTTTAAATGATAAGCGAAACTCTGTTATTGGCGCCCGCCCATTCCCTCATAGGCTATTTTAGATACAACCGCTTTGAATAAATCTACTAAAAAGGAGCTTTAACTAGAGAAAAGGAAACTTTTAGAATTTTGTAGTTTGAAACCATTGTGATAAATAGAGCATTTGCTCCTATAGGAGCAAATGCTCTATTTATCACAATGGTTTCACAAAGTGACTTTTACAGAGTCGTCAAAAGTCGTCAATATGAGGGAATGGGTTAAGCGCGGCGCCTCTATGTGCTTACGAAATGTTCAGGTAATGGGAGGAGGAGTCATTTCTGTACCGTTGAAAAAATGACAGTTACTTGTTTGAGCAATGTAAATGGTATGTACTGGTCGATTAAGAGTGTAAATAACATATCTGAAGTAATGGAATAAAAATAAGCATTTGTTTGTTATTATTGCATTAAAAAAAAATGAATGCATTATTGATACTAAAAAGCTGATCCGTTCGAATTTCCGGTGCAATAGGCTTGTCTCAAGGTCTTGGAAAGTATTACACTTTTTTAGTAAATGCACAGTGTAGTGTGCAGTTTTTTGTTGAATGCGGATTAATTCAAAGTTTAGGTATAACGTATATTTGCTTTGTAAAGTTTGGCCCAATTAAGAGTAAATATCCTCTACATGACGGTGTATAAATGAATGATTTGTATTTATAAACCAATTATATATGTGTAAAACTACGCAGGCGGTTAACCATGTACTGTCCGGAAAATGTCGTCAGCAAGATTTATATTGTCGTTTGCTTCAATTCTGACAGTACAGATTTCGTACATTTCATTTTAACCCTTTCGCTGCCAGCTTTTGTCGTCTGCAAACATTGTCGTCTGCTACACTTTTCAGTTTTCATTTTTTCGTATTTTTGTTTCAAAAATTGTGACAGTAACAAACAGTTTCGATCCTGATGAGACGCCGAGTTACTCGGCGTCTCATCTGGATCCAAACTGTTTGCATAGGTAATCACAGATCCGGCATTGGCAGCGAAAGTGTTAAAAACAAAAAGCAGTGAAGGAGTGTGAAACAACTTCAAGCAGTTTTGATCCTGATGAGAGGCCGAGTTTAGCGGCATCATAAACGAATACAAACTGTTTATTAGTCACTAAACACGTATTGACTCGCATTTGCAAACAGCTTGGATCCAGATTAGACGCCGTCTTCTCATCAGGGTCCAACCTGTTTGATGTTCGGTCAAATGTTTCTAAAACGTTTGAACGATTTAAAATTTAGCATATGCGACACCGTTTGCTCCATAAATAAGCCTTTCTACGCATCATCAAACAGAGTAGATCCTGATCAGACGGCCGTCTGATCAAGGCCTGTTCTGTTTGCTTATGAATTTATATCAATATGATACTTCAGTTTCTGCCATGGTCAAAATTTCCTGTGCACGTGCGTCATAATAATAAGTAAAGTAGGCCTAGATCTAATTAATATTCATGAAGTCATAATTTCTTACATAAATATTCATGGAGTAAATGGTTAAGGGGCATCAACAATTCGCCAGTAGACTGCTGAAGGCTAAAATGGTTCATGTGAACGATTATTATGAGAGCTATCTATCATGGTGTTATCATTTAAATTGCTATAACTCACGAGTGGGAACAAGCCAAGCACGACAAATGGTGACATTAAAGATGTATTATGTACTCTGCTTATATATTTTTTCTACAAGTTTGTGGAACAAAATGAAGTTAGAGTCAGTAAGCACTTAACTTAAACCTTACAGTCACAAATGTCATTTACAAACAGTGTAGAAGTGGAACCCTCTCATCAGGGTCTGCACTGTTTGTCATTTTACTCTAAATATTCACTATAAGCTTGACATGTTTGAATGTTGAAATTCAGCATTGTAAGCGGTATTAAGGCAAACGAGTATGGTTATTAATAAGTATATAATTTATACTATCACCACCACTACTACTACTACTACTACTACTACTACTACTACTACTACTACTACTACTATTACTACTACTACTACTACTACTACTACTACTACTACTACTATTACTACTACTACTACTACTACTACTACTACTACTACTACTACTACTACTACTACTACTACTACTATTACTCGACACTCACTCGATATGCTGAATGAACCCTATTAATCTTTCCGCACTGTTGCAAATCGCTTCCTTACTTTCTGGCCAGCTGTACAGATGTGTAAGCAGTCAGAAACGGATATCTGTTAGGATATATCTTGTCTGCTAACAAATTTAATTCTGTAAAGGGAGATAATTTGAAACATATCGCCTTTGCCAACGGACGATTGTACACAAACTGCTTAAGAATTATTCTCCGAAATTCCAGTTTTTTGTCACTGGCTACTTTTCAACATTATTGCTAACTTTCATGAGAAAAACATGATTCTATCTCGTTTATGACTTTTTAAGCAGTTACAATAAATTGGGAGTTACTTCCCTTTATGCAAATTGTTAAAACACGGTCGACATCTATTTCTATTTTCGGACGTTTTATTGTTTATGTCAGTATGCAATTTGAGTGATAAAATGTACTAAGAAACGGTAGTTTGCATCTTTAATGTATGACTGAACTTATTTTGTTCAGTAATTTAAACTGCATGAAAATATCCAATCTTCTTAGATGGATGAGTTGGGTTTTACCGCACTATCACACTGAATAGGCCATATAGCGCCGACTTTGGTATCCAAAGCCTATTTCATGACATATTATAACTGTTCTTTTGGTCATGTTTTCATTAATTAAGTTACAGCAAAACAATATCAAATGAATCCCTACTACTACTACTTCTACTACTACTACTACTACTACCACTACTACTACTACTACTACTACTACTACTACTACTACTACTACTACTACTACTACTACTACTACTACTACTATTACAACTACTACTACTACTACTACTGCTACTACTACTACTACTACTACTACTACTACTACTACTACTACTACTACTACTACTACTTCTACTACTACTACTACTACTACTACTACTACTACTACTACTACTACTACTACTACTGCTACTACTACTACTACTACTACTACTACTACTACTACTACTACTACTACTACTGTTTAAATCTTTACTACACTATTTAACGTAACAGAAGCACTAGATTTTTAGGCCCAGCATTTATCCAAACCGATGATCGAATTCGTAACCATCGGCTCTACTGACTGGACGACTTTAAACGCAGCGCAAACGATTTAAACCAATCTTTCTATTCGCTCGTAGATTTGTACTTAATCATTGTTTAAACTCTTAACCCCTACCTTAACCCGTAAGGTAACTTATCTCGCTCCCTTAAAGCTTTTCTCTTTTTGCATGGCTGCGTTTGCTTTCGAAGGATCTCCTACTTGTATACTTTTTAAACTAACGCCACGACATTAAGTCAACGTTCAATCGACAATGAAGTAACGTTATGGGAATGTTGGATGATATATGGTATGTATTATGGTCGCAAACATGTGTTTGGTTCTTGGTGGACCCTGTAACAGTTTGAGATACATGTAACAGTTATACACCTTTTTCCCTGTCCCTAAAATATACAAGCCATAGAATATTACTAAAAATCATAATGATAGTGATAATTGTAATGATGATGATGATGATGATGATGATGATGGAACAGCCCGTTAGTGTTTAACTGTGGAGTCCTTTCGGAACTGTGATAGTCATAAACGTACTAGAAGATTTTCAATGACAAACAGTTCAAACGCTACCCTAGGAGACCTCTGATCTGGGTCTATACTTTTTACAAATAACAGTGCAAGTGTCTCCTGCGTACAGATGGTTAATAAGAAATGAACCATTTATTCGTTTATTTATCGTCTAATGCTATCATTCATATAAAGATGGACAGTCACCCTGTTTTAACCCTTCATTTAACCCATTCCCTCATAGGCTATTTTTAGATCCAACCACTTTGAATAAATCTACCCAAAAGGAGCATTAACTAGAGAAAAGGAAATTTTAGAATTTTGTAGTTTTAAACCATTATGATAAATAGAGCATTTGCTCCTATAGAATCAAATGCTCTATTTATTACAATGGTTTCAACAGGTAAATTTTACACAGGCTTAGAAAGGCGTATTTATGGAGGAAATGGTTAAGATTGATTAACAACCTCGTAACATTATCCAGTAAATATGGTTTGATGGAAGTGAAGCATTGATATTGGCTTTATTATCAGATGAAATGATATTTACGATGGTATTGCAAGTTGCGGTCAGAGATGGCTCAGCTACGGTAAACAAGGAAAGCCAATGACACCCGAACAGCTATCATTTCTTCTCCATTTATCAGCCATTTTTCTGCTTTGATTTCTGGTAAAAGTACATGAGCCATGCTGGAAACACTACATACAAAACACACATCCGTCCGAACAGCACCACGAAAAGAAAGTACAGCACATGTTCTTATCTATCAAACACAAAAAGTGAAGCACAAAGACAAAACAAACCAACAATTGGAGGAATATGGAATAATGGCCTTGGAACGACCAGTGACAATAATCAGCAAAGCTTATCTCAATCGACTTACTCTTTAGTCCTGCCAGCTGTGTCTGTGTCTGAAAATAGACCATATCAGCGGTCATTGTACCTGGGGAATCCCTCGATTTTCAACTTCAACTAAATACTGATCGACTACATAAATTATTTCACGGATGATCTCAGAAGTGATATAAACACAACCTTGACCTGTCGGAACATAGACCATATCAGCGGTCATTGTACCTGGGTAAAATGATTTTGATTTGTTGGAACAATACTTGTCTCAATGGACTAACACGCCAGTCCTTACATACATGCCACTCATCTGTCTATTACAAACTGGTCGACAACGTAAATGATTTACAATTCTTTCACATATCATTTCAGAAGTTACTAATGCCGCTAGAGAAAATGACAGCTATCTATTACCTATGGATATATCATCAATATGTGCGCGATTTGTCTCACGTTCAATAAAACCTGGCTGTTGCAGTCGCATTTTGAATAGTCACGGGCATCTATAAGGGAATTTAGTTGCTTAAACTTTTCCGTTCTAGATTATTTTTAGACCCAACCTCATTGAATAAATGTACCGAAAATGAGCATTTAGTAAAGAAAAGGAAATTTTTGGAGTTGTGTAGTTTAGAAACCATTGTGATAAATAGAGTATTTGCTCCTATGGAGCAAATACTCTGTTTATCACTATGGGTTCAAATAGGCGTTAAAAGGCGTCAGCAGGAGCGAACAATGCAGGGCGAGAGTAATCCAGACAGCTGAGAATACTTTCGATCTGCATTAACCCATTGCCTATTTTTACATGCAACGTCACCAAATACAGTCACTTCCTACTAGCATAATATTTTCCACGCCGACGCTGTATTTTGTGAGGTATAGTGCATGTGTACTGACCCGACTGGAATGCAAGTTTAGTTCAGCCAATAGGAGGAAAACAGAAGGACGAAAAAGGCATAATCAAACATAAACATCAAATTAACAAATTTTCTCACCTTTGTCTCAACTATCTGTCCATATAAAGGGATTAAACAAGCGAGGTTTTACGCAAGCGTAAAATGGCTGCCTAACATGTATCAGGTGGCAAGATCAGCAGTGTAAACCAAGACCTTAAATGAATGGATGCTAATATAAAATGGATTTAAAACAAAAGCACGTTAATGTCAAAACAAATAAAAAGAAACAATTGACATACGAAAAAAAAATACCGTAATCTACCTAGGATCGAACGCGTGTACCCTAATGTTCTATGCTAACGCGCTACCCCTACGCCACGGTGCTTTGTACAATAAATGGGTATCAATTATTGCTATGTCCTTAGCATTTGGGAATAAAACGACGGGCAAAATTGGGCGGAAATGTTCGTGTCCGTAATACACGTTTAAATACTTACTGAAATTAAGAATAACGCAATGAAAACAATCTTATATGAAATATAATTGCAATTATAAGTACATTATTTGCTTTTAATTCATGTAAACAGTTTGCATTCCTTTTCATTAATGACATTTGTTTATGTGATTATCTCCTTTCGATTAATTGAAAAACCGCTTTCGAAGAACATGTTCATAAACATGTGCATATGAAATTAAAATGCAAAAGCATCATGCGGAGTTTAAACAGCAATAAATGGGTACGTCATAAATTTTGAAAAAAAAAAACAACATAATTTTCGTGAATTTTAATACAGACGAGATAACAAGAAAAATTCCATAGCAGTCGGCAGTTATAGAAACACAGGACCGCGGTTAATCATGCAACATTTTCAAAGGCGTATATGTTTGGGCTGCCGAAAGGCAGCCCAATAACAAGACTACCGACATACTCACTTCACGGGGGTCGTGAATTTATTTAGTAAGTACATTATTGGCTTGATTGCGGAAGGACACAGTATATAAAACGTGTACGTCATGTCGTCCTTGTGCAATAAAACAGCACTATATATTCATCCCTTTACTTCAGGGTGCGTTATGTACAGTTTCCATAATGATTGTATCTAAAGGTTGGGATGCGACTCAAGTAGACAGTTCAATGAATCGGCTTACACAACACTTTGTACAACTATACTTACCTTTTTGTATGCTCACATACTACATTGTTCGTATACTCATTTACTTTGTTTGTATGTTTATGTGTTTGTACGGTTATGTACTACTTTGATTGTATGCTCAGGTTACAGTGAGTCAAGTACTCATCATAATGGCGGAATAAAATATATATATAGGAAAGAAATTAAAACAATAGTCACAAATCATTTGTTTATTTTGAACATTTAATACCGATTCATATAACTGCAGACGAATACAAAGTAGTCCCGTCAAGGCGTGGCCTAATTTTTTTATTGGGGTATGAACTTTTTTACAGTCAATCACAGCTCACCAAAAGTAATGAAAACACACAATATTAAATTATTCGAAGATGTTTAAGATTAGACGTTAACAATTTTTCTAAATTGAGTCAAACTTCAACAAATTGTTTATGTCAACACTTTAACCTTACAGATACGCACTTTGATGCCTCTGCATACAAAGTAGACCTAGATCAGACACTCTGATCGGGATCTGCTCTGTGTACTTATGGAATAATATAGCTCCGATTCTAGTTTCTTCCAAGGCTAAACATCTTGTGCAACATACCATTACATAAAATATCTTATTAATTCTGAAAGGGGGTGATCCCCTGAGAGCAAAAACTGCAACACAAAAAGAGAAAATTGCAGACTCGGTTTTATTGAGTCAGTTCATGAACAGTAATTGAAAGTGCAACACTGCTCACGCCCCCTAGCACCGGCTTAAGCGGTATTCAATTTTCAGAAAAAGTACTGAAATTCATGATCTCGAAGGATCAGAAGGTATAACAACACTGAGAATGTATTAAACCCATTACCTCATACTAACGCCTTTCTATGCCTCTGTAAAAGTCACTTTCTGAAAACATTGTGATTGATAGAGCATTAATTTACTTCCTATTGGTTTCAAAACTACTACAAAATTCTTCCTTTTCTCTAGTTATTGCTCCTTTTCGTTTGATTTATTCAAAGATGTTGGATAAAATATAGTCTATGAGGTATTCAAGATGCCGTTATTTCTTATATAAATACAGTAGAACCCCTCTAAATCGGAAATACAGTAGGTAAGAATTTAGATACTTTTAGGCAGGTGGCTGCTTAACCCTTCGCTGCTGAATTTTAAAATACATTTCTCCTTCTTTGCCCATGCCCTGTTGTATAATTACATATATCTTCAATGTGTACAAGTATTTCGCTGTGCAATCTCAGCTGTGGAGTGCACTGGTTGCACAATCAATTTGTAAATAGTGCAGACCCTGATGAGACAGATCCTGCAGGAGCTGTCTCATCTGGGTCTTCACTATTGACAGGTAGGTATATTGACGCGATTAGCAAGCGAAGGGTTAATGCAGGGTGCAAGTCATGCAGAAAGCTCACAGAGGAGCTTCACTCTGCAATAAGCTGCAATCTGTCTCCAAGACCGATATTTATATTCAGTTTAGAGGGGTTTCATGAAGTGAAAAAAATCTGATTATGCAGATTCCACACCTTTTTACTCCATGAATACGCATTTCTACGCCTTGGCAAACAGAGTAGACCCATATCAGATGTCTCTGTTTGCCTATGATATAATATAGATATGATTCCACAGTGTCTGTTATGGCCAAATAGTTCGTTGTCCATGTGCTATTAAAACTATTAATATAATAATTAGTGATGAAGTCAATGTTTCTCACATAAATATTCATGGAGTAAAGTTAACATTCTCTCCATGAATAATCACGAGCTGAAATGTAATCTTGAATAAATATTAAACAGGGAATGGGTTGATGTTTAAAGATGTATTATGTGCATTTTCGTATTAATCAATCAACACCAGAACTGTACAGGTATACATACAATGAAAATAATGCTTACAACCAATTTTCCGACAGGATATATTTGTTCAGGTAAATATCATCGCTATCCAAATACTGCTAAATTCGTAATTTTGTTTAATAAGTTTATATTTGTAAATGATCCACCACCGAGTATAAAGAAGGTTGGGAAAGATAACTCATAGCTCAAATTTCATTGATTATTCACAGGTTGTCTTTCTGAATACACAATGTAATCTCTTATCATGTATATACTTAATATCCCGCGTTATTACGTAGATAACAGTCTAGGTAACAACCTGTTACCTACGTCAGCTATCTATAATTTATTATCAGTTCAATTACAACAGGAGTAGGTGAGTTAAACCCTGTATAAAATGTGGGAAAGGAATATATGCAAAACACCAAGTCTGCGTCCCATGTGGTGCGCACAAAGTTAGATTATGACACATATATTACGAAGTGGTTAAACCTTTTGAATTAGAGTGTCGCAGGCTGGGGCGAATTGAAATGTGTATATGATACACCTCAGTCTGTATTTTTTTTATATTTTCATATGGAGATACTGCGACATACATCAATGTTTTGTGTAAAACCGAGGTGGTCGGGAAAATTGTTTTATATCGCAGTACCCCCATTTCACATATATATTACGAGGTTTTATAGAAAATGCCGAGTTTCCCATAGCAGATTCCGCTCAACGCTTGATCGGAACGATTCATTGAATAAATCCGTTATATTTACCTATACTCAATATACTGTCACAAAGTATGCATGTTTTCTCATATGTGGATGCATAAACTAAATTATAAAAGCTTACCTGAGAGCCGCAAAAATCCAAAGAAAAATTGAATTTACAAAACCGTTAGTTTGTTTACATTACCGGTATACGAATTTAGCTTTTGAACGAAATTTATATATGTCCTTTAGACTCTTGCGAGTAACATAATTCTCACTCAGCGGCTTAAAATCCTTCCAGAATTGAGTCTAAGTATTCTGGGTGTTTCACATTTTTTAGAATTATTTCAAAAAAGTTAAAAGTAAAAGAAAATTCGTTCAAAGTCTTTTCCGGAAATCCGTAAATTTATTTCAACCGGGTACATGTACCGTTGCCATATTGGCGGCCTAAAACGAAAGTACGAGTGGAAACATGTTTGTGACTATAAGGATTCAAAGCAAAGGTAAATGTGATATTTTGAACGACATTATTTGTTTTAATTATATTTTGCATGTGTTGGGACCTAATAATCTACAGTTGCACACAATTAATGTCTTTCGGCATTAATGCGATTTCGAGCATTCAATATAATAATACAGTTATACAATCTTAAACTAGCCTACTTATCAGTCTTGAGGATGTCTCAGAATTCTTATAATTTACTTCTAATGTTATCTAATAGATCTAGCTTCAGCATCCAATGTGTCCGCTAATCTCGCGCTCTCGTCCCTTTCCCAGCATTCCTAGTCTAGCCCTTGGGCGGAAGTTACGTAACCTCCTGTTTGCGTAATGAATCTTAAAGGGCATAATGGAACGCTAGTGCTTATCACTACACTCTCTCTCGTTTTATTTGAAGAGCGATATTATGGGGGGCCTTAACATTTTTCATTAGGAATTTGGTAAATAGCACCAAACCCAAACCAGACAATAGCAAAGTGTGTAAGACACAGTTTACTTACCACTTCCCCTGGATGGCCTCGTCTCCTTACATCCCTTGATTGTCCCCTTACTTCTGCACTGGCGCTCCTGATGTCGACTTTTCCTGCAGACATAGAGCCTCTTAGCATTGAAGTTAGTGACCTTCAGTAGATCCTGCCAAGAGACCCCACGAACCTTCGCAATGCTGGCGGCGACCATCCCCATCATGGCGGGGGTACTGCCGGCCTTGTTTGCCGGGCGAAAAAATGGAGAGTCATTCTCCAGCAAAAGGCGGTTGCTCTCAATCTTGGTGATAGCATCGAGCAAGTCTCGATATTTATCCTTATCCATCTTCCCCGAGTTGCCGTTGAAACTAACGTAGGTGTCCTTTATCCACCGGCTCAAGATCCCTGTTGTCCCACTGAAGTAATAGACATAAATTAGCTGATCCCTTACGTTTGGATGTGCGTGAAGATGGTACAGGCACGCCAACATGCACTCATCCATGGAAGTAACGGAGCTCCTGAGGTGTAGAACCAACACTTGACGCTCCTGAAGCAGATCGAGAACACGGTCTAATCTCTGCAACCATTCCTCATATGGCGAGTATGGCGAGGTACGGTCAAGTCCAACCTCACCCAAACCAGCGACCTCAGGGTGGGTCAACAGATCCTTCAGCCGCGAAGTCCCGATCTGTAAATCGCTTCTTGGGGTGGGCTCCTTTGACAGGTATGACCCCTTGTCGGCCCTAAGACTCCAACTGTTCCCCAGACGGATAAGTCTCTTGGTCACAGAAGACCCCACCACCACCTCCACCTTCACCTCTAGATCAGACGGCACTGGAGCAGCTTGGCAAATTTCTTCAAGTGAAGGCTCCCACAACCCAAACCTTTTGGCTGTCCTATCCAGATGGCAGTGACTATCCATGGCGACTGGAAGACGGGGCAAGGCCCGCACATCCTCCTCCGACAGACTAAAAACCTCTAGTAGGTTGTTCCTCTGGTGAGCCTCCAGCTGAGACATCACTACCATCATTGTCTCCCAATGTAGGAGAGCCACTACATTGTTGCCGGAGGGTCGAATTGCCAAATATCTGGGGATATCAATCTCCAATGCCCCACACAACTCCACCATCGCAAACTCCATGTCTCTCCGGCGGGTGAGGTCTGACGGGCTCAGCCACTCCACATAACGGATAAGGTTATGTAGAGTACGACCAGAGCCCACCAACCATCGAGTGTCCTCAAAATTCTCTTCCACTGGGTACGCCTGACAAATTTCCATGCCTTTAGTGACCAATTTGTATCGATCACTAGGGTTAATTATACATACCACAGGTTCAGATCGAGCTCCTCGTAAAGTACGAGGAACCAACACTCTCAAGTTGTCCTTCGGTTCAATGGTGTAATCTGGCATGGCCAGGTCTAACTTACATTTAATCTTGACTACACTGTTTGGTTTAAAGAATGTCAAAACCAAGAAGCATATCTTGTTCTATTGGAGCTATATGCAGCTGATACCACTGATGACCTATTTTGAGCCTAACAGCACCCACTACCCAACCGGTCATAGCCATGTCCCTGCCAGCAGCCAGCAATTTGACTTCCCTCAGCTTCTTAGGGGGTCTGCGAAGGGAATTGTAAAAATCTATCTGACAAGATGGTGACCTGAGCTGCCGTGTCAACAACTGCTTTCACTATCTTATCAGAAACATGAACCTGCATAGTGAATTGTGATGCTGACTTAACCTGGCAAACTAACACCCTCCACTGTCTTTTGAGTCTTAGGAGAATTCATTTCATGGCATGCATCTGAACTGCACTTACCTTTTAACGTGCGTCATCTCCATCCTTTGGTAGAATTTTGGGTTCCGCACAAGTCTCGGAATGTCTCAGATTTTTTTCATTGTCACTAACTCCCCTTGAGTTGAGTGCTTGGCCTAAGTCTCTTTGTTGGGTCGATGATCGGCCTATGTCGCCGACCCTTGTCTGTTTAAAGCAGTCTTGAGCGGTTTGGGGCATTCTCTCTTAAAATGTCCCTATTCTCCACAATTAAAACAGGCTTTCGACCGCCTCTGCTACCTTGGCCTCGCTCGTTTGCTGGTTTCCTCTATGATAGTGTTTGGAGGCGTTTCTCCAACTGATCTATCATGTCTTTCAGGTCCAGGTTTTGGGCCTGATCGGCTGGCTGGGGTTTAGCCACGGCACACACCCTATCATCGCTTCTGTCCTACGTCTTGTGTCACGCCTGGGCTTGCCATACATGACACCATGTATGTGCTGGTACTTTCGCGCCAGCTGAATTACCTCCTGGACTGAATCAGGAGTGATCATGCACACATAGTGCCCTGCTTCCTTTTCCATCAACCCCTGGCAGAAGCGCGTCACCACTTGCTATCTGGAATAATCTTCAGGTAATGACCTAAAGGCCTTTGCACCTAGGGTAAGGGTCCTATCTACCCAATCCTCGAGTTGTTCACCCTCGGATTGAGATACCTGCTGAAATCTCGCCTGTGCAGCCGCAGGAAGTTCAATTATCCGAACCTTTATGACAACTTCTTGACAATCTGTGGATAGGTCACATGCCTTTGTCCTTCTGAAACTAAAGCATAGTAATTTGAGGCCTTACCTGTCATACACCAGCACATGTAGTTCAGGCTTTCTTTTATGGTCCAGCCGAAAGCCTCGGAGTAGGACGAAAACTTCTGGTAAAAGGTTTTCCAATTACCAGTGCCATCGTAGGTCAGGTTTTTGGGCAAGGCCCCTACCACCAGTCTCGTATGAGCTGCTCTACTCAACTTATCTGTTTTTGGGCTCTCGTCTTCAGAGATATATCTCTATAGGCGAGCTTTTTGGCTGGTAATTTGTAACTTACCTTCGGTGTGACTGTCTCTTTCTTGAAAGAGGCAGCCAACCTCGTAGCAGTTGACACTTGACCCATTGTGGTCTTAATTTCGTCCTCGCTTTCAGGGTCTTCTTGAAGCCCTGTATTCATTTTAAAATCAATCATCTCAATAGACTCAGGAGGAAGTCTCCTGCAAATGCTCAACATAGCCTTCTTTGTGAGGTTTCCACAGTTTTCTCTTATGCTGATAATAGTGGAAGCCAGTTTGGCCCCACCACGGCGATGTCTTGCAGCTGAGCAAATGAAGCAAAATTTATTGCGATCAAGTCCCCCCCCCCCTCGCTTTCATACTCAGCCAGTCTACTTTCACTTTTTACTTTTAGTGTTCCGGTACCTGGTAACATCTTCCTAAAACCACCATCAGACATTTCTATTTTCTAAAATTTCGTTGAAGTACCGACAAAGAAAATTACTTAAGTTGATGTAAGTGTATCAATATACTCTGAAAACAAGATGTTATTGGTGGACCTAGGCTCTATCGTGAATAGACGCTGAAATTCATAAAAATTTCAAGTGCGCATGCGTGAATGTCACCCGGCGTTGCACTACTAAACACGAAACACTATATTACAGAGTGAAAATCGGAACTATAAATTCCGCTACAGACTCAGATGTATTTGCTATGCCAAGAAGTGAAAGTCACTTTATTTGACAACTAACGAAAAGTCTTCAGCGAGCAGCTTGGCTAACTAAAAAATTCAACCACGTGAGTCTGAAGCTTCAGGTCACGTAGGCCAGTTCTGACTGCGACTGTTTTTGTTTATTTTATGCACGCACCGCTGCTACCATTAAAGCGATTTCGAGCATTCAATATAATATTACAGTTATACAATCTTAAACTAGCCTACTTACCCGTCTTGAGGATGTCTCAGAATTCTTATAATTTACTTCTTATGTTATCTAATAGATCTAGCTTCAGCATCCAATATGTCCGCCAATCTCGCACTCTCGTCCCTTTCTCAGCATTCCTAGGCTAGCCCTCGGGCGGAAGTTACGTAACCTCCGGTTTGCGTAATGAATATTAAAGGACGTAATGGAACGCTAGTGCTTATCACTACAGCATAAGTACACCGTTTTGGCATATATGGTTTTGACTTCACACCAGCAGCGAAAAATAAATATGAATATGAATGATAAAAAACAAAATGAAGAATGATAACGGGATAATTTGAATGAAAAATAAGCTTGCATGATGTCAACTTATTTGGACTACCGCTTGCGGTGCTCCTGTTTATCTTTAAGTCAACATATATGTTCGGTACGTGAAGGAAGCATATTATGAAAAGGAATAACAGTGAATAATGTTCTGCTGGTCCTAATCAAAGCCTGGCAGTGTGTGCCTTAAAAAAGCCTGGCAAACAGTGTATGACCAAAACTTGATCAACTATATCCTATTCAAATACTCTCTTTTAAATAAGATAAAGAATGTAGACCCTGAATCTAAACTTGACTGTGTACCCTAATCGGTATATACCCTGTCTGGTCAAGAGCTTATATTACAGTGTAGATCCTGATAACCAATGTAGACAGTATCAATTCTGAAAATGGGTGATCCTTCGAAAGCAAAAGTAAAAATGCAAAATGAGAAAATTGCAGACCCGGTTTTATTGAGTCATGAGTAGTAATTAAAACTGCAACACTACTCATGCCCCCTAACACCGCGTCAGATTTAAAATGTACAACCTGATAAAACCCTGATATTGTAGAACCTAATCAGTACTGTCAGATAGTGTAGCCTATGTCCTAATGCATACTGTCAGATAGAGTAGACCCTGATCAATATTGTCATATAGAGTAGACCCAGTTTCATCAATGAGCTGTAAGACAGCATGCTAATTTTATGATGGTTGCTGTCTTATTCCCGTGGCACTACGTGAAATATGGGTGGAAACCGTTAATTTTCTATTTTACAATCTGGTCATATTGGACCTATTTCAGTTACAATGTAAATCTGCAATTTTGTGTTAATTACATCATTCAAACAACTGACCTCAGATACGCTCATAAATCTACACTGCAACCCACACTGTTGTTGTCACGGGATGTGAGTGTATACACACAAGTGCAATATCGTGGTTACTGTAAGCGCTACAAGGAAACAGATTAAGCGGATTAAAAGCAACCAAAAATAACTGACTTAGGAAGTTTTCTTGTCAGGTACATACTTTGAATACATGTATATACTACTTCATGTCTTGATTTAAGAGTAATGTCATGTTTTGGATAAAAATCATACCACATAAAAACCCTTTGGAACGTCTTAACCTAAATCATGCAGTTTTAACGCCTGTGTACTCTGCCGGGATATCTTTCGAAGCTCGATGTCACCATTCAGAGTACACACATGTGAATTAAATGTAGACCCTTATCAGCCACAGGGGTCTGGATCGACTCATTGGGGTCTATATGTACTATATAATAACAAGGGTTCCAACTAGCAGAACGGACATCCGTGTACCACAAGTACAAATATGACTGTAAATATGGAACAATAGTCAAACAGGGCGAGCCACACACGAAATGACACCGCACCAAACACCATCAAACAAGAAACGGTAAGGCCACAAGACAAAACATAACAGGACGCATATCAAGACGAAAAACATTAAGCATATTAAACAACAAAATTGACCAAAGGCTGAAAGCAGGAGTGCCGCCTTGGAACGGTCAGTAACCAAAATAAGCTACTGGGGGACTTAAACCTGGTTTACGGGTACCCAACCTCGTCCTTATCCCACTTTCACCAAAGTCAAAATGTAAATAAAATTCCCCCTCCAGACAACTCCACAACATGCATAACGATGTCTAAAATGAAATGATTTGAAAATAAACGTTAGAGGTAAACAAGCGACATCATCATTTAAATGACGTCATAATTTAAAAGTACGGGAAAACTATATGAAACACTTCTACACCGACATTTTATAAAGAATAAATCGCAAGAAGATACAAATACTAGTGGATATTAAACATGCACAACTGATTTGTTTGAAAAAGAATAAACTTGACATCGTAGACATGTACTCGATGACTATTCAGAGGTCAGAGTAGCTGTGGAGAAGTCATTTGGGGTACGACAGAACTGGCAAAATACAAATCTAATTTCCTCCCTCCGTAAACGGGTTTAAGAGGGAATCTTCATAGAGTATTAAACCTTTTCCGTCGTCGCACAAGCAAAGAGGAAAGCATAATGACCAACTGTAAAGGGATCGACCACCAAGCATGTAGTGTGCTGCAATATAGAGGGGTCATATCCCGTTTTAATGAATTGCTTTATACGTTTGACAAACAAAGTATCAAAATATGTGTGTCCAATAATTTTTTCAAGTTTGTAAATGACATCACCGTAAAACTCCGGGTGTGAAATACCTAACTTTAGAAAAATACGTAAATTACAAGTGTATTTGCTGATGAGTAGAACATTACGGTGGTAAAATTTTGAAAATGTTTTACGAAGTTTGTCATATCTGTAGCCCTGTTATATGTACTCGTGGGACACGGATATCCGTTTTATTGACTCATGCCATGTTTTGAACTGCAAATTGCAAGGTTATTGCTGTGATATATTGAAACCCTGGTGAACGAACGTTTGTCAATGACCCCAAAACACGTGAAATTTTGAGAAAGTCATTGTTGGATTGATACTTGTTCATAAGTTACCGTTATAACATTATATTTATTGGATAGAAAAATATATTGGCTTTCAATAGCCGAAAGAATTACGAAATTATCATTTAAATTGCAAGAGTTAGTCATATTTGTACTCGTGGTACACGGATATCCGTTCTGCTAGTTGGAACCTTTGTTATTATATAGTACATATAGACCCCATTGAAGCGGTCCAGACCCCTGTGTTATCAGCACTGTCATACAGTATAGACCCTGATCAGTACTGTCAGATACTAGTGTAGACCCTGAACAGTATTGTCATATAGTGTAGACCCTGATAAATACTGTCAGATAGTGTAGACCCTGAACAGTACTGTCATATAGTGTAAAGATCCTGATAGTCATATTGTGTAAACTCTGAACAGTACTGTTTTATCAGATAGTATATACCCTGATCAATACTGTCAGATAGTATAGCCGCTGATCAGTACTGTCAGATAGTATAGTGTATACCTTGATCAGTAAGTACTGTCAGATAGTGTAGACCCTGAACAGTACTGTCATACAGTGTACGTGTATACCCGGATCAATACTGTCAGATAGTGTAAATATGGAAAAATAGTCAAACAGGGAGAGCCACACACGAAATGACACCGCACCAAACACCATCTAACAAGAAACGGTAAAGCCACAAGACAAAACATAACAGGACGCATATCAAGACGAAACACATTAAACATTAAGCATATTAAACAACAAAATTGACCGTAGGCAGAAAGCAGGAGTGCCGCCTTGGTACTAAACCCTTATCAGTAATGTCAGATAGTGTAGACCCTGATCAGTACTGCCAGATACTAAAGATCCTGATTAGTCGTCAGATAGTGTAGACCCTGATCATTACTGTGTGATCAGATAGTGTATACCCTGATCAATACTGTCAGATAGTGTAGATCCTGATCAGTAATTGTTTTGTATCCCCGCAATATAAATCATGATATATGTTTATATATTAGTAAAGTTTGGATTGATTTCTAATTTCTTTCTTTACAACTCCTGTATTTATACTCTTACTTACCTTACCTATTTAAATTTAAAAAGAAAATTCAATTACTTATAGAAATTAATTTGAATGCTATCAAAGTGTCTTTAAAAAAGACAGGTGTCAAATTTGCAATAAACCTCCAATAACCTATGTGATGCCCCTTTGGATAATTTCAGTCACTAATAAAATTTGGAGGTCACAACACAAAAACAACACAGCAATAGACTTCACCATGGAACATGGCGATAGTCTTGATGGAAATATATAGACCAGACTTGCATTTTTATCTAATTTTGACATTTCTTCTATATAAGATGTGCTATATGATGACCATGCTATGATGACCCATTGTGTTATCAGAACGGGACAAGTATTTTATATTCTGCTTAATTTTATTTAAACATAAGGTAATTATTTATGTAAAATTGTTTCAATAGGTTTCACCATCTGAAAGGGCAATATTTCAAATACTAAGGCCTGACTTGCAATTTTTACAGCTAGAGAAATATCACATTTCTACTATAAGATTTGCTGTGATGACCCATTGTGCTCTCAGAAAGAAATTAAGTGTTGATATTCTTTTTATTCTTAGTTGAATTAAGGCAGTTATTTATGTTTAAATAGGTTTCATCATTTGAAATGACATTACATGTATTTGAAATATTAAGACCTGACTTGCATTTTTACAGGTAGAAATATCACATTTTTACTGTTAAGGTGTGCTATGATGACCCATTGAACTCTCAGAACTGAATAAATATTTGATATGTTCTGCTTAGTTTTAGTAAGCTTAAGATAGATATTTATGTTTTAATAGTTTTTACCATCAGACATTGCCTTGCATATTTTATGGGTAGAAATTTCACATTGTACTTTCGGAACTGAATCAATATTTGATATGATGTTCAGACAGTCAGACTTTTTCACTGGTGGAATTTTGACATTTCTGCTATAATTATGCCATGATGACCTATTGTACTCTCAAAACTGAATTAAGTTTTAATATTTTTATTCTTAATTGAGTTAGATAATCATCTGCTCTGTTTGCCTTTCAAATAATATAGATATGATGCCAAGTTAAAATATTTCTTTGGTCATAATATCATTTATCTTACCTCCTACTAAATTCTTGTCATTCCATTGGTCAATACAGGTCACGAGAAAATCCCATAGATTCCTTATGGGGGTACTAACATCCTTATTAAGGCTTTACAAGAGTTACTTCCCTTACTTGACAGCCATGTGCTTTTCTCTTACTTATAATAATCTTTTATGGTTATCCGTACAGTTTTAAAAAAGGCATACATATGATTTATACCTTAATTGGAGTTGAAATATAAATATTAATTAGTTTTACAGTGATAAAAAAGAAAAAACAAAATATATAAACGAAATTTGAGGCAAATAAAAAATATTTTCTTTAATTCTATTAAAGAGAGGTAATTTACTCTGCTCTTATTGTAATATCAAGTTTGCAAGAGTTAATTCCCTTGTTTCCCCACGGAAAGCCATACACGTCGGCCTATGATGCAAACATGCGTGTAAATACTTGAAATTAAAGGTAGTCGATAAGATAAATTCGTTATGCAGTGCTTAGTGTCCCTAATATGGACTATACACTGCCAGCAAATATTAATATGGGACCATATAAATATTTGCTGGCAGTGTATAGTCCATATAAGGGACACTAAGCACTGCATAACTAATATACAGCAGTTCAGATAGTTAATGTTCATGATGCCAATAGTTCGTACTAAATGTTTCATAAAGTAAACAGTAAATGTGATTATAGAATTTCATATAAAAAATATACATGTACTGGACTATATTGTAAACATTTTTCAGCATCATCTGAAGAAATGATCAGTCATGATAGAAATGCAGCTTTAGTCTTAGGTGTTTGACAGCCATGAAAATCTATGTTTGTTTGCGAAACAAGAGAAACAGCAAGGGGATGAATTTGTTAATAATTGCGGTCATTTAAGCAATTTAATGTGAAGAAAGGTAAAACAATATTAATTATACATTTTTACCATAGCACTTCTCTCATTTGTATATCTGAAAATATATATATATATATATATATATGTTTATCAACAGTATCTCATTTGCTCATCTGTGTATGCTAAGGTGAGCCTTTGTGATCAACCATCGCCCGGTGTTCACCCATCTGTCAATTCGTCCGTCTATCCGTCCATCAACAATACTTTTAAATGACATCTCTGAAGCCGCAAGGCAGAATGTAACTAAACTTTACATAAAAGATCTTTGTATCATGCTCTATCAAAATGTCTATAAGAATCTCGGTCCATAGAACTGGTTGTCATGAAAACCAAAAGGAAATTCTTAAACATCTCCAAAACAATGGTAAACTGGCTGTCCAATGAGAAAGGAAAGGTTGCCTCAAACCCTTTATCAAAAATTCTCAAATCATGTTGATATAGATCTCACGATGAATGCCAGAGGCGTGGCTAGATTTCCTTGTATTTATAACGACACGGATATAGCAAACTTTGTAAATCTTCTAAAAACTGGTGGTCCAACTTGAATGGTAGGAATTGGCTTTTAGTAACACTCTACAAAAATTGCTAAAACCAAGATACACAAATTATAAGTTTTGCCCTAAAAACATATATACATTGGTCTACCTAACTGTAAGTCTTATGTTGTACTTTAAATATATACATAGGTCTACCTAATCCTTACGTCATACTTGTAATATATATGTCGGTCAACTTAATCCATATGTCATCCTTGAAATATATACATCTGGCTTACGAACATTGATTGCTCTGGCCATGGTAAAAAAGTAGAATCAATTTTAATCAAAGTCTATAAACAATCAGAACAGGCTCCTACAGGAACCATCTTATTTTTGTTTACTCCATCTGCAAAGGCGTTAAAAGACATATAGATCTATGAAGTAAACGGTTAAGGAATGCAGGCTAAAATATATTTTTGTGACCCTAACAGTTTGGATCTGGATAATATTCTGAGTGACTTGACGTTTAACCAGAATCCAAACTTTGTCTGAATGTTGTTTTGGAAAGAAGTAAAAATTTGATGCAGGGGATAATTTGTCGTTTTAATATAAATTCTGAAGGGAGGTGATCCCCTGAGAGCAAAAATTGCAACACAAAAAGAGACAATTGCAGACTCGGTTTTATTGAGTCTGTTCATGAACAGTAATTGAAAGTGCAACACTGCTCACGCCCCCTAGCACCGGCTTAAGCGGTATTCAATTTTCAGAACAAGAAGTACTGAAATTCATGATCTCGAAGGATCAGAAGGTATAAAGGTTAACCCATAACTCAATGAATATTAATTTAAGAAAAATGACATTAACCCTTACAACACTCTAATTTTCAAATGAACTACAGTGAACAAACATGTACAGTGCTCCCTCCCTACAACGACCCTCTCAATAACGATTCCCTCTTTACAACAACGCATGTCACTGTTTCCGAAATAACAAAGCTCCAGAAACAACTTTTTTTCATCGTATTTTATTTATGCCTCCGTCAAACCACGATTCTAAAGAGTGGTCACAACATAGGGTTTGATTGAGGCATAACGGTTTTAGTTCTCGAAATACACCTTATCTGGGGATCTAATTATGTTTGATTTTCCCTCCCTATAACAACTCCCTCTGAACAACACATACACTCTTCGTATCCCAAAGGGTGTCGTTGTAGAGAGGGAGCACTGTAATTCAAAATCTTAACAGATCAAGCTTATGGTCAATATTTAGGGATGTGTCTAAAGAAAATTATAACATGACGAACAATACAGACTGATGAGTGGGCTCCTCTAGGACCCCTCTCACCTGGGTCAAAAGTGTTTGCCAAGTGCATTTGTGACATGTGTGCCGCCCAGTAAATGTCATTGATTATGAATATAAGATCATTTTTGCAATGACTCATTAATACTTTACTCCAGCAATATTCATGTAAGAAATATTTACATCAGGCATATAAATAGAATCATTTTTTTATAAAGGCACATGGACAAGGGAAGGTCATATTTTATATATATATATATATATATATATATATATATATATATATATATATATATATCTCTCTCTCTCTCTCCGTTATCCTTCTTTGCAAAACTAATGTAATAACATTCATTTCTTAACATTCATACCCTTATATTCATTTCTTCATAGTCATATCTTCATAATCATAGCTTCATATTCGTACATTTATATGGATATATTCATATTCACAATTTCTAATTCATAACTTCAAATTTATACCTTCAACATTCGCACCTTCATACTTATACCATCATAGTCATACCTTCACAGTTATACCTTTACAGATTTACTTTCATATTCATACCAGTACATTCATACCTTCATATTCATACCTTCACATTCATACCTTCATATACATATATTTATATTCATACCGTCATATTCATACCTTCACATTCATATCTTCACATTCATACCTTCACAATTATACTTTCATAATACAGTAAAACCTCGATTATCCGAACACTAAAATACGTATTATTATCGATCTTTAAGACAGGTGGCAGCTTAATGCATGGTGAAAGTCATGCAGAAAGCTCCTCTAGGAGCTTTCTGCATGACTTTCATCATGCATTAAGCAGACACCTGCCTAAAAGGGTCTAAATTCGTTTATAACGAAAATTCGAATAATCGAGGTTTTACTGTAATTATTGAAAACAAGTTTATATGAAGATAATGAATAAGTATGGCTTACATCCGGGCATTAGTAGCATCTGTGTGATGTATCATCTGGGCAGCGCACGTCATTTGTCCAACTTAACGTAGGTTTAATGAAAAAGTTGTAATGTCAAGCAGGAAAATCCACGCACAAGACGCAACCATCACCAAAACATCGATAGAAAGCAAGTAATACACAACCACGCATACACACATATACACAGACACAAAGACGCGAGATGATTTTTTTTAAACATCAACAAACGCACAAGTACAAAGACACCAGAAAACATTAAAGGGTGAAAATCATTAGTTAATTTAATTGGACGATATTAGAATAAACGATCGTTTGATAACAATTTAAATTGTTGTCAACCATTCAAAATGTTCCAAGATCCGATTCGCTTAACCCATTCCCGCATATATACGTATGTTGACGCCCCTGGAAATGTCATTTTTATACCATTGTGATAAATGGAGCATTTGCTCATATGGATCTAATGCTCTTTTTATCACAATGGTTTCAAAACTACACAAGTCTAAACGATTCCTTTCCTATAGTAACTGTTCCTTTTCAGTAGATTTATTCAAAGAAGATCTAAATATAGCCTATGAGATAATGGATAAAGAATGATTTAACATGAACCCTTTCTCGTTCTATCAGAATACTTAATTAATCCAGCGTTAAGTAGCTTTGTTTCAAATAGGATTTACTGGGATACTGTCTGGTTAGAGTGGGTCTACAAGTGAAACAGAACGTTATATTGTAGGATTAAACATACAAAGAACAAATGCTCTCTCTCGCCCACACGACACTTACAACGTCCTTCCTTACGCCGTCTTTTTGGAGGGAGAAGGAGGGGGAGGGGGAGGAGGACCAGGAAGAGGAAGAGGAGTCATTGTGGAGTGTTAAGCCCCACAGCACTGTTTCCTGCCTGCTCAACATCGCCAACGTGGTCAATATGATATAATCTTTATTTCCTCCAGATCAGGAGAGCATAGAAATATTTCACATACAAACACAGTAAACAAGTACAATCACAAATGTTATTTACAGTACAATGAACACTGAACAAAACATGAATGCGACGATTTACAATGATAATGATGAAAGTGATGATGACTATGAGTGCTGATGACGATGTGTTATGACTACAGTATAGACGCCATGTGCCATTACTCTGTCGAAACGAAACACAGAGAGACGGCTAACGTCCTTAACCCTTTCCTTACTGAAAATTATTTCAGCATGAATTGATCCGACAACCACTCCGTTTGATCCAGGACAAACGACTAAGCTGACGGATCAAATCTATGCAATCACATAAACAACGTCAACGTGGTCAATATGATGAAAAGCGTCAGTGTGTGTATATTCCGAACAGTGGATAATAATAAAGCAAATAAACATGGAAATATGTTTTTGTCATCTGTTGAATAACTGCTTAAGTGTTGTATTTGTTTACTGCAGCTGTTGTTTAGAGATGTATTAATTATTAGTATGCATCACATTTGAATAATATAGATATAATACTAACATTAAACACAAATGTAGAACGTTTATTATTTGCACTGTAAGTGAAACTGAAGAAATACATATGTATTGTTTTAACAACGCATTGTCCTTTTGAATCGCAATTACTGCTTTTATTATAAAGAAATTTAAATGAAAGACAATGTCAGTCCTTTGCAATAGAGTGAAATGTTACATAGTTATAGATATTATACACATACAGTAAAACCTCTCTAGAACGGCCACTAAATTACATCAAATAGTTTGAGATATTGGATAAAGAATGATTTAACATGAACCCTTTCTCGTTCTATCAGAATACTTAATTAATCCAGCGTTAAGTAGCTTTGTTTCAAATAGGATTTACTGGGATACTGTCTGGTTAGAGTGGGTCTACAAGTGAAACAGTAGTAAAGTAGTGTATAGTAATAATATAGTAATCTATTGCAATATTTAGTAATGTGTAGTAGTGAATAGTAATTTATAGTAGGGCATAGTTATGTATGGTAATGGATAGTAACGTTTGGTAATGTATAGCAGTGTATAGCAGTGTATAGTAGCGTGAAGTAAGGTGTAGTAGTATATAGTAGTGTATAAACGTGTATGTTAGTGAAGTGTATTGTATAGTAATGTTTAGTAAAATATAGTAGTGTATAGTAAAGTATAATAATGCATTGTAGTATATAGTCATGTATAGAAGTGCATTACAGTGTATAGTAATGTATAGTAATTTAACGTAGTGTATAGTCATGTATAGTAATGTATAGTGGTGTAAAGTAGTGTAAATTAATGTGTATTAATGTATAGCAGTGTATAGGGATGTATAGTTGTATATAGTAATGTAAAGCAATGTATAGTAGTTTCTAGTACTGTGTAGTAATGTATAGTTATGTATTATAGTGTATAGTAGTGTATAGTAATATATAGAGTAGTGTCTAGTACTGTTTAGTAAAGTACAGTCATATATAGTAATGTATATTGGTGTATAATGATATATAGTAGTGTATCGTAGCGTATAGTGACGAATAGTAGTGTATATTCATGTATAGTAGTGTATAGTAGCGTATAGTGACACATAGTATTGTATAATCATGTATAGTAGTGTATAGTAGCGTATAGTGACGAATAGTAGTGTATAATCATGTATAGTAGTGTATAGTAGCGTATAGTGACGAATAATAGTGTATAGTCATGTATAGTAGTGTACAGTAGCGTATAGTGACGAATAGTAGTGTATAGTCATGTATAATAGTATATAGTAGCGTATAGTTTAACCCTTCCCCTTTCAGTATTAATGAAGGAAATAATGACAACATGAATATTTATTAGCTCAATGTTTAAAATATTAAATTTTCATGGGAATGTTTGCTTTGACAAAACTAGAATCAGACCAATATCATATCAAAAGCAAACAGAGAAGAACCTGATCAGACAGTTCCTATAGGAGCCATCTTATCTGGGTCTATTCTGATTGCAAATAGGTGAAAGCAATTTTATATGAGGAAAAGGGTTAACTCTCTACTTTCTGATATAAATGGTCCGTGGTTGGGAATTCTGCAGCAAAGCTCATACATTTTAATTGAATTGTTTACAGCAGATCTTACATTCCATTGTATTTTACTAATATTATTTATAAATTTCAGTAACTTGTGATAATTGTTCCAATTTAGATAGATTATTTCATATTTTTATATAATTCTAATAATTAATAGAGCATTTACAACACTGTGATAATCATAATTGATAGATTTCTTATTTAATTTTCTTCATAAGTCATGCCTCCCTATGTCAGACCATCAATAACAAGGACCACAAATATGTTCTCCTTTTTGTGTCATCCTTGATATTGATGTTACAGACATGGTTCATAACACATATGACATTATTATTATTGATTTTCATATTGTTATAATTTTAAAATATTTATGTGTTGTTAACTATTGTCTTGTTGCTCGATATTGAAATAAATTTATCTATATATCTAACTCTTCTTAAAAGACTTAGTGACAGATCGGGGAATAATGGGTAACCCAATATCACGTGAAATTAATACATACATGTGAACAGTTCAAACCTAATATTTTTTCTGCATTTGTATTGACTTTTGTTAGTTTTTACTCAAATTGGCCTTCTTAAAAATGTTAAAAGTTTACTTAAAGTCTTGTCACATTGTAAAAGTACAAAAATGAGTCATGCAGGAAACACAACATACATAAACATTCGCCCGAACAGCACAAGGAAACAGCAAATGTACATAACTATACAAACATCAAGAGACGCACAAAGACAAAACAAACATACAATAGGGGGAAGATGGAAGTACCGCCTTGGAACGGTCAGTGACAAAAGTCCAGCCTCACACTTATTCCATCCCCACCCTAAAAAACAAACAGTGTAAATAAACGTATCCCCTCTCCGAATAAACTACAACAACCGCGATGGCAAATAAAGTGGCAAAGTGCATGTATAACGAAAACATTTAAGTGAACAAACTGTATCCACCTATAGCTGTACGAAATAGTACAGATATCTGACGTCCTTCTTCCGTTTCTGGATTTAAGAGGTCGCCTTCATAGAGTACTAAACCTTTCTTGTCGGCGTACATGCATTGGAATTCATAAGCTGGTTATACAGGTGCCCCTCTATGTACTTTTGCTGTTTCCTTATGTTGCTGTTCGGGCAACTGTTTGTTCTGTATGTGGTGTTTCCTGCATGACTCATTTTTGTACTTTTATTATCACAACAGTATTGCTTGTGCCGTGTGGTGGCCGTAAAAAGTCTCCCCGTACACGTAATCGATGTTGCTATCATTCTCTTGCAGGATATGCAAGTAGCATACACAAATCTCATTCGCCTCTCACATCATCATAAGTATGTCATGCACCTCGTGGTAGGTGTTGTGTTCATCAACAATTTGATGCACATGGTAGCTACACTTATGTAATTGACGTGTTAATGAATCCAATACAGGTGCCCCTCTATGTTCATTTGCTGTTTCCTTATGTTGCTGTTCGGGCGACTGTTTGTTCTGTATGTGGTGTTTCCTGCATGACTCGTTTTTTGTACTTTTCTTATTCACTTTAAAAGTACAAAATGAGTCATGTAGGAAACACCACATACAGAACAAACACTCGCCCGAACAGCAACACAAGGAAACAGCAAATGTATATAACTAGAAAAAACAACAAGAGACGCACAAAGACAAAACAAACATACAATAGGAGGAAGCTGGAAGTACCGCCTTGGAACGGTCAGTGACAAAAGTCACTGGGGCTAAACCGGTTTACGGGCGCCCAACCTCACACTTATTCCATCCCCACCCTAAAAGACAAACAGTGTAAATAAACGTATCCCCTCTCCGACTAATCTACAACAACCGCGACGCCAAATACAGTGGTAAAGTGCATGTATAACGAAAGCATTTAAGTGAACATACTGTATCCACCTATCGCTAGTGTACTCAATGATTGAGCTGCAAACAGAGTAACTGTAGAAAAGTAATAAAGGGTACGACAAAAATGAAATAGTACAGATATCCGACGTTCTTCCATTTCTGGATTTAAGAGATCGCCTTCATAGAGCACTAAACCTTTCTTGTCGGCGTACATGCAAAGAGGCCAGCGTGATTGCCAACTGTAAAAGGGTTCACAACCAAACATGCAGTATGTTGTAGTACTACAGGATCATATCCCTTTTTAATGAATTGTTTTATACATTTGATGAAAAAGTGAGAAAATGGGTATGTCCAATAATTTTACGAAGTTTGTAAATCACATCACCATAAAATTCAGGATGTGAAATACCGTGTCGCAGAAGCACCTTGAGATTACATTGGTACTTGCCAATAAGCGAGAGATTTCGATAGTAAAATTTAGAGAAAGCTTTTCTTAGTTTATGGTATCTATATCCTTGCTTAAGCAGTTTTTCAGTTAAAATGAGATTTCGACTGTTAAAATCGTCAATAGATGAACAAGCTCTAGCAAAACGAATACGTTGAGATATATAAACCCCGTAAGATGGAGCACGGGGAACATCCCCGTCAAGATGAGGAAAATTTACAATATTAAAATCAAAATCATCTCTTTTGTCATATATTTTAGAAGAAATCATTCCATTATTAATTTTAAGGTCTAGATCAAGAAACGCTGCATAATTGTCGGACGGGTTAGCTTTATTCAATTTGAGTTCTTTATGATAAATTGTAGGAATCAGAGCATCAAAGAAAGGGTTATCTAAAATATCATCCAAATATTGACAAGTTTCATTGAAGGCTTTTATAACATCTTCTTGTGATTGAGGATTCAAACGCAACATGAAATCTCTCTCATAGCAGTACAAAAACAAATCTGCGACAAGTGGTGCACAATTCGTACCCATAGGAATACCAATTACCGGACGGTATATATCATTCCCATAATTTACAAATATGTTATCCAAAAGAAAGGTTAGTGCTTCGCAAACTTCTGAGCAAGTCCAATTGGTGTAATATTTCATTTGCTCGTCAGTAAAGAAAGCTTTTTCAGCATTACATGCCAAGAATGATGTTTTTCCCGGGCAAATACTTTCTGGATTAAGTTAGTAAGCTTATCCTTAATTAAAATATGAGGAAGAGTTGTGTACAGAGTAGAAAAATCGTAAGTGCTTATGCAAGATACCTTTTGTTCTTAAGTTTGTCTAAGACTTCTGAGGAGTTATTAATAGACCAGAAGAGATGTATTCCAGAATTTTCATAAGTCTTATCACAGTAGAAATTTACATGTTCCTTTACCTTCGTTAAACAAGAAGCCAAAAGTATAGACAATTTAGTAGTTGTACATGAACTAGAATTTGCAATGAAACGCGCTTTATATGGGTTTTTTGTAGTTTTGGTAACCAATACATTGTAGGAAGTTTATGTTGTGTAATTTTAATATCGGTTCCAAATTGTTCACACTTTTTGCCATGGTCTGAAATGATGGTCTTTTGGTCAGCAGTAACTGAAATGTATGACTTGGTATTAATAATGTCCTGCTTCAAGACATCGATATAATGTAATCGTCAAATAATAATCACATTATTCGATGCCTTATCAGCAGGAACAAAAACGTATTTTGAATGGAAATCCTGTAAACCCTTTTTAAGATGTCTAAAAGAAGTTCTAGGTTTAGGTGGAAGAAGGTGTTTATTAGAGCTGTAAAAGGAAATGCGTTTATCAATTATGTCAAAACTTAGTTTTTTCCAAAAAGAAATAGCCTTAGACTCAATATGTTCTCTTCGACACCATTTAATACTAAAATTTTGTAAAGCCTACGCAATCTGAACTCGATAAGAGTTAAAATCTATCAAGGATGGTATTCTATATTTGGGACCTTTATTTTAATCCAGCTTTTTAAAAAATCAATGCAATTACAAGAACATTCTTAAGTTTAAACTGTGCACATGCTTGAATTATTTTCACATACTATTGGTGGCTCCTCCCGTGTTACTATAAATAGAAACAAAATGGCTGACGATGACGACACGTAAGGAGGCACCATTACAACTAATATATTAATGAGAATGACAAATGATAGTTCACAATGTTACGTGTATCACCTTTGCTTCAAGTATGACATGAACACTAGACTACTTCTGACGTACTATACACAATAATGCCCAGCGTGCTGGCAATCAGTCGTCATGATATGATATGAATTTGAAGTAGGGAAATGGTAAAGTACGAATACTTTACCATTTCCCTACTTCAAATTCATGTTCGTGCAAGGAATCATGGCACATGACACAGCATATGCACACAGATTGCTTTGGCTAAGACAGAAACTATACAATATGCCATAAGGACACAGGGCAGATTCTGATCAGATACCCTCAAATGGAGCCCTCTGATCTGGTTCTACTCCATTTGCAAATGCGTTAAAAGGCGTTTATATGAATGGGTTAACACTGTGCGGACGAATTCAAACACATACGATTCAAAGCTGGACAACAGATGAATATGCGTACCCAAATACTAAAATCGTCATTTCTCCACCAAACTCTATGTTGTTACCACAAAAGGTGCATACTAAAAATACTATCATCGTCATTTCTCCACCAAATCCTACTTTGTTACCACAAAAGGCGTGTTCTCAAATACTAATTTCGCCACCATTCTAATGAGTGGTCGCAACATAGGGACAGAAATTAAGGAGTTTCACTTGAAAATGTTTTAATTTAAAGACATTACCCAGGTCCATTCAACGATTCCCCCCCATTGTTCTCAATAGGCGTGAAAGTAACAGTAAAAGCATGATACAAGTGTGCAAAATATGGCAAGCCGTCTCATTCTGTCTAGAGAGGCCCTGACATACAATTAGTCGAGGGGAACACACTCAAAAGACCATTGTTGGTCAGAACCCAATAGAAGTTCAACCGTTAAGAAGCTTACCACTAACAAACAAAGGGTCATATGCAAACAGGTTGGATCCAGATGAGACGTCAATAACCCGGCATCTTATCTGGATCCAAGCTATTTGACAGACAACATTTTCACAAATCTTTACAAACTATGAAGCACTTTCACATTTGAAGCAGACAAGCAATTTAGCAGATGAATATTTTCTAAGGATTAAATACATTAAAAAAATCTGAGCGCTTACGTATATCAGAGATAAAACTCTGGACATTTGGCCTGCAGTAGAATCGATTTAACCTGCAGTGGAGGAGAGCTATAATATGTTCAAAGGCGCCCTAATTAAAGCTGAGAATTCAATTTTGTCTTGTAGAGCTGGCGTTCATATATACATGCCATGTTTGTTTGTACAGTGGAGAAAACGTTATCATTTCCCGTTTAAACGTATCTATACGCAAATGCATTGAAGTAAAATGTAGAAAAATACACCTTGTTGAAATATCTCAAGATATTTTTATCTGAGTGGCAAACCGTTTGGAGCCTGATCAGACGCCGGGTAACCCGGCGTCTGATCTGGCTCCTTTCTGTTTGCAATGGAAATAATTGTTTTAGCATAAACGCGTTTAATGGGAAAGAATAACGTTTTCTCCACTGTGTGTGTGTGTGTGTGTGTGTGTGTGTGTGTGTGTGTGTGTGTGTGTGTGTGTGTGTGTGTGTGTGTGTGTGTGTGTGTGTGTGTGTGTGTGTGTGTGTGTGTGTGTGTGTGTGTGTGTGTGTGTGTGTGTGTGTGTGTGTGTGTGTGTGTGTGTGTCTGTCTGTCTGTCTGTCTGTCTGTCTGTCTGTCTGTCTTTGTGAATGTGTGTGAATGTCTCCTTTCTTTGGAATTGCATGTATTATGACCAACGATTGTGTCCATGGAGTGGACCAGACTCCTGTTTTCCATATGGAGTGTCATGAATGTAGGTTGAGCACTTTAGAAGACATTCACAGGCCGAACGGACGAAGCGGGGCCTATATGCTCCTTCTTATAGTTTAATTAAAACATATACTGCATTAGTGACAATCTAATCATTTCCAAATCATCAAATGTAAGAGACGGGCCCCACATGGAACGCTCCAGTGGTTCTTGACAGGTAGACTGCTATAGCTCTTACCATGTGCCGCATGCTTTTTCACAGGTTAGCTGTAAAGACCCAAGCCGGCCAAGGGAATGTCTTTAAGCATCTCATTTGGACCTCTGCCAAACTGTTCGAAATCTTTATCATTTCTTCGAAAACGTGGGAAAAATTAGACGAGGGATGATTTATGCAGATGGCGAGCGCTCAGTATGCTAAGATTGTCAGCTATTAACTCTCTTTTCTTTATCTAATTGCAGACTTGAACACGTATCAGAGAACACATTCGAATAGAAGATACCGACTAGTATGGAATCTGACCTGATAACAGAAAATGTCATCTACCATAGAAAATATCAACTGGAATTGATAATGATTACATAAATAATCACCTCTTACAGAAGGAAATATCTGTTTTCAGGTTATAAACAGATGTGGCATGTGGCATATTGATTTTAGTCTCAGTTCAACAGTTGCTGCCGAACGTGTAACATATGTAAATTTTAATGAGGCTCGCAGTTGCTTATTACGTTCACTTGTTAAGATAACGTGTTGCGTTTAACCCTTTCGGTGCCAAATTTCTAATTGTCGACTGCAATCCAAGTTTGTTAAATCATTCAGTAAAATAAGGAAATGAGATAAATAAATGCAAATTTCAAAGAAATAAAGCACATATATAGAAATAGAGGTTGAGACAAATAGTGAAGTACCTTGAGAAGGCGGCGTCAGATCTGGGGCTGCACTATTTGTCGAGGTGCATTTATGCGACTGCGGCGGAGAAAGGGTTAAAGGTTCGACTGGATCCCGTGGTTGTTCATTATTTGAACTTGTTCTGATAATGTGATGATTAAAGGTTGGACTGGAGCCGTAGTTGTTGATCATTTGTACTTGTTCAGGTAACGTGTGACATTTAAAGTTTGGACTTGAGCCGTAGTTGCTCATCATATGTACTTTTTGAGACTTGTTCGAAGTTGCTGGTCCCATACAATTGAAACTGGAGTTGCTCAATGAACACTGCACTTATGTCTGCATTTATGGTAAGTTCATATCTTTTATTATTTTACATTTACATGAAATATCCCTCTTAAACAATAATTGTTCACTAAATACATTAAACAATCATTAAAGGGGATATGATCCTATGGTACTACAACATACTGCATGTCTGGTTGTCAATTCTTTTACAGTTGGCAATCACGATGGCCTCTTTGCATTTACGCCGACAAGAAATATTTAGTACTCTATGAAGGCGACCTCTTAAATCAAGAAACGGAAGGAGGACGTCGGATAATTGTACCATCTCGTTGTTGTCGTTCCCTTTATTATATTTCTACAGTTACTCTGTTTGCAGCTCAATCATTGAGTACTCTAGCGATAGGTGGATACAGTTACTTCACTTACATATGTTTTCATTTTACATGCACTTTACCACTGTATTTGCCATCGCCGTTGTTGTAGATTAGTCGGAGAGGGGCTACATTTATTTACACTGTTTGTCTTTTAGGGTGGGGATGGAATAAGTGTGAGGTTGGGCGCCCAAAAACCGGTTTAACCCCCCCCCCCCCCCCCCAGTGACTTTTGTCACTAACCGTTCCAAGGCGGTACTTTCATCTCCACCCTTTGTGTATGTTTGTTGTGCCTTTGTGTGTCACTTTGTGTCTTTTATATACATGTACATTTAAATGTTTATTGTGGTGCTGTTTGGGCGGAGGTGTTTTGTATGCGGTGTTTCCTGCATGGCTCTTAACATGTACTTTTATAATTTACATATATGTCTTTAACATAAATGTGTTGCTTATATCATTCATATATGTATTTAACAGCAGGTTGTTGCTTGAACAGCAAGTTGTTGCTTATTTCGTTCATATGTCTTATTCTATATTACATTTAATGGCCCTTACTCCTTATTCGAAAGTGTGTTCATGAACCACTATAAACATCATTTAAATAATATTCGCAGTCATTATTAATAACATGAATATTCTTGATGTAAAGGGGGAAGTCGGCTCATGAGAACAGTACAATACTCGTGACTTGGCACACAGTGGGGACTAATAATAGTGTGGTAATAATAATAATACTTACACTAGCACCCACTATTACTACTTCTACTACTACTACTACTACTACTACTACTACTACTACTACAAATGTACTACTACTACTACTACAACAACAACTACTACTACGACTACAATGTCTACTACTACTACCACTACAACTACTACTACTGCTGCTACTACTACTGCTACAACAACAACAACTACTAATACTAATACTACTACTACTACTGCTACTACTGCTACTACTACAACTACTACTACTACTACTGATAATGATAATAATTATATGTAGAACAGTTCGCCATACCAACTGGTAACGTAACCAAAAATCGTAACTGTATTTAAGAAGTTCACTTCCAATAGTAGACCTATGATTACTCAAGGATCCATCAAGATTCAAACTGTTTGTTACTGTGACCAGATGTCAAGATGAGATGAGTACATTTAAATATATGCAATAAGATCTCTTGTATTTCTCCACCAAACTCTATATTGTAACCAATCTTGACGACTAGGGTTTAGAGGAGAAATTACCATTTTAGTATTTGTGTACGCATTTTTATTTTTAGCTGTTACAATGACTGTTGTTAAAACCGACAATGAAGAAAAAACAAAAATGAAGAAAAAAAACTGTAGTAGACAAAAAGGTGTGAAGAGGAAATTTTGGCAGCGAAATGGTCAAAGAAAATTGTAAAAAAGTAAACAAAACAGTGCTGAATGCAATACTTTATTTTCTATTTCATGGTTTTCCTTTTGCCAGATCTTAAACTGTCTTGTGTGGGTTGATTGGTTTGTTTAGCTCATAAAATCTGGATCCATGTAGAACTCTGGTTGCCTGGTTGCCATGGCAACCAAAAGAACAACATTTAAACATATTCCTCTCCAAAATATGTGGTTAGAGTTGAATGATATTTAATAGATACAGTGCTATTGTTACCCTCACCAAAATTGTTAAAAGCATGTGTAGTTTTGAAACCATTGTTATAAATAGAGAAAATGTTTCAAAAGTGGTTTAAAAATTGACTTTTACTGTTTTATAGAGGCGTCAGACCACGTCAATATGAAGGATTAGGTTAAATTGACGTAAAAAACAACCAGTGCCAACCAACAAAAAACCAAAGAAACCTCCCAAATGTTACATTCGAAACCACTCGAAACCGTCGTCTACTTCCGGCGAGACCAATCAGATAAAACAGAAAATTGAAATATAGAATTTGACGCAGAAGACGCATTTTGCAGACGACATTAGCGAATGCTTTGGTTGTTTGTTTGCATTGGGGTCTTGTGTCGTCTTAACAGTATTTCAGTCATAGGGCGACGGTCAGCTAATTACAGGCGGAGGAAGACCCCACAGGTTTCCCTATGCATGGAACGAACTGCATTATGACATCGTAGAAGAACCACCGACCTACCACAACTAACTGAAAGGCTTCCTCAGACAGTGAATGACTCATGCTATGAATGATTCTACTCGATAGATAATACAGATGACCATTGCAGTGTTTGAGTCTCGGTTTGAGTGTTCAATTAAGGCATAATGTTCCTATACGAAGAAAACATGACATCATAGATATTAACCCTTCCCTTGCTGAATTTTAAAATTCGTTTCTCCTTCTTTACCCATGCCCTGTTTTATGTAATAAAACCCCTGTTGTCATATAAATATGGAGATTGGCAGCAGGTAAAGGGTAAAAGACTATTGAAGAGGAAATGAATGACCATTTAAAGTGAATGGTCTGTTATAAATTAAAGGCCGATTATACAATTTGGTTAACATTTCATGGTTCACTAAATGTATAAATATAGAGCTTAATTCTAGCTAAGGGAGACCGAGGAGACCGACCGAGGAATTGCTAGAGACTGGCTAGAGACAGACTGGCAGGAGTCTGGCTTGTGTCTGAGTTTGAGAAGTCGGGGAGATGCTGCCAGTTTCAGATATCCCTAGGTTAGAGAAATAAAGTTCAACTGACGTTATGGTGTCATTATAATCCAACCGCTATATCTCATGTATGATTACATATATCTTCACTGTGTACAAGTATTTCGCTGTACAATCACTGCTGTGGAGTGCACTGGTTGCACAATCAACTTGTAAATGGTGCAGACCCTGATGAGACAGCTCCTGCAGGAGCTGTCTCATCTGGTTCTTCACTATTTACAGGTAGATATATTGACGTGAATAGCAAATGAAGGGTTAATTAGATTATCTTTATAACACATGAACTTGGGAAGTTTTGGCCATAGTAGAAACAATAGAATCATAGATCTATATTATTTGACAATTACTTCATGAGTAAATTAATCGAATCTGTGTCCCTCTGACTCTGGTCACGAATATCGTTAAATACATCTACAGCATGTTCCAGCTATTACGCAGGACATATTGTTTAATAAAAATAGCATATCAATGTAGACAGTGATGCTATTTTATATACAAGTAGTACACGAGTACTAATCGATAATTTGTAATCCCCGTCCCGATGTGGACTATTGTTTCAACATACTCCCCCTTAAGTGTCTGTGTATATTTGCAAGCGGTTGTAATTAAAGAGGAACTCCCCACAATGAAACACATATCTTTAATAATATTATTAAACTTGGTATTTATTATGTTCAATCGTTATTTGTAAAATATTCAGTATGAACTTATATTCGTCCAGATATATTGTTGGAACTCATCCATTTTGCATGTACAGGTTGATCACCATATACATGTATATTGAAATTATCGCATTTAAATAAACAGTCAAACCGCTACAAACCAGTACACCGGACGTTTAACCCATTTGCGCCCAATGGATTCTTCCATGTTTATATATTGGATTAGTCCATGTTTTATCTAAGGGAGGTCGCTAAAAATCGTAAACAGGCCATAAGTGGTCGTAGGCCTAGTGGGACTGGGCCCTGAGGTTGTTGTACATGATCAACTACCACTCTACGACTGAAATACGACTGAAATTGGTCGCACGATTGGAAACGATTACCAACGATACTGAAGACCACCTGCGATTAACAGTGACTTGTCGTGCGACCTTCGTACGAATATCGGTAACCAGAGGTCGCTAGCAATCGTTAACAGGTCTTAAGGGGTCGTAAGGCCTAGTAGGACTAGGCCCTATGGTTGCCTCTTACAGACCATCGGTGACCAGTTGGATCGTAAGGAGGTTGTTGTGCATGATCAGCAACCTCTCTACGACTGAAATTGGTCGCACGACTAGAAACGATTACCAACGATTACTGAAGACCATCCAAGAGTATCAGTGACTTGTCGTGCGACCTTCGTAAGAACATCGGCGACAAGAGGTCGCTTGAAATCGTAAACAGGTCATAAGTGGTCGTATGTCTAGTGGGACTTGGCCCTTGGGTTGTTGCACATGGTCAACAATCTCTCTACGAGTGAAATACGACTGAAATTGGTCGCACGGCTTGAAACGATTACCAACGATTAATGAAGACCACGATCGATTATCAGTGACTTGTCGTGCGACCTTCGTACGAATATCGGGGACCAGAGGTCGCTAGCAATCGTAAACAGGTCTTAAGTGGTCGTAAGGCCTAGTAGGACTGAGCCCTAATACAACCCCAAAAAAGAGGTCTGAATTCGTTTGGTAGAGGCGCTGGCGGGTAGTATCTTAATGCAGGACGAACATTTTGACGAAAGTTACTTTCTTCCTACATTAAACAGCCACCTAATGTAATAGACATGATTACTATTAAAGACTGGTTTATAGAATGGCTCTCCATGGCTTGTATAAATAAATAGGCTCCGATAGTCGATCTAAACTTAGTGGAAAATGCATACAGCAGGGCTTGTCTCAAGCCAACGTTACAACGGTCTAATTCTGGGTCTTTACGTGTTCTGATTAACGAATGTTTGGGTTAGCGAGTGTTCGGATTTATGAATGTTCGAGATAGTCAGTGTTCAGATTAGCAAATGTTCGGATAAACGAGTGTTCCAAGGCGGTACCCCTGCTGTCACCCTATTGTCAGCTTTGTTATTTAATATGCTTAGTGTTTAGGGGGTTTCGTCTTGATATGCACCCCGTTGTGTTTTATCTTGTGGCTGTGTCGTTTCTCGTTTGATGGTGTTTGGTGCGGTGTCGTTTCGTATGTTGCTCTCCCTGTTTGACTATTTTTTCAGTATTTGGTAAAGGGTTACCGTATTATAGCAAGCATGCAGTTAAGAATGGATCACTGTGATCATCATCTTTTCTCTGTGTATTGCAGGATAAATTTGGAATGAAAAAGGTCTTAATTTTTCTCTTACTTTTCGTCATGGCTGTAACGTACGTTATTGTCCAGTATGGTGGCAGTGGTCTACCGGCACCATGGATTGTGAACAAGTTCGTACTGTTCAACTCGGGTATAAACACCGGTGAGGTCGAGAAAGCACTCGTTAAGACAACTCGAACCAATAACACTACGTCCTCCTCCACACTGGGTACTCTACCTAATGTCAAGCTGGAGTCGATGCCAGTCCGTGCACCTGCTAAGAATGTGTCAAGGACCAACAATAGACCTTACCCTCAGGATCTAATGACGGTGGTAAGTGCAATGAAAAGGCATTACATTAGAACATATCCATTAGGCGTATGTCATAGACACCGTATCCTCTATTAGAATTGTGTCGAAAAACAATAATCCGTATCCTATTAGAATTATGTCAAAGTCCAAAAATCCGTATCCTATCAGAATTATGTAAAAGTCCAAACATCCCATATCCTATAAGAATTATGTCAAAGTCTAAAAAACATACTGTATTATCAGGACCAAATGACACTGGCTAAGGTAAGTACATTTAAATCCCATTACATTATAACCTGTCCATTAGAAATGTGTCAAAGACAAAAGCGTACCATATCCTCGGGACTTAATAGAACGTAACAAGTGCACTGAAATAATATTACACTAGAACATATCTATTAGAAATGTGTCAAAGACAAAAACATACAATATCCTCAGGACGTAATAGATGGTAGCAAGTATAATGAAATAAGATTACTTTAGAACCTGTCTATTAGGAATGCGTCAAAGACAAAAACATACAATATCCTCAGGATGTAATAGACGGTAGCAAGTACAATGAAATAAGATTACTTTAGAACCTTTCTATTAGGAATGTGTCAAAGACAAAACACGTAGGATATCCTCAGGATTTAACAGACGGTAGCAAGTAAACTGAAATAATATTATGTTAGAACCTGTCCATTAGGTAACGCCCTTCAAGGATTGCCAGAGACAGCGGACGAGTCGCCTGAATATATAAAAGCATGTGACAAACTGTTGAATCACATGTTTAAAATTTCATAAGCAAACAGAGAAGACACTGAGACGGGGACAGAGAACGTACACATAAATATTATGCCAGAAACAGTAGAATCAATCCATACACGCTCATAAGCAAACACAGACGACCCTGAGTCGGTTCCTACAGGAGTCATATGCTCTTGATCTACTTGGTTCTCTAATACTTTAAAAGACATGTTTATGGATAAACACGTTCACCGCCGAAGTCGCATAAATGCACCACGACAAATAGTGCAGTCCCATTTTGATTGCAGACGACAATAAGAAATTAAGCGCCGAAAGGGTTAAGTTTAGAGAAATAGTTTACCAGGTGTCATGACACAAGGCTTTGAGAAACTGTTGACCGAGTGCCAAATAGCTTGGATCCTGATCTCATCTGAAGCCGGTGTAAGCCACACGTGCTAGGCGTGTGGCCATTTCACAAATACTGTTGATAGATACCTTCAAATACGTTTAGATATCATAACTTGACAGTATAAAAAGAATGAAAAACATATACATGTATTTTTTTCGTATAGTACATTACTAGATAGTAATATACTATACGATTTGTTTTATATATTTTTTTCATTTTTTTATATACTGTCAAGTTATGATGTCTAAACGTATTTGTAGGTATTTATAAGCAGTATTTGTGGAATGGTCACACGCCTAACACATGTGATGTAAGCGGTATGAGTATTAGCCTATTTAGTTCGCTAATACACAAACCATAGATAGCTATCCCTTTCCCTGTTGAATAGTCACGTAAGAACTACTGACACCATGCATATTTATTAGTTTTTACAATTGCATACGTATATACACAGGACATGTTGGTATTGTTAGAACACGTACAGTCGGTCTATACTAATTTCATAAGCAAAGTAGGCGGACCCTGATTAGACGGCTCCTACAAGAACCGTCTGAGCAGGGTCTACTCTGTTTGAAAAGGCGAGAAAAAGCATTTATATGAAGTAAAGGACTGTAATTAAACTTTCGTTCTATCCGTCTCTCTGTACCTGTGACCCTCCGTCTTGATTGTTTTGAAAAAATGTCTTACATCGTTCCGAGAAATGTTCCATGCAAAACCCCATACAAGACCACTTTATAATTAAACGCAACTGTTTTTAAAGGCAACAACTATGACAAGACACTGATGTATTTAAACACAGGTGGTTGCTTAACCCTTTTTCTATGAATATCCATGTAAGAAATAATGTCATCATGAATATGTATTGGCTGTATTTTCTTAACCTTTTTGGCGCCAAATTTCTAATTGTCGTCTGCAATCCAAGTTTGTTAAATCATTCAGTAAAATAAGTAAATGAGATAAATAAATGCAAATTTCAAAGGAATAAAGCACATATATAGAAATAGAGATTGAGACAAATAGTGAAGTCACTGATCAGACGCCGCCTTGAAAAGGCGGCGTCTGATCTGGGACTGCGCTATTTGTCGTGGTGTATTAATCCGACTGTGGCGGTGAAAGAGTTAATAGCATATGAACACGTCAAAGTTTGATAATGACAGAAACTTTTAAATTAGATTTATATTATTTCATAAAGCGAACAGTACAGATACCGATCAGACGGCTCCTATATGAGCCTTTTGATCTGGATCTACTCTGTTTACAAAAGCATATAAAGGAGTATCTATGGAGTACAGAGTTGATGCAGAAAGAATGTAACCCCGAAATCTGCTGTAGCTACACATGACAGTCATCAAATCATTTTATTTATGTGTACAGGGTCCATTCAAATTTCTGCAAAACTACAGGAATCCCTGCTTTAAAGGAGTCGACGGGAACATATCGTGTTTACCATACTTCTACCTCGCTGGGTCTCAAAAGTCTGGGACCACGGACCTTTCCGTTAGGATCACAATGCACCCAGAAGTGTCAAGTATGGTGGGGAAGGAACCGCACTGGATAACAAAGAGAAGATTCGGTAATTCAATAAAACTTAATAGTTTTAGAATAACATTAACCCTTTCCTTCATCTAAACCGTTTTTCACGCATTTGCAAAAACAGTAGACCTAGATCCGACGGCTAATCTACTAGTTGTCTAATCAGGACAGGCTTTGTTTGTTTACGCAGTTAAATAGATCTGGTCTTATTGGATTTCTCTAAACCAACAATTCATGTTATATGTTTTCCTATAAAATTATTTAACCCTTCCCTGATATTGACAACTTTTGACGACTCTTGACGACTCTGTAAAAGTCACTTTGTGTGTAAAAGTCACTATAGGAGCAAATGCTCTATTTATCACAATGGTTTCAAACTACAAAATTCTAAAGTTTTCCTTTTCTCTAGTTAATGCTCCTCTTCGATAGATTTATCCAAAGAGGTTGTATCTAAAATTAGACTATGAGGTAATGGATAAAATAAATAGCCTATGAGGTAATGGGTTAAATGAATATTCAAGAAGTGATCGATTCATGAGAGAGTATTCATTACGAAAAGGGTTACCAGACTCATGTATTTTCCCTATCGTGCCCTTAACGGCTTCCCTGCAGGTGCTCTGACTTCAGCAAAGTCATTGAGTACATATTTGACGGATTGTCACAGTTATTATGCTATGTTTTACATGTTGTCCTGTGTTCATCGTCGTCTATGTTGTGGGTAGGTCCGGCGGGGATACCTTTATTTACACTATTTGTAAAGCTAGGGTGACTTTGAGAGAAGTGTGAGATTAGGACGTCCGTAAACCGGTTTAAACCCCCCAGTGATGTTTTTGCTACTAACCTAGCCAAGGCAGTACTCTCTTTGCCACCCTTCCTTTTGTTTGCCTTACGTCTTTGTGCTTGTGATTTTGTTCATGTTTGGAGTGTTTGTCTCAAGTTCTTGTGTGTCTAGGTGTTTTCTGTGTTCATCTCGTGTGTGAGTGTGCGTTTGGGTGTATGTATGTTTGTTTGTTTGTTTGTTTGTTTGTTTGTTTGTTTGTTTGTTTGTTTGTTTGTTTGTATGTGTGTGTGTTTGTTTGTTTGTTTGTTTGTTTGTTTGTTTGTTTGTTTGTTTGTTTGTTTGTTTGTTTGTTTGTTTGTTTGTTTGTTTGTTTGTTTGTTTGTTTGTTTGTTTGTTTGTGTGTGTGCGTGCGTGCGTGCGTGCGTGCTTGCGTGCGTGCGTGCGTGCGTGCGTGCGTGCGCATGTGTGTGTGTCATGCTATCTATCGGTGTTTTGGTGGTGGTTGTGTCTTGTATGTGGCTTTGCCTGCTTGACTTTACTACTTTTCCATTTACATCATTTGATTATTAATGTAGAGCCGTTTTCCATTTCAATATTTAAACGGTTATACTCAATATTTGTTATATACTGTCGTTGATTACTTTACTAGATAGAGACACCATCTACACCTTTGCAGACAGACTACACCCAGAGCCGTCTACTCAGGGCCTGCTCTGTTTGCTTGTGGGATATATCTGATTATACAGTTTTTGTCCTGGTCAGAGAGTCCTATGTCCATATGCCAAAAACATCAGCTGTAAGATATTCATAAAGTAATTATTTCTTAAATGAATATTCATCAAAGTACAAAAATGAGTCATGCAGGAAACACCACATACAGAACAAACAGTCACCCGAACAGCAACACAAGGAAACAGCAAATGTACATAACTATAAAAACATCAAGAGACGCACAAAGACAAAACAAACATACAATAGGGGGTTAAACCGGTTTATGGGCGCCAAACCTCACACTTATTCCATCCCCACCCAGTCGTCAATGCCATTTAGTGAATGTCATTCTTTCAGAATATATCAAATGGCCAATATAAACAAGTGACCGATAATAGACTATCTTGGCATCCCTGTTATTCCTATCTTTCAGGATTCGATGCTCGAGAGAAGAAATACGTAACGATTGAAACCTACTTCAGAATTTTTAGCCGCGCTGTGGTGGACATATGCGAATCTGGGAACTCTTCTTATCACCCGATGGTTGTAGGTAAGGCGGTGTACAGGAAAGATTTCTCTTTAGATGTGATAATGGACACGGAAGTCCCTGTAGATGCAGGGCCGTATCCAGAGACGAAAAGGCACCGAGGCAAACCTTTTGTAAAGAGGGGTGGGGGTCCGGGGGCATGTTCAGTCGGAAAAAGTTTTTTTTGAGTTTGCGATTTGACGTATATCTGGGGTGGGTTTTTTTCTTAAAAATGCAAGCTTAAAAAAAGTGAATTCTTGTACTAAACGGACGAAATTTAGCATGGTCACTGAAAAAAAGAAATAATATTATTCTGGACATGGCATTTACTTCAACCGATTTATCAAGCATTACAACCATTCTTGCTCTCAAATGCTATATTTATTCTGCGCCTGCCTGCACTGTCCCACATCTGCAAAAAAATAAGTATATCGATAGACATAACATGTCCATGAATATGCATTAGAGCTATGTAATTATAACGTATAAGACGTTCTTCTACCATTGTACATAATCCTAAACCAAGGTTTAAGTCTACGCAAAGCGCTAAAAATGCTGTTCACACGAACAAGAACCTACTGGTAGCATATCAACAGTTTTAAAATAACCGAAATGTTCGGAAAGAAGTTTGTTTTGCTCTATGAAAGTCATGAACAACAGTGGTCCTACAAAACCTACAACTCCCAGGGGTGGATCCAGGATTTAGTGTTAGGGGTGGGGGTTGGCGTAAACGTGAAAGGTAAGCTTGGGGTCAAGGGGCCGCAAGTGCTCCCTGTTGGGCCCAGGGGGACAAAGCTCCCTCGGAAGCTCCTTGCATTTAGTGAATTTGAATGCTTAGACAAACACTCCTCGCGTATGTCGAGCATTATGTGCTTAGATCAAAGTAACATGCTAAAAGTGCATGGTATTTTATAAACAGTACTTATGGATCGATTTAGCCAGAGGAAATGATATAACGAAGCCAGCACCGAAGGCAAGGGCCAAGTGCCGAATGCAGGAAGGAGGAGAGAGCACGAGAGAAAACAGAACCGCTTCTCGTCGGTATCGGGGAGGTCTTCCCCAAGAAAAGTTTGGAAATTTCGTGTGCTTTGGCGGTTTCTGGTGATGTTTGGATGGACTTTACACTCATTAATTTTTTACCATTTCAGGACATTTGTTTGGTAAAGGAGTAGATCTAAGATATTGACCAAGCTGAAGACATGATTTTATTGAACTTATTAATTATATCAGCCACGCTGAAGGACAAAGAGTATAGAACACAGTCTGACACTTTCTAACAGTCTCACGATCACCTAAAAACTTGCATTTATTTATTTTCAATTATACTAAACTGCAGTCTAGGAGGATGTCTTGTCGCTAGTGCTGAAACGGTCACTGGAAATTTGTAACCGGTTAATCGGGACTATTAATCGCGATTAACCGGTTAATCGGATCTCTGTCACACAATCATTAAAACCTGGGTACACCATAAATCTTTGGTTTATACATATTTTATTTGTAATTATTTGCATGAATATTGTATAAACACAAAGGAAAAGGGACACGATGGCAAAATTGTTTATTGGGTTCCTCTCCCAACACCGTATCATGATCATCTACACTCGCTTTATAGAGAACTGAATGCAAGGTATTAAACTAGAATAATTGCAATGAAATAACCAAATCAGTTATTTCAGCAGAATATCCCACCGTAAATCTTTGTACTAAAATGCGACTGCATATATCAACATATGTTGAAAGAGCAATGAGAAGGACAATTGTTATTATGGATATAATTTATGCTCATAATTATCACTTGTGTGGTAATATTGATAAGTTTCTGCGCACAGGAAATGTCACAGATGTTCAAACTTCAAACACATGTATTTCTGCATTGTTTACAACTATCAGCTGAGTGTACAGTACAGTTCATTGCCCTGGCTGTAGATACCGTCTCAAAATACTACGTACATGTATACATGTATTGCGGGAAGCGCTCAGGCTCGTGTTATGCATAAACCGAGCGTGATCTCAAACTTGGGAAAATAACTTGAATTTTGATGACATATTTTATCATTATAACATCTTATCATAATCAACTTAAACTGATACTTTCATTACAAATCTTTCGAAATATTTCAGACCAACGACTTTTGAAAATTACTACAGATGAAAAACAATAAAATTGTTCGGTTTTATGTACTAAATAGAACAACCAACAAATAAAATAGTTTTGAAACAAATACATATACTTCAACCATTTTATTGAACATGAAAACAAATTTAAAAGTCTACTAGCAAACTAAGGAAAGTAACCAGTCCGGTAAACCGGTTACAGATCTGGGTCTATTCTGTATTCCAACATACATGTGTAAAGATGTCTATGTGAAATAAAGGGTTAACAATACACACTTTACGTTGATATTTTTATTGATAAAACAATTTCATTTTTTACTTTGGTAACTGACATTTTGTACTAACTAATAGTGCTTTTCGAACATTTATTGGATCCAGGTTATCTAATAAGAAGGAAGACTCATATTATAACTTGTTCTGTGCTTATGACATTTGCACTTTCTGCTAATATTCGGTATATAATTAGCAACCCCTGTAATATTCGGCTGTCAAATTCCAGTAGGTGATCAAGGGCTGCGCTGATCGTCCAATCTTGGTCATCTTGATCTGGAAAACAACACAACAGAACAATTTATTCTTGTTACAAACATTCTTTATAGTTCAGTCATGTTATCGCTACCTGTACCATAGGTGCGAAGTACAAATACTATATAATTGCTTTCTATGCGATTTCTCCAATTGATTAACTATATATCTAATTGTAGGCGATTTCGTCACTTGGCGATTTCTCCAGCACCCTCTATGTCAATGTATTAATGTCAGTGCATTACATGTGAATTTATTTATTTTCATCGCGGACCTTGGTTTGGTTTTTATATGTTTTAATGCAGAGTTAGCTCTCTCCACAGACTATAACTGAAGTAAGTAACAGCATGTGCAAGATGGTGTATATGTTTGGATACATAAGCCGACAAACATTTTGCTGCGTTTGAATCGCAAAATTCGATTTGAATAACGGGGTGAGAGTCTAAACTATGTACCGATTGTGAATAGATATTAACGCAAATATGAGTGGGGAATTATCCATACACGTGAGTATGTGAATTGCGCGTATGGCGCGCAGAAAAAAGACTTTTACATTATTGTAGAAAGATACACAAATGAATTTCAAGGGCACAAACTACTTTACTTTGGCGATTTCAGGGGGTCGTACGCCCCGCCTATGACTCCAACAATCCGCAGCATTTCCATATCACTTAACGTGACCGAACGGCCATTAAAAAACAGATTCGGCACCGATAAGTTTCCAGATCAGACATGTTTATCTGCACAGCACTGAAACCGGTATGCATGTATAAAAATCTAGCAATGACGTTGCACATTCTAAGACATAATTACACTAAGTACTTTACAGTATACATGTACTTCTAGCTGAGGTCATACGTGAAGGAATGGATGGATGAATGAATGGAGCTTAAGCGATTTTGATACGTTTTCGGAAAATTGCTTGATTTTGTGTATTTGTAATTTCTGAAATTTTCACCGAAGCAAGTGCCTCGGTGTGCCTCAGCGTGGCTACGGGCCTGAAATGTGATAGTGTACAAGAAAGGGAAACTCTATATATAGCACAAATAGGAATCAGGGACTTCACTTTTTGTCTCAATCTCTATTTTTTTATCTGTGCTTTATTCGTTTGAAATTTGCATTTATTAATCTCATATCCTTACTTTAGCGAATGATTTAACAGAATTGGTTTGCAGACATTTGGCGCCGAAAGGATTAAACATTATTCCGCTATTTAAACCTTATAGATCATTCTACGTAAACGCTTATATCGTTACATTCACTAATGTAGCTACCCCTTCCCGCACCCCACTACCTTAACCCTTATGTAGCTACCCCACCCCGCATCCCGCTACCTTAACCCTTATGTAGCTACCCCACCCCGCATCCCGCTACCTTAACCCTTATGTAACTACCCCACCCCGAATCCGACTACCTTAATCCTTATGTAGCTACCTACCCCGCATCCCACTACCTTAACCCTAATGAAACATCCCCATCCCGCATCTTAATGCTTATGTAGCTACCCCAGCCCGCATCCCATTCCCACATCCCGCTACATTAACCCTTATGTAGCTACCCCGCCCCGCATCCCACTACCCTAACCCGTATGTAGCTACCCCCACGCCGCATCCCACTACATTAACCCTTATGTCCCTACCCCGCACCCCTCTACATTAACCCTTATGTAGCTACCCCACCCCGCATCCCTCTACTTTAACCCTTATGTCCCTCCCCCGCACCCCTCTACATTAACCCTTATGTAGCTACCCCACCCCGCATCCCTCTACTTTAACCCTTATGTAGCTACCCCCACCCCGCAAACTGCTACCTTAACCCTTATGTAGCTACCCCCACCCCGCATCCCACTACATTAACCCTTATGTAGCTACCCCACCCCGCAAACTGCTACCTTAACCCTTATGTAGCTACCCCACCCCGCATCCCTCTACTTTAACCCTTATGTAGCTACCCCACCCCGCATCCCTCTACTTTAACCCTTATGTAGCTACCCCCACCCCGCAAACTGCTACATTAACCCTTATGTAGCTACCCCCACCCCGCAAACTGCTACCTTAACCCTTATGTAGCTACCCCACCCCGCATCCCTCAACTTTAACCCTTATGTAGCTACCCCACCCCGCATCCCTCTACTTTAACCCTTATGTAGCTACCCCACCCCGCATCCCTCTACTTTAACCCTTATGTAGCTACCCCCACCCCGCAAACTGCTACTTTAACCCTTATGTAGCTACCCCCACCCCGCATCCCTCTACTTTAACCCTTATGTAGCTACTCCACCCGGCATCCCACTACCTTAACCCTCATCCCACTTCATTTACCTTTATCCCGCTACCGTTACCCTTATCGCGCTACCTTCACTCTTATCTTCGCTACCTTCACTCTTATCTCGCTACCTTAACACTTATCTCGCTACCTGAACATTTAACCAACTACCTTAACCCTTATCCTGCTATCTTAACCCTTATCCTGCTACCTTAACCCTTATCCTGCTATCTTAACCCTTATCTCTCTATCCACAATATGATTCGCGGTTGCAAATAACTTTGATCCAGATGATTTGTCGAGTAACAGGATAATAATTTGAATGGATTGTATTGTGCTCAGTCTGTGAATGTACATGTATAATCACATTTGGAACATTCTGTATTCATTTTAGGCGATTGCAGCACATCTACACAGTGGGATAATTTCAAATGGAAAAAGTTAAAAGAGAATATTAATGCCACGGAGCCAGCACACACTGTTCCCGACTTCATCCACCATCTAAACCCGCGGACTAAGATCATTATGATATTGAGAAATCCAGTAGACAGGTAGGTACACGTACACGGACTCACGAACGTACACAAGCATATCCATATTCACCCGTTACTACATGAATATGTATACAAGAAATTATGACATCGTAAATAGTAATTAGATTATTTTATACAATGTCATATATGCACGTGTGATTTTGGCCCAAGTAGAAACTGAGGAAAACTGGAAATATATCTATAATTAATACACCATAGGCAAACAGGATAGTTACTTGCCAAACGGCCAGACTATATTCTGTTTGCAAAGGACTAGAAACAAACGTATTTATGGAGTTAAGAAAGAACAATGCCTTAATGGTAGGGGCTAAATACGAGCCGTTGTAGGCTTCATTCTGGACACCTGCATCATCGTATGTAATATGGAGAAATCATATCAAATGAAAGAATGATACTACATAATATGTGCACGGTACAAAAAATGGATGTCAATACAAGAATGATACTGCATCACAGGCACACGGTACAAAGACTGGGTGTCAATACAAGAATGATACTACATCACAGGAACACGGTACAAAAACTGGATGTCAATACAAGAATGATACTACATGATAGGTACACGGTACAAAAACTGGATGTCAATACAAACCGTTCTCGACATCTTTTTGGTATTTGTAGAAACTGGGTCCATATTCACTACTATTGAAGTGTGAGTTTGAGACTAGGGATGTTAGTGAATATTGACCCAAATCTATTAAAGATTTATAGTATAACCTCTCTATAACGACCACTAGATTACATCAAGTAGTTTGCGTTAAAGACAGGTGGCAGCTTAAAGCAAGGTGAAAGTAAAACAGACCACCCCATAGGAGCGTTCTGGTTTACTTTCACCTTGTTTTAAGAAGCCACCTGCCCTAAATACCAACTAATTAACGCAATTTAGTGGCCGTTATAGAGAGGTTTTACTGTATAAGCAAATGTAACGTACCCTGATCAGACAGCTCCTATAGGATACTCTGTTTGCATGTGTATGTACAAGCGTTTGTATATGTATGAAGGAAATGGTTAACTAAGCTGCATGTCTATCAATGCGACAAACCGGTACTCTAACTGGTACATGTATTATCAGGAGTTCTTCGGCGCTTAATATTAGTACCAATGGTGTAAACGGTTAATACCTATAAGTGAATGCGTCAATGTACAATGCGTGTGAATGTGTCTATTTCAGGTTGTACTCAGAATATTTATTCCTCTCCAGATCAAACGAGTCTGCCATTAACTTCCATCAGCGCGTCAAGGAAGGAATAACATATTTCAAGGAATGTTTCAGACTCTACTCTGAGCTATATTGTTTGCTTTCTAACCCGGCTCAGAAAACGGTATGTTCTTTAACCCTTTACTCCATAGATACGCCTTTCTACGCCTTTGCAAATAGAGTAGACACTGGATCTGTTCTGTTTGTGTTTGCTATAGTATAGGTATAATTCTACAGTTTCTGCCATGGCCATAAATCCTGTGTTGATGTGCTTTTATAACAACTTAATTTATTCAATTAATACCGGTATTGATGGCGTCATTATTTCTTAAATTAATATGCATGGGGAAAAAAGGGTTAAGTTGATTATTTAGCCCAATAGTCCATACATATATCATGTTTAAAAGGCTTTTGGGGGTGTTTTCGTTTAAATCTTGATATCTTAAAAAACAATGAATATATTTGGACAAAATTTAAACCATATACGGCAAAAATGTTGTCTCTACTAAGCTACATGTATATACTTTTATTTTAAGGTATTTCCAGCAATGGCCGTTTGTTTACTTCCTTTCAATTGGTCCTTCATATTAGAAATTGATTAAATGTATATTTTTAACAATTTTTCAGCATTTATTCTAATACAGTTATTAAGTATGTGCCCTAGTGTAGTTCATAAATGTTAAAAAACGCTTATAAAGAGTTAAATAAAATCACTTTTCTAGATTTGTTTTTAAACCAATTTCAAAAGTGTCCTTCCAAATATCTGCTTTAGTCCTGTTGGTGTATTAATAAGTCCTTATTATATGATAAATGTTCCAATTTCACTTTTTCGAACACCACTATATTTCAATCACAGCAAATGTTCCACTACAAAGCACATGTTTAGTATGTAACCAAAGCGTAGTTAAGAAAGTAGTCCACAAATAAGTATGGTGGGCAAAAATTGTCATCTATTTTTTTATTTTTTTTTAAATAAATATTTATACATAAATTTCATATCATGGCATTCCTTGTCAGCACTTTTCCATAATTAAAAACGTTGCTGGTTCAAATTGATTATCAACACTTATGTGATAGGTTGTCTCCCATGCACAAAACAATCCATGCACTCCGTCTATATTTCCATCAACACCATGAGGTACTGATAATACAGTTCCATTGTACCACCTCACAGATTTATCATTCTTCTTTCTGCCGTCTGTGCAATATGCGTCTGCCAACAAATTTAACTTTCCTTAACCGCTTACTCCTGAAAATATTAATTTTTTTCATTTACTAGTGTTCATATTTATGTTTTGGAGAAATCATACACAAGGAAGAAGTGGTCAAAGATTGATATGAAATCTAAATAATGGAGAAGCTTTAGCAAAACAATACAAACAACACTACATACAAACTAGAAAAGTGTGTCTAAAACACAGCGATGCCCCCGTGGTGGTGCTTGCCTAGCTGCACGTAAAATTCCTAAGTCATTTGACCCTTACATTGGGCTTGTGGGCAGCATGGGCTCGGTGCCCAACGAAAGTATGGATGGTGTTTAATGTATAATTATATTCAATTCCATGCCAATAGCTTTGGCAACCAACTGCACGTAAAAGCGTGACATACAGATGGACAGTTTGCTTATGATATAATACAGATATTATTTCTACAATTTCTGCCAAAGCTAATAACTCCTGTGTGCATGTGCTATTGTAATCATTTATCTTATTAATATTCATGTCATTATGTCTTATATAAGTATGCATGGAGTAAAGGACTAATCCATTTTGGGTAGATTCACCAAATTAAATTTCTTTGTTTGTTTGCGTCCCTTTTGCAGTATTTCATTTATATCGTGACAACCAGCTAATTACAGAAGGAGAAAGCCCCCCACACACACACACACACACACACCATACACACACGCACGCACGCACGCACACACGCACGCACGCACGCACGCACGCACACACACACACACACCTCACCCCCACCCCTACCCCAACCCAAACCCCAGTTCCAATTGTTGTTTTTCCTTTGCACGACTCCCCTTCCCCCTTCTCCAATGTCGTTGTGGGTTTTTGCAGTCGTGCAAGCCAGCTGGAAGGCTTCCTGACACACTGTAGAACCACAGTCCTACCGCAAGCCAGCTGGAAGGCTTCCGCACACCCTGTAGAATCACAGTCCTACCGAAAGCCAGTTGAAAGGCTTCCTCACACACTGTAGAACCACCCGACCTACCGCAAGCCAGCTGGAAAGGCTTCCTCACATCCAATTGTACAGGACGAGATCCAACTACAGCGATGAAGTGCTAAGTGACTGCCAGCCGAGGACCAAGCCACTCGACCACAGATACCACTAATTAATATTAATGCAGTGCTCCCTCCCTACAACGGCCCTCTCAATAACGATTCCCTCCTTACAACAACGCATATCACTGTTTCCGAAACAACAAGGCTCCAGACACAACTTTTTTCAATCGTATTTTCTTTATGCCTCCATCAAACCCTATGTTGTGACCACTCTTTAGAATCGTCACTTTGTGACGATTCTAAAGAGTGGTCACAACATAGGGTTTAATTGAGGCATAACGGTTTTAGTTCTCGAAATACACCTTATCTGGGGATCTGCAAACACGCCTATTATGTTTGATTTTCCCTCCTAATAACAACTCCCTCTGAACAACACATACAATCTTCGTATCCCAAATGGTGTCGTTAGAGGGAGGGAGCACTGTGGTGTATTTATTCACATTCGATTATTCGGCATGAAAGGGTCTAATTTGTGCGTCTTATTTTACCGTTTCCCTGCTATATTTTATGTACGATTCTAACACACCTCGCGCACACATCTACATGAACAAAGAAGGGACGTATCTATGTTTGAATTCTCAATAAAACACCGCACGCGCTGTAACGTCTTAACGTGACGTAATATTGTAATGACTCGACAAATTTGCAACATGTACGGAGATCGATGTGTTCTTTTTAACCTTTTGACTGTAGTTTTATTTACTTTAGGATCTTCTTAATGCTCAAAATACTTATCCAAAATCAGTATGGAAATTTAACTAGCTGTTGTAGCTCGGAACTGACTGGGAAACAGAGCTTCGATCACCGTACACGCTTCCACTTTGTAAACACTATGCTGTGTATTGGCTGGCTATGTGTAATCATAACACAGCAGAATGCATAAATCTACTTACCCGTTATGTAGTAGAGTCATAGTCCCTTTTTCATATTAATTGAATTGTTTATGCACCTTTTGAAGTTATAATCACTTTAATTATCCTTAGTGTAACTGTTCTAAGTAATTTGGTGACCGGTATGTTGCACAGTGAGGAAGTGACGTAAATCCTTGTTTTTGCAACATCCTGGTTCTCTATTTACAAAAGTTTTTCCCCACAGTATTTGAATCGTTAGAAAAATCCAGTGGTCAGTGATGTTCCGCCAGCAAACTTATGGCTTCAAGGTATCAACTGTTTCCAGCCACCGTCGGGGATTTACCCCTCCCACTTAGTTTACTTTGAATGTAGAACCGACAGTCATTTGCGCCCTAGTTTTTTGGTCACATAGTTTACGCGTCATAAATATGACGTCATCGCCCAAATTTCTTGGGCGAATGTGACCAGAATTCTTGGTCACATCAGAAAGTGGCCAGAATCTTGGGCACAAGTGCCCAACTTTGTTGGCCACATTTTAACTAGTATAAAAGGCCGAGTCGCCTTTCATCGAGAGCTCATTTTTTCGTTAGTAGTCGTAGAGGCCACGAATCGCCGTCAGCATTATATTTTGATTTAGATCTTCTTCAGTTCTGAGTTGCTTTATTTGACGTACGTTTATTTATAAGTAACATAGAGCAGTGTTTTACTGAGTTTGCGTTTCGGTTCTCTTATACATTAATTTCTGAGAAGTTAAACTTTGAAGCCATAAAGAATTCTTGAAAGGATCAACTCAACTAATTTTTCGATAGATAAATGTCAGAACTAGATCTTGATTAAAGATCAGCCTTTGTTAAACTTTATAATAACTATCTAGATTAACGTTATCTGGATCTAAGAGTGATATCTAGATCTCTGATTTGAGAATAGCATATATATACATGGCGGGTCACCACTGCAACTTTTCACAAGAGTTAAAACTGGTCCTTTACTTAATAGTCTGTTAGGTCTACTGAGTGGTTAAGATTAGAGTTGTGTTTGATACATAGATCTACATAGATTCTACAGCTGTGTACTAATTAAAGAGAATGTTTGAATGGAAACAGGCTCCGTTGTTTTAAACTGCCCAGGGTGTGAGTGAGAGAAGAAAGAATATAAAGCCCCTAAATAAGTCCTAAGATCTAGATCTACGCAGAGCTCAGTGAGAGCGTAACATTTATGGTGTCAGAGAAGTGGGATCTGTTAAATCTTGACAGATCCAGTGATACGAGCCCAATCAAATTTTAGGATCTAGATGAAAAACGCTGCAATTTATTAAAAATTAAATCTTGGAAAACTCACAGACATACACTATGAGCCATTTTAGACCAGACAGTCGTGATTCAGAGGTAGAATTTATTGATAGAGACGATTCTGGCAGTCCTATGCACCCCATCCCTAGGTCTGTCGTAGAAATGGAAAACCATGATCACAATGCAAAGGAAAACACAGATGTAGAAGAAACTCAGAGGGACAGATCAGGGGTTACTTTTGCAAATAAATGTATTGAAAACGAGTTAACAAGCCGAGAACCAGAACAGCATGGTCCAATACCAAGTAGATGCAGGTCAAGGCATGAATTGAACGCATCAGGATCGGAACAAAGAAACTTATGCCCGACGAGGATAGATCGATCTAGATCTAGAACCGCTAGCCCAAGCCGTATGAGCCCAGATTATGGTGACTACAATGGGTCAAACAGCGTCTTTTATGCACGTGATCATATTCAGACACGCCCAGCACGGCGTCCGTATCCTATTTTACATCATTACGATGACGATTCACATATAACTGGTAGACCAGGCGGATACAATGCCTATTTGAGAGGGGCGCCGGTGCGAATACCAGCATTTACTGGAAAAGAAGATTTTCAAACTTGGTTAACAAGGTTTGAAACTATCGCAAAGAGATACGGCTGGTGCATTGAGGAAAAGCTAGACAATTTGATCCCAAGAATAGAAGACCAGGCCGCCGATTTCGTTTTCTCCCAGCTTCCCCCGCATATATTAGAGAACTATGATGCTATAGTACATGAGCTTCAAAGTAGATACAGGGTTATTGAGACACCCAGGACATATGCAGTAAAGTTCAGCAGGCGTTCACAGCGATATGGTGAAACCCTGGAAGAGTACGCTGCTGACTTGAAAAGGCTCTATGACAAAGCCCATGGGTATAGGGATCGTCGCACAAGGGAAGAGGATCTTGTGCGGAGATTTCTAGACGGCTTATTTGATGAAGAAGTAAGGTTCCAGGTCGAGTTTCACAAAGAGCCGAGGACTATTGACGAGGCCGTCCTATATGCTGTTAGTATGATACATATGAGGAGTGGAAGCGCTAATGACAATCCGCCGAAAAAAAGGACGAGAAGAACGCTGGGAGAGAATTACGATGAGGGCGAGGACATGTATCAACCGGATCATAGGTCAAATATTGGAATATCTTGGAAAGATACAGATTTACAAGATGGTGATGGCCATTTACGAAGGAGTGCTCATCACACCTACAAGCCAGGCGTTGGCACTAGACATGAGTATGACAGTAAAACGGTGCCGCAGCAAGACCTCTTAGAGCAGCATGCAGAAAACAAGCTCCAAGATCCTCATGGCAAAATTTTGCAGCAGATCCTGGTAACTCAAAAGTCTCTCGTGGAGAGAATCGAAAGGTTAGAGAAGGCAAGTAATGGCAATCAAAGAAAGAATAGCATTGAATGCTTCAACTGTCACCAGAAGGGCCACATTGCTCGAGAATGCCCCAACAGACTTGAGAATAGAGGGATGGCGAAGCAGAGAAGAGAGCAGAGAACAAGTGGACCGGAGCATTTAAACATGAAAGGACTGACCCTTGCGACCGGAGGGCGGTCCAATTAAAGGAGAACAAAGGTCAAAACAAGTATGAAGTACCCACAAGGCCAGGTGCGAGTGCTTCAGAAAGTAAAAATGGGTCTATGAGAAGACCACAAGACTCGTCTGATGGCATATATGTTCATGGGTATGTAGAGGATACACCTGTTACATTTGTGGCGGATACGGGAGCCACAAAAACAGTCATTTCTAAAGCGGTCTATGAAAAGATTTCTCAGAAAATGAAGCCCGTGCTGGAAAAATCCCAGGTCTTGAAAGGCGCAGGCGGAGCTCGAATTCCTGGAAGCGGCAAGGCCAGCTTCAGATTAAAATTAGGCCCACTAGAGGTCCAGCACGAGGCCATCGTAGCAGATATACAAGACGAGGCACTTATTGGGTATGATTTGTTGATGGATGGTGGAAAGGGTCCAGCCGACATCCTGTTGAGCAGAAACGTGATAGTAAAGGATGGTGTAGAGATACCATGTATGTCTAAAAGAAAAGCGCCAAGGGTAAAGAAAGTCATGGTTGTAGAGGACTTTGTAGTACCAGGCAATGCAGAGGCAGTGGTAGATGTTTTAGTTGAGCGTTTAGAAAACGATGATGGCAATAGAGAAGCTGACTATGTTATCAACCCAACAGAAGCCTTTACTGAAAAGTATAACCTGCTGATGGGATCCACTCTAGTAGATATAAACAAATCTCCAACTTGTAAAGTCAGGATCATGAACCCATTTTCAACAGATACGATACTGAAGCAAAATGCAGTAATAGGAATAGCCGAGCAGATAGAAAGTGTAGTGACAGTGCTACAAGACCAAGAATATGTAGAGTTAGAAAAAAACTTTGACTGGGCAAAACGGGTCCAAACCAAGCAGAAAGCTTTACCAGTTAATGCTGATCAGATTAACCCAGTTGCAAAACCAACTGATGTTCCTCCTCATTTGACGGCACTGTTTGAGAACTCCACTAAAGATAAAACAGAAGTTGAAAAGCAGGTAATAGCAGGCTTATTGGTAAAGTTTCAAGACACATTTTCGAAAGACGAATGGGACTTGGGTATGACACACCTTACAGAACACCAGATAAATACAGGGGATGCATCTCCGATTAAGCAGAGGCCTAGAAGGGTTCCCTTAGCCTATGCTGAAGAGGAAAAAAGGGCAATAGAAGACCTACTGCAAAAGGGAGTAATCCAAAAGAGCACGTCTCCTTGGGCATCTCCTATAGTCCTTGTAAAGAAGAAATCAGGCGCTATACGCCCATGCGTTGACTATAGGCGCGTAAATTCTCTGGTAAAGCAGGATGGATTTCCACTTCCAAGAGTCCAAGATTGCATTGATGCAGTGGCTGGCTCGTCCTTTTTCAGCAGCTTTGATCTGACAAGTGGCTACTTTCAGATACCCCTCAAGAGGGAGGATATTCCAAAAAGCGCCTTCTGTTGCAAGTACGGTCATTATGAAATGACCCGGATGCCATTTGGGTTAAATAACGCCGCTGGAACTTTTCAAAGAACAATGGAGTTGGCTCTACAAGGTCTTCAATGGGTCACTTGTCTTGTTTACATTGATGATATTATCGTGTTTGGCGAAACCTTCAAACAGCACGCGGAGAGAGTCGGTGAGGTGCTTGAACGAGTAAAGCAAGCAGGTCTTAAGCTTAAGCCAGAGAAATGCAAACTATTACAAACAGAGGTAGTCTTCCTTGGTCACGTGGTATCCAGAGAAGGGGTCAAACCAGACCCAACCAACGTTTCAAAAATATTGCAGTGGCCAACACCATCAAACTCAAAACAGGTGAAGCAATTTGTGGCCACTGGGTCCTACTATAGGAGGTTCGTGAAAGACTTTGCAAAAACAGCCAGGCCTTTAATCAATCTTACAAAGAAGGACGCTGAATTCATTTGGAGCAAAGAATGCGAAAGTGCATTCAGAGCCCTAAAAGAGGCATTGATTAGCCCTGAAGTCATGGGCTATCCACTCAATGATGCAGGAGAGTTTGTGCTAGATGTGGATGCTTCAGGTGAAGGCATCGGAGGTGTGCTCCAACAGATGCAGCATGGAAGAGAAAGAGTAATTGCATATGGGAGCAGGGCAATGAATAAGGCAGAGAGGAATTACTGCATAACTGAGAAAGAGCTGTTGGCGGTTGTATTCTTTGTTCAATACTACCGGCAGTACCTACTAGGACGGAAGTTTACAGTCAGGACAGACCACCAAGCGTTAGTGTGGCTGTTCAGCTTAAAGGAGCCAAATGGGAAGATCGCCAGATGGCTAGAAATTTTAGCACAATATGATTTTAACATAGAGTACCGACCAGGAAGCAAACAGGGTCACTGTGATGCTCTCTCTAGATGCCCTTCACCAAAAGACTGCACTTGCGCGGAAGTTGACATGTCGGAACCATTGAAGTGCGGGCCCTGCAAGAAGTGCAAGAGAAGAGCAGATGCAATGATGCTGATATGGCCTGGTCAAACACATGACCTGTCTCCAAATACTGAAGAAAACTCCGAAACCTCAGCTATTGCTCGTGGAGTCGAACAGAAGTCCAGTAGCAATGACCCCATAGCCGGACCCTCGACAGCACCAGACACTCCAAAGGACACTGCATGGCCAAAAAGTAACTGGCTGCTTACTAAATCCCCGGAGGAGCTGGCAAAACAGCAGATGGAAGACCCTGACATCACCCCAGTCCTCACGGCCAAGCGAGAGAACAAGAAACCAAGCAGCGATCAGATGGCAATGCACAGTCCAGCCGCACGCCATTACTGGCTTATGTGGGATTCTTTGGCAGTGTGTGACAACATGCTGATCAAAACGTTCACCAAAGTCAATGGGGTTGATACATATGAGCAATTAATTTTGCCGAGATCCCTAAAGCAAGACATACTGTACCAGATGCACAACAGCATATCAGCAGGCCACATGGGCGTGAAAAAGACAAAGGAAAAGATAGCCAAAGATTATTATTGGTTCAAAATGAAGCATGACATAGCATTGCATGTTAAGATATGCGATGTATGTGCTGCTGACAAGAAGCCGCAGAAGCTTCCAAAGGCTCCAATGGGTAGTCTCAGAACAGGGGCACCTGGAGATGTGCTGGCTATGGATTTCCTTGGGCCTTTCCCAAAAACCCCAAGAAACAATCGGTATATCCTTGTTCTCACGGACCATTTTTCGAAGTATGTTGAGGTAGTCGCAGTCCCAAATCAGTCGGCTGAAGAGTGCTCAGCTAGAGTAGTTGATTTTATTTCAAGATGGGGTACCCCTCTGGCGATTCACAGTGACCAGGGTGGGGCCTTCGAGAGCAAGTTGTTCAGGGAGCTATGTCAGTTGTTTGGAGTGAGGAAAACAAGAACAAGTCCTAAGAACCCCCAAGGAAACGGACAAACAGAGCGTTTCAACCGTACTTTGCTGAAAATGATTAAGGCATACTTGACCGGTGAACAGGAGGATTGGGATTTGCACCTAGGGTGCCTTGCTGGAGCATACAATGCCACCCCACATGAGGCAACTAAGATGACTCCAAATCTCCTGACCATGGGCCGTGAAGTAAGGCTACCGGCAAATGTAGTGTATGGGCCTAAACAAGTGTTGCAAGATGATGTGCCTTCCAAGGCCCATTTTGTCACAAGCATCCAAGAAAAGACGTGGCACGCACAGTCACTTGCCCGCAAATACTTGGGTAGCAGCAGCAAGAGAAGCAAAGAATTGTATGATGTGAAGCTTTCATTTCACAGTTACAAGGCTGGGGATATTGTGTGGCTTTTGCAGGAATCCAGAAAAGTTGGAGTATGTCCAAAACTTGAGAAGGCGTATGAGGGGCCTTTCGTGGTCAAGCAGAAAATATCTGACTTGAATTTTCTTCTGCAAATTGATGTAATGGGGCAGGAAAAATTAGTGCATCACAATAAGCTTAAGCCCTATGAAGGTCAACTCCCCCCTAAATGGGTTTTGCGTGTATCAAAGTCCTTGTGTAATAAGGGACGGAACTAAAGATTCTGAGCAGTAACAAACTGTTAGGGATTTTTGACATAAGTTTATTTGAAATCGGAAGTGTTCAGTGTTTAATCAGTTATTTTCAAATGTTCATTATTCAGCAAATGTGTGACCCTTTGTGAAAGTGTGAGTGGATTTACCTTAACTTGTACATTATACTTTGTCTTGATACGGAAATAAACTAGGTTAAGAACAGGTTCGAGTACCGAGTTGTTCATGCCTCCATTCGAGCATGATCCCAGTGGCCTTGGGTTTAAAACGGTAATTTCAGAGTAGGTGGCAGAGATAATAAGGTATTGTAGGGCAGTGGTGACCCAATGAAAATGAGGGACAGATAACTTATAGTCGGTTCAATTTCTGTATTTCCAGAGCATGGACACCGTCTCTCAGATCCGTAGAGGAAGGGCGTACCGATGTGTCCGTTGTTCAGCCAATGGGGTCAGCCATATCGACAGAAGAAACAGGGTGGTGAACCATGTGCTGAAACATCACATCCCCATGGACCAAGTGCCATTTACATGCTCGTTGTGTATGTTTCGTAGTATGGACCGGGCATCCTTGATCGACCATGTCACCAAGTATCCGAGGCATGTCAAGACCGCCAGAGAACTTGGGGTTGTGGACAACTCAGCATTCCTGTCTGCATCCAGACAACCAGTGGTTATCGACGAACACTATGTTGTCGCTCTGTCAAGGGAGGAGTCGATAGCATGGTTTCAGAAGCGCCCAGCCTGTCAGGAGGAGACTGACGATCTATTTGTCGATCCAGATGAGTATGGGACCCAGACCAATGCCACACCTGAACTGCCGCTCTTCACAGCACAGCCCTTAACACAACATCACTACGTGCCAACAACTATTCCTGTAGTTGCACCCTACACTCCCACAAGACCAGGAATGTCATCAGGGAACAGCTGGCCACTTCAGCAGTGTAGTACGCAGTCGCGTCCGGTACCGGTTCCGGTGGTAACAACACAGGCAAATCTGCACACGCCGGCTACAGTAGTGTCCAGTAGCAATGGGACCATGGCCTCTTTTTGGAGCAGAGGGCTACTACCAGGAGCCACAGTAGTGCAGGGAGCCATGCCCACCATGCTAGGGACAAATTCAGGAACTGTCCCTCTTACTTCAGCATCCCAATCAACCGGAGCTTTGGGAATGATGACGCCCCCTCCAGTTTTTAGCCTGGATGATGCCCTGAGCACACCAGTGCAAGATGAAAATATTCTACAGCAACTTTTAAAGGACTCTGATGACTCAGATCCTTTATTTAAGGAGGCAACTGTGGACTCAGACAGGGCACCACTGAGCAACGAGGAACCTCCGGCTAAGCGGGCCAGGAAGGCCACAGTTGATGCCGCCACTAATACCGATGGTCCAAAGCCTGCTCAAAGCAATGCTCAAGTGGACACCAACCTATTGCTACGCACTATCGAACGGGCCACTAAAGCACTCACTGATGCCATCGACTCCAATAGCAGGGCCATACGCCAGCAGAGAACAGCTGCAGACAGGATGGCGGATGCGCTAGAGAGGCTAGTCAGGTATCAAGAATCTCGAAGCCGTGATAGCCAGCGTCCACACTCCCAAGATCGTCCAAGGCCACCAAAGAGTGTTGTCTCGCAAGTTAGAAAATAATGAACAATGACTGCTAGTGACAAAGTTTTTAATTGTTAATGTTTTAATGTCCAGTGACTTACTCAGTGTTCCATTTTTTTTATTGTTAAGGCAGTCGGAGCTTTGCCTCTAAAAGAGAGGAGTAATGTAATGACTCGACAAATTTGCAACATGTACGGAGATCGATGTGTTCTTTTTAACCTTTTGACTGTAGTTTTATTTACTTTAGGATCTTCTTAATGCTCAAAATACTTATCCAAAATCAGTATGGAAATTTAACTAGCTGTTGTAGCTCGGAACTGACTGGGAAACAGAGCTTCGATCACCGTACACGCTTCCACTTTGTAAACACTATGCTGTGTATTGGCTGGCTATGTGTAATCATAACACAGCAGAATGCATAAATCTACTTACCCGTTATGTAGTAGAGTCATAGTCCCTTTTTCATATTAATTGAATTGTTTATGCACCTTTTGAAGTTATAATCACTTTAATTATCCTTAGTGTAACTGTTCTAAGTAATTTGGTGACCGGTATGTTGCACAGTGAGGAAGTGACGTAAATCCTTGTTTTTGCAACATCCTGGTTCTCTATTTACAAAAGTTTTTCCCCACAGTATTTGAATCGTTAGAAAAATCCAGTGGTCAGTGATGTTCCGCCAGCAAACTTATGGCTTCAAGGTATCAACTGTTTCCAGCCACCGTCGGGGATTTACCCCTCCCACTTAGTTTACTTTGAATGTAGAACCGACAGTCATTTGCGCCCTAGTTTTTTGGTCACATAGTTTACGCGTCATAAATATGACGTCATCGCCCAAATTTCTTGGGCGAATGTGACCAGAATTCTTGGTCACATCAGAAAGTGGCCAGAATCTTGGGCACAAGTGCCCAACTTTGTTGGCCACATTTTAACTAGTATAAAAGGCCGAGTCGCCTTTCATCGAGAGCTCATTTTTTCGTTAGTAGTCGTAGAGGCCACGAATCGCCGTCAGCATTATATTTTGATTTAGATCTTCTTCAGTTCTGAGTTGCTTTATTTGACGTACGTTTATTTATAAGTAACATAGAGCAGTGTTTTACTGAGTTTGCGTTTCGGTTCTCTTATACATTAATTTCTGAGAAGTTAAACTTTGAAGCCATAAAGAATTCTTGAAAGGATCAACTCAACTAATTTTTCGATAGATAAATGTCAGAACTAGATCTTGATTAAAGATCAGCCTTTGTTAAACTTTATAATAACTATCTAGATTAACGTTATCTGGATCTAAGAGTGATATCTAGATCTCTGATTTGAGAATAGCATATATATACATGGCGGGTCACCACTGCAACTTTTCACAAGAGTTAAAACTGGTCCTTTACTTAATAGTCTGTTAGGTCTACTGAGTGGTTAAGATTAGAGTTGTGTTTGATACATAGATCTACATAGATTCTACAGCTGTGTACTAATTAAAGAGAATGTTTGAATGGAAACAGGCTCCGTTGTTTTAAACTGCCCAGGGTGTGAGTGAGAGAAGAAAGAATATAAAGCCCCTAAATAAGTCCTAAGATCTAGATCTACGCAGAGCTCAGTGAGAGCGTAACAATATGGCTTCGAGAATTCGTACGTCAAGAAACGTAGTGCCGTTGTGGCGGTGCAAATTATAGTTAAATTGAAGTGTTAGAATCGAAATAATAAATTTATACCAGTGTTTTATCGTGCATTCGAACACTGGTAATAGTTGAGATGCGTAGTAATTAAATCATGAGGCCGATAGGCCGAGTGATTTAATTATAAGCATCTCAACTCCTACCAGTGTTCGAATGCACGATAAAACACTGGTATGAATTTATTATTTCTTAAATATCGACACTATGGATATTAGCTGATCCACATGCAGTAGATCCTGCCTGATGCGGCCATCACAAAGATGTCTAATTATGGGTCTGTAAAGGGAACTTTCTGCATTACTTTCGCCATGCATTAAGCAACCACTTGCTTTTAAGACACTCTTATTTTCAATAAATGAATGACCGCTTAAGACAGGTTCTGCTATATTAGAATATGTGCATTTCAGATGGGCATTTTCATTGGGCTCTACTATATTTCCATCAGTGACTTTCTGAGGGTATTCCCAAGAAACCAGATGTTAATTCTGAAGACAGAGGATTACTCCATCAACATGGCTGAAAATCTGAAGAAAGTGTTTGCTTTCCTTGAAATAGGTAAGTCGTCATTTTTCCAGCTTGTATAAGACACAAACTATAAATAAAATAAAATGGATGGTAATCAGAGCTACAACATAATGAAATCGTAATTTCTCGAAGAGACGGTTCAAAAGAGTGGTCACGGTATAGGGTTTGGTGGAGAAATAAAGGAGTTATTCTTGAAAATATTTAAATTTACGTATCTTATCTGTACCTCTGATATGACAAGGTATGCAAATGCTGTTTCAAGCCGTAATCCATTTAACCTTTGATTAATATCCATGTAAGTAATAAAGTTATAATGGCATTATTGAAAAAGGGCAATTTAGAATCATATCTATGTATTTTCATAATCTAACAATAACAAAGCTTACCCCAACTTCACTATAAATCTTAAGTATTTGCTTAGAATCAAAGTATGGGTTATCAATATTACAAATGTCGTCTAAATAACGTGCTGTATTGTTAAAAGCATTGATGACATCCGCCTGTGAATCGGTATTAAGGTTAAGCATAAAATTCCGTTCATAACAAAACAAAAACAAGTCTGCAATTAAAGGAGCACAGTTGGTTCCCATGGGAATACCAATGACCTTGCGATAAACAGAATTACCAAAACGAACAAATATATTGTCTAACAGAAACGTAATTGCGTCACAAAGATCTAAACCTGTCCAAGAGGTGGATGTCATTGGTAAAGAACGCATGTCTAGAATTACAGGCAATAAATGATACTTTTTCTCTGGCAAATGTTTTATTTATAAGATTAGTAAGTTTGATGTTTATTAGATAGTGTGGTAATGTGGTATAAAGTACAGAACAATCATAAGTGCTTATAGTGTAAGCTTAGTGTTGCTTGATTTTTAATTTAGTTAAAACCTCATTGGAGTTTTTTATAGACCAAAAAAGGTTAATTCCTGAATTCTCATAAGCTTTATCGCAGTAACGCTTGACATGTTCTTTGACCGCCGCTGTTAGACACGATGTAATTAGTTTGGATAGTGCGGTTGTTGTGCATGAGACAGAATTCGCTATGAAGCGTGATTTATATGGCGTTTTATGGAGTTTAGGTATCCAGTACATTGTCGGAAGTTTATAATGTATGATTAATATATCAGCATTGAACTGTTTACATTTATTAACATGCTCAGATATTATGTCGTTTTCAGATTTAGATACCACAATATATGACCAACACTTTCGGAAATCTGGCCATTCTTTTCAAGATGTGTTAGTACAAATTGTTGAGCATATAACATATGATAAGGAGGCGACTAGTAGCTTTAAATCGAAAGCTAGATTTATATCTGAATTAAATTGGATCAAAAAATTGCAAACACCTTTTCCTTTAGGACTGAATGATAATATTTACCAGACTGGAAATATTTCAAAAGAACCAGATATAGATATTTTTTCAATTTTTTCTATTAGAAAACGCAAATCTCGATCGCATGGCATTCGCAAGAATGGTAATATTAAACGAAAATCTCGTTTGAAATTGACTCTTCTTGATCTACATACTTTACGCCTAATTTCGGGTAAACATGCCATGCTTTCTAGACTTTCCTCCTTATCTATATGTTCATTAAAAGAAATTGACGAGCAAGCCGATAAAATTATTTTTCGATCAGATCCTCTCATAGGAACGGCTAGTTTGATACAAAGCTTTACTCTACATGTTCTCAGACCGCACATCGACAAATTATCTGAACACCAAAGATTCTTCTTGAAAATTCCTTTTATTAATAAAGGTATTGATTTTATTGACCTCCAAAGTATTTTTAGAGACAAAAATGTAATTGACACTATTCCTAAATACTTTAAAAATACAGAACCACCTATCATCTGCTACAAATATAACAAACCCATCAGAAATACAATTTTCAACTATAATAAAATTGTGGCCGACCTTAATATTAATGATAATATTCCTGATAATTGAGATTGCGCCACCTCAAAATTTTGCTATTCTCCGGCTGGTCATGTGATTACTGGTAATTTTGAGATAATTAAAGATAAACGTCTACGATCTCTTTTGAATAAAGGTCCCAAATATAGAATACCATCCTTGATAGATTTTAACTCTTGTCGAGTTCAGATTGCGGAGGCTTTACAAAATTTTAGTATTAAATGGTGTCGAAGAGAACATGTTGAGTCTACTGCCCTTTCTTGTTGGAAAAAACTATTTTTTGATATAATTGATAAACGCATTTCCTTTTACAGCTCTAATAAACATCTTAAAAAGGGTTTACAGGATTTCCATTCAAAATACGTTTTTGTTCGTGCTGATAAGGCATCAAATAATGTGATTATTATTTGACGATTACATTATATCGATGTCTTGAAGCAGGAAATTACTAATACCAAGTCATACATTTCAGTTACCACTGACGAAAAGACCATCATTTCAGACCATGTCAAAAAGTGTGAACAATTTGGAACCGATATTAAAATTACACAACATAAACTTCCTACTATGTATTGGTTACCAAAACTACATAAAAAACCATATAAAGCGCGTTTCATTGCAAATTCTAGTTCATGTACAACTACTAAATTGTCTATACTTTTGACTTCTTGTTTAACGAAGGTAAAGGAACATGTAAAATTTTACTGTGATAAGACTTATGAAAATTCTGGAATAAATCTCTTCTGGTCTATTAAGAACTCTTCAGAAGTCTTAAACAAACTTAAGAACAAAAGGTATCTTGCATCCACTGTAAGCACTTACGATTTTTCTACTCTGTACACAACTCTTCCTCATATTTTAATTAAGGATAAGCTTACTAGCTTGATCCAGAAAGTATTTGCCCGAGAAAAAACATCGTTCTTGGCATGTAATGCTGAAAAAGCTTTCTTTACTGACGAGCAAATGAAATATTACACCAATTGGACTTGCTCAGAAGTTTGCGAAGCACTAACCTTTCTTTTGGATAACATATTTGTACGTTATGTAACATATTTGTACGTTATGGGAATGCTATATACCGTCAGGTAATTGGTATTCCCATGGGTACGAATTGTGCACCACTTGTCGCAGATTTGTTTTTGTACTGCTATGAGAGAGATTTCATGTTGAGTTTGAATCCTCAATCACAAGAAGATGTTATAAAAGCCTTCAATGATACTTGTCGATATTTGGATGATATTTTTAACTTAGATAACCCTTTCTTTAATGCTCTGATTCCTACAATTTATCCTAAAGAACTCAAATTGAATAAAGCTAACCCGTCCGACAATTATGCAGCGTTTCTTGACCTAGACCTTAAAATTAATAATGGAATGATTTCTTCTAAAATATATGACAAAAGAGATGATTTTGATTTTAATATTGTAAATTTTCCTCATCTTGACGGGGATGTTCCCCGTGCTCTATCTTACGGGGTTTATATATCTCAACTTATTCGTTTTGCTAGAGCTTGTTCATCTACTGACGATTTTAACAGTCGAAATCTCATTTTAACTGAAAAACTGCTTAAACAAGGATATAGATACCATAAACTAAGAAAAACTTTCTCTAAATTTTACTATCGAAATCTCTCGCTTATTGGCAAGTACAAATGTAATCTCAAGGTACTTTTGCGACACGGTATTTCACATCCTGAATTTTATGGTGATGTGATTTACAAACTTCGTAGAATTATTGGACATACCCATTTTCTCACTTTGTTCATCAAATATATAAAACAATTCATTAAAAAGGGATATGATCCTGTATTATTACAACATACTGCATGTTTGGTTGTGAACCCTTTTACAGTTGGCAATCACGCTGGCCTCTTTGCATGTACGCCGACAAGAAAGGTTTAGTACTCTATGAAGGCGACCTCTTAAATCCAGAAATGGAAGGAGAACGTCGGATATCTGTACTATTTCATTTTTGTCGTACCCTTTATTACTTTTCTACAGTTACTCTGTTTGCAGCTCAATCATTGAGTACACTAGCGATAGGTGGATACAGTATGTTCAATTAAATGTTTTTTTGTTATACATGCACTTTACCACTGTATTTGCTGTCGCGGTTGTTGTAGATTAGTCGGAGAGGGGATACGTTTATTTACACTGTTTGTCTTTTAGGATGGGGATGGAATAAGGGTGAGGTTGGGCGCCCATAAACCGGTTTAAACCCCCGGTGACTTTTGTCACTGACCGTTCCAAGGCGGTACTTCCATCTTCCTCCTATTGTATGTTTGTTTTGTCTTTGTGCGTCTCTTGTTGTTTTTTCTACCCATGTACATTTGCTGTTTCCTTGTGTTGCTGTTCGGGCGAGTGTTTGTTCTGTATGTGGTATTTCCTGCATGACTCATTTTTGTACTTTTGTCTTAGTTCTTGTTCTAAAACATCCACATAATAAAGTCGTCAAACGATAATTACATTGTTTGAAGCTTTATCAGCTGGGACAAACACGTATTTAAAGTGAAATTCTTGTATAATATTTTTAAGAAGCGAACTGAATTCTTAGGTTTAGGCGGAAGAAGGTGAATGTTAGATTTATAAAACGCGATACGTGTATCCATTATATTTGAAATTTGTTTTTTCCGTTTTGTAAGGGCACTATTGTCTGCATGTTCTCGGCAACACCATTTTACACTGAAGTCTAACAAAGATTCTATAATTTTGCTACGGCAGATTTCAAAATGGCATAGTCATTGAGAACATATTTGACGGACTTTCACAGTTGTTGTCATGCTATGTTATACATATTGTCCTGTGTTTACCGTCTTCTATGTCGTGGGGAAGTCTGTCGGGGATACGTTTATTTACACTATTTGTTAAGCTAGAGTGGCTTTGAGATACACGTGAGGTTAGGACGTCCGTGAACCGGTTTTTGTGTTTGATGTTTTCGTCTCGTGTGTTTGTGTGTGCGCGGGCATGAGGGTGTGTGTGTGGATGTGTTGCTTGCTTTCTGCTGGTGGTGTGGTGTTGGTTGCGTTTTTGTGTCTTTTCCTGTTTGAATGTACTACCTTTTCATTCAAAGAAACCTTTAACAATCTTCTTCAAAACTGGTGGTCCAATTTGAATGGTATTTGGTAGTCCTCTGATGACCATATTGAGAAATAAGTTTGACTACCGTGCAGTTTGAACAAATTGTATAGTCTTGTGTTAAAAACTAAAAACTACTATGACCCTATTATCTTCATTTGCTGGATATGGTTGCGACTACTTCATCTCTATCAAGTGCTACAATTAATAGGTGATCGATATAGGGCCACCATGGTCCTCTTGTTTTATTTCTGCCTTCATTATTGCTCAAAGACATGCATCCCCCAATTTAACCATCTCCTGATGAAGATATACCGTACTTGTATAACCTGTCTTAACTGTACATCACAAATCATGGGTCTGTAAAGCGGGTAGTAGCTTAGTGCAGTTCTAAAGTAATGCAAAATGCTCCCACTGGAGTTTTCCGCATTATGTTTATCCCGCATTAAGCATTTTTGCGTTTTAAGACTCCTATATTCAATAAATATCGGGTCACTTCAGACTGTCTCTACTGTACCGCAGAAGTTTGCCAGTCGTAACTACTCGGCAGTTTCCGGCAAGCTCGGCCAAGTACCTTGAATACATTTAGTTCTATCATACAGTCATTAGACATTGTTATTTGTTTAGGCAAAATTCTTATTATCTGTTATGCAAATATACATTATTTCTCAATAAGTATTCATACTGCATGACAACAACGAAGCAGAGACAATTTCCAACCTTTCAAAGGTCTTGTTTCATTATACAGTACAAATGCGATACTACGAAATTTTAGTAAATGTAGGAAGGTTACCGCTGAATACATAGTTAAAATATTTTGAAAATGGGTGATCCTTCGAAAGCAAAAGTAAAAATGCAAAATGAGAAAATTGCAGACTCGGTTTTATTGAGTATGTTCATGAGTAGTAATTAAAACTGCAACACTACTCATCGGCTTAAGCAGTATTCAATTTTCAAAACAATTAACATCAAAACTAATGATCCCGAAGGACCAGAAAATATAACAACACTGAGAATGAAGTACGGGCGACTTTTTACAGCCGCCACACAAGCACTTAAGACCTGCTGTTGTGAAGTACATATATTCTGAGAATGGGTGATCCTTCGAAAGCAAAAGTAAAAATGCAAAATGAGAAAATTGCAGACTCGGTTTTATTGAGTATGTTCATGAGTAGTAATTAAAACTGCAACACTACTCACGCCCCTTAGCCCCTTTTATTGAGTCTGTTAGTCATGCAGGAATCTCCTAGAGGAGCGTTCTGGATGACTCTCACCCTGCATTAAGCCATCACCTGTGTTAATGATTAACAATGCTACGTACAGTTGAACTTCGATATCTCGAACTCGGATAACTCGAACTTCGGGATAATTCGAACAAAAAGTTCAGTCCCTGCAAACCTTACAATACAGAATTACTCTAAAAGGTATCTAAAAACACATATAACAGCTTAATACAGGTCTAAAGTAATGCTGAAAGCTCCTACAGGAGTTTTCAGCATTACTTTAGACCTGTAGTAAGCTGTGGCCTTGAGAAAACGTTCAGATTAGAAATCGGATGACTCGAACTCCTCTTATCTCGAACTAATTTGTACGGTCCCTTGAGGTTCGAGTTATCGAAGTTCAACTGTATTTGAGTGTTTGTAGTATCGATGTTTTACTGTATTCACCGTTCCTGATATTTTTGCCCTTGTGTTGAACGTAACCCGTCGAAATTGTGGATTTCTCGGCGTCTCATCAGGATCCAAGCTGTTTGACACTCGGTCAATAGTTTCTCATAAGCTCTGAAATAATCTGAAATAATCAAACTTTCATCACATTCAAAACTGAAAATACATACTTTTCACAACGGAATAAGAGCTTAACAAATTCAACATTTTTTTCAGCTCCTCTAGGTCCAGAAATGATGTCAAGAATCGTCAACGATACAAGGCATCACAATGCCAGGCGGAAGTCGGACAGGGCAGTAGGGGACATGATCCCAGAAACACGAACACTGTTGCATGCATTTTATAAACCATATAATGCCAAACTTGAGGAGTTATTGGGCAGAAAGTTTTGGGATTAGAAGCTCCAAATAAGAAGCGTAACTTTAAACACTTTCAAGAACAGCTCATTTATTTCCCCACTTAACCCTATACTGTGTCCACTCTTTAGAATCTTCTCGAAGAGACGATTTGGCGAAGAAATGACGATTTTAGTATTTGGGCACGCCCCTTTATCTGCCATAAATTCGAATATGTTTTAGTTTTATATTTAAGTAGACCTGTCTTAAAAGGTCATCAAAAAAGTCTAATTATGGGTCTATGGGGCAGGTGGTACATGTAGCTTACCACAGGACAAAAGTAATACAAATAGGTCCATTATGAGCATTTTGCATTATGTTTGCCCTGTATTAAGAGACCATCTCATCTTCTTTTTAAGACGCATGTGTTCAATAAATAAATGGCCGCTTAGGACAGGTTCTACTGAATTATTCGATGATTATTTTTAAGCATAATATGCATTTCTTTTCGCTGCATAATATATATGTGGATAATGTTTGAACAATGTCCCTACCGATTGGTACATATTCGGAGCACACAAATCTCACTAATCGGAACACACAAATCTCATTAATCGGAACACACAAATCTCGCTAATCGGAACACAGTGGCTAATCGAACACACAAATCTCGCTAATCGGAACACTCTCGCTCATCGGAACATTCAAATCTCACTAATCAAAACACTCTGGTCTCACTAGTCGGAACGCACAAATCTCACTAATTGGAACACACAAATCTCACTAATCGGAACACACAAATTGGAACACACTGGCTAATTGAACAAACAAATCTCGCTTATCCAATCACACAAGTCTCACTAATCTGAACACTCGAATGAGTATGACAATCGATATTTAACACATTACTCCAGAGATGCATTTTGACGCGTTTACAAACAGAGTAGTCCCACATCAGTGGTCCCAGATCAGTAGTCCCTGATCAGTGGTCCCAGATCAGTAGTCCCAGATCAGTGGTCCCAGATCCTGAAGGAGCCGTCTTAACAGGGATTGCCCTGATTTCTTCTGAAAATATACTAGAACTGACTGTGCAGTTTCTAACAATACTAAACAATAATGTATACATATGTCATTGTAAAACTCAGCTGATAAATATTCATAATAGCCTTATTTCTTATATGACTGTTTAACATGGAGAGGGTCAACATCGTTCGCATTTTGACACATTTTAAGACGAAAATGGTGTTGTAGGAGCCGTCTGATCAGGGTCTGCTCTTTCTTAGGATTAAAAGCTTCTTAGTGATTGCCCTAATTTTCCATCCAATCAGCGAGCCGCATTCTTGATATTTTTAAACTCTAATTTTCATAAATTTTATAAAATCGACTCTTAGCTTACATTAAGTCAAAGATGGTTTACAGTCATTATTTCATAGCTATGTTTAAGCGTAATATGTATTTATGGATGTCCTTACCGATTGCCATGTCTCTATTTCTCGTTTAACATCGTTTCTGTAGGGGACTTTGTGGTTAAACCTCCCTAATCTGCACAAATAAGTTTCATTAGCGATCTTTAAGACAGGTGGCAGCTTAATGAATGGTGGAATTCTGAAAGTAGGAGATCCTTCGAAAGCAAATATTCACGTGCAACAACGTGCAAAAGTATTCACGCCTCAAGCACCGCCTTAAGCGATATTCAATATCCATAACTAAGATCACTGACACTGATGATGCCGAAGGTCCAGTAAATGAAGTACGGAGCGACATTTTACGACCGCCACACGAGCTCTTAACACCTGCTTTTGTGAAGTACATACACTCAGAAAGCAAAAGTAGCAATGCGAAAAGAGAAAATTGCAGACTTTATTGAGGCTGTTCATGAGTAGTAATTAAACGTGCAAACACTACTCACGTCCCTAGCACCGGCTTAAGAAGTATTCACTTTTCAAAACTAATAACTTCAAAACTAATGATCCCGAAGGGCCAAAACATATAACAACATTGAGAATGAAGAACGGGCGAGTTTTTACGGCCGCCACACAAGCACTTAACACCTACTGTTGTGAAGTAAATATATCCTGAAAGTGGGAGATACTTTGAAAGCAAAAGTAGAAATGCGAAAAGAGAAAATTGCAGACTCGGTTTTATTTAGTCTGTTCATGAGTAGTAATTAAAAGTGCAACACTACTCACGCCCCTAGCAACGGCTTAAGCAGTATTCAATTTTCAAAACTAATAACATCAAATCTATTGATCCCAAAGGGCCAGAAAATATAACAACACTGAGAATGAAGTACGGGGCGACTTTGTTTTCGATTGAATTCAGAATTTAACGTAAACTGGAGTTTCTAAATATCAGATTTTCCAGCAGGTGTTTTTTGGCATTTCAAACTGACTTCAGAATAGGAATTTGTGTACCTTAACAGTTGTTTAACACTAAAATGTACGGTTAGTAAATGGCTGTTTGTGTCGAGAAAATTAGAAAAATGGATTGCTACGGAAACCAACAGAACAGCGCTCGCCATTGCCGGAATCTGTCGTAAGATTCAAATTTCCATACCGGAAATAGTCATTCGATGTATATGTAGGCCAACAACCAGTGTCAGCCATTGTACAACCTAACTAATATTCAAAGAGTAGTTCGAAATAGTATCGGAGTCATTCAGAACTTGGCAGATGTTCGCTGATTTCCGTACAAAATCCCCGTTTTAAAAAGGAGATTCCTTTTAAAGAATTTAGCAATATTCGGATAGCGAACAAATATATCCTGTCGGAAAATGGGTTGTAAGCATTATTTTAATTATATGTATACATGTACAGCTTCTGGTGTTAATTAATTAATACGAAAAATGCGCATAATGAATCTTTAAGTTTCCGGATCCATACCTCATAGTTTATCTCGATGTAAATGACATGTGGGTCCGGCAACTTTTCTCCTTTCTCGGCGACATATAACCTTAAAATCTTGCGGTGACGTAAAACCCAAATCACTGATTTATTTGAATACCACGGAGAAATACATGTTAGGGATCTTAACCATTTCCCTTATGTAAGGGCATCTGCAAACAGAGTAAACCCAGCAGGGTCTGCTCCGTTTGCTTATGGTGTAATACAGGTATAATTCTACAGCTTCTGTCTGAGCCAAAATATCCTGTGTCCATATGCCATTATAAAAATAATCTTATTAATATTCATGACGTAATTTTTTCTTACATGAATATTCACCAGGGAAAGGATTAAACACGACCACATCATATAGGCCCTGTTATGTATTTTTGTACATGTAGGACTAAAATTCTAAAATTTCAACACTTCCTCTGTTAAATAATATCATGAATAATTATTTGCTGAATTTTGATAATGTTAATTTTTCATGGATTGTTTTTGCTTTGACGAAAACTGTAGAATCAGATCTATATCATGTCAAAAGCAAACATACCAGAACCTAGTCAGATGGTTATTATAGGAGCCGTCTGATCTGTGCCTACACTGTTTGCAATACGTGATAAAATGTTTAACATTTTTCTCCATATTTACGACTTTTAACGTATTTGCAAACAGAGTACTCAGTAGACCAAGATCAGACAGCTCCTAGCAGCCATCTGATCAGTGTCTGCTCTGTTTCTTTATAGTATAATACAGATCTAGATGAGCTGAGCGAAATATTTTTACAGAATTGTTCACCTACTACATTTTCAAATTTCAAACTATAATCAATTTGTCTACCAAAACGCAATCGGGGTGTCAAACAGTTTGGATCCTGATGAGACGCCAAGTTACTCACTCGGCGTCTCATCTGAATCCAAACTGTTTGCATAGATATTCACTCATGCGCCCATAGCAGGCTAAAGGTTAATAAATGATGCATTGAAAACCAGTATAGACACAAATCAGATACTAGACTATAGTTCGATTTCGAGCGCTGAGCCGTGACTGTGCTTTTCTATTTATACCATTCTAATTTATGGGTAAGTGGACAATGGTTGTCACAAGAAGCCTGTAGTAATGGTGCAGTATTAGTATATACAGTAAAACCTCTCTATAACGGCCACTATATACCATCCAGTATTTTGTGTTAAAGGCAGGTGGTTGCTTAAAGCAAGGTGAATGTAAAACAGAACGCTCCTAGCAGCCACCCGCCCTAAATACCAACTAATTAACACAAATTAGTGGCCGTTATAGAGAGGTTTTACTGTATATTCTTATTACTTGTCTATATAACCACAGGTAACTCCGGAACAAATACGTGTTACCTCTACGGGTGGACTGGTACTAAAGGTCACAGCTCACGGGTCAAAATCGAACTATACGTATTCAATCCAATGCCTTGTATGATAAACCTTTCCTTACCGCTTTACTTATGTAAGCGCATTTTCACGCATCAAAAGCAGTAGACCCAGATCAGACGGTTCCTATAGGAACCATCTGATCATGGTCTGCTCTGTTTGCTTTTGACACGATATAGATATGATTCTACAATTATTGTCAAAGCAAACAATTCCCCTGAAAAGTTAAAAAATGAGCTAATAAATATTCATGTTGTCATTATTTCTTACAATAATAGACTACAGAACAGGGAAAGGGTTAACTCTTTCTCTACCAGTGCTGTATCAGTGATTACCTATGCAAATAGTTTGTTTCCAGATCAGGATACAAAACTGTTTCGTATTTTTTTTAACAAAAAAGAAAAGTCAAAATTCCAAAAAATTAGCAGACGACACATTTTGCAGACGCCTGTATTTGGCAGCGTAGGAGTTAATGCTAAACGATCGATTACATATTGTGTAATTTGCTTTATGTTTACGAAACGTGTATCTGTGTTCACCAATGTGTATATAAATCCAATCAAAGCGTTGTAGACGCTGCAGTATTCTTTGCATGGTATCAATCTGATATCGAATAAGTTCGCTTTGTCATTGAATTGCGTATCTATAAGGCGTATCTATAAGGGAAAACATTAACACTCCATCCAGTTGATGATACAGTTGCAGCTGACACTTCAGCCGTTTCCCACTATGCTTATTATCGCACTGACCACTCGCAGTTATGGGCGTGATTACCTAATCGCTTGCATAAGGTCATCCGACTCGCGCTTCTTTATTCATTGAGTATTTTCATTCATGTTATGATCACGTGATTTCTTCATGTGACTGATATTTGTATATCCGTGCGCCCTTCTTATTACACATTGCTATATTTTGTCGGTTTTGTTGATTTTTGCACATACTAAGCCGAAGCTTATGTTACGAAGCTTTTTCATGTCAGATATAGTATACAACGATTGGTTCCGGATGCCATGTTATTAAACACCCTTTGTATCCATCGAATGCAGATCAGTAGTTTGCACTATTTTGTCAGGCCGGCGAGGGTACCATGGTTTGACTGTGGAACGCCACCTTTGTATTCTATTGCTTCGCAAAGAATACAAAACGGAGGAGCCGTCTGATCTGGGTCTACTTTGAATGCAAATGTGCGAAAAAGCGTTTATCATTTGATATGAAGGAAAGGCTTAAATGTGAAATTATGGGGTATCATTCATGAGTTTTAATTTGAAATAATGTCTGAGGAAAACAGGAACTGATAACAAAAAATAATAACACCGACCCTGTGTATGACCAGAAACTAAATCAACTCTGAGAACGGTATCGGGTTGTTGTGGTATGATAGCGTTCAATGATATTGAGTGACGCGTGGTATACAGTCTCAGAGGTCCACATAAGATGCGTAAATAAAAACATTTTCAAAACTAACTTCTTTATTTCTCCACCAAACCCTATGCTGTGACCACCCTTTAGAATCGTCTCTTCGAGACGATTCTAAAGAGTGGTCACAACATAGGGTTTGGAGGAGAAATGACAATATTAGAGTTTGAAAACGCTGCTCTGTAACATGGGTTCCAAACAAATTAAATGAACTCATGGCAAGACGTCGGATGATGTAATTTTGCTCAAGCTAATTGTTTATGATTTAACAAATCAACAGCATTAACTCTTTGCACGCTAGCGGCGAAACTGTGATTACAATTGCATAATGCGGCGTCTAATCAGGATCCAAACTGTTTGTCATCTTGACAATATTTTTGCAAATAAATGAGAGAAAGTTTATTTTAAGAATTGAAGTAGACGGCAATTGTTGCAGACGAAAAATTATTCAAAAATTACTTAGCATGCAAAGAGATAATAAACATCGGGATATTCCCTTTTGAAAATGAGTTACGAGTTTCAGAACAGTAGACAAACTTCTAATCAGACAATTACTGCAATATAAAAGACAACTGCAATCAAACGGTATGTTCAAATGTCAACCTCCAACCACCGACTCCAGTCTGAACCACAGGCGCCCGGCTCATGTAATATGTCAAAATTAAATTTAAATGTTCCTAAATTGACGTTGGTAACATTTGGAGCCGAAACAATAAAGTTCGTGGCGTTTTGAGACGAAGCTGAAATTTCATATAGTCTATACTATATTTAAAAGCAAATTGCAATCAAACAGTATGTACAATGGTTAACCTCAAACCATCGACTCCAACCTACACACTAGTCCGAAGCATAAACCAAGTGTCTTAAATAATATTTCCCTAACCTTATCTCCTGAACAGTTTCAGACCGACTTCAATCCTCGAACTATTGAATGTTGAACCCGTTCCCTCATACTGACGTCTTTTGACGCCTCTGTAAAAGTCACTCTTTCTGAAACAATTGTGATAAATAGAGCATTTGCTTCTATTTATCACATAAATACGTAAATTATAGCGGATGTGATGATACCAGTAATCTGAACATTTTGTGTTCATTGGATCCGTGGGGGGGGGGGGGGGCAAAACCAGGGAGTCAGTAATGACAACAGTGGCAGACCAGTGAAAATGTAAACAATAGTACATATATTAGAGATTCGATCTGTTAATTGCATGTTGTTTGTTGTAGATCTGTTATATATTTTATTTTTCTGCTTTCAAATTCTCGGAAGTCTGTACCTGTGCTTGTAACGAAATACAATAAATTCATTTAACCCATTACCGCATAGGCTATTTTAGACCTAACCTTTTTTAATAAAACTACCGAAAAGGGGCATTTACTACAGACAAGGAGAAAAACAGTTTTGTAGTTTTTAAACCATTGTGATAAATGCTCTATTTGTCACAATTGTTTCAAAACGGACTTTTACACTTGGTTTGTGGTGTGCGGTGGTCTAGTTGTAACGCGCTTTTCTATAAATCTTGAGGTCCTGAGTTCAAATTTCGGTCCCTGCCGGAAATTTTAGAGACGCTTTTCAGTGTCTCCCACTCGCACCTCCTCTCCACCCAGGGTTTAAAATGGGTACCTATGAAGGTCACTTGCCGGTACTGCGGCTGCATGATTGCCCTATGTTGTAGCAGTGCTCAATATTGTAGGCGAATGACTCAATGACCAGGGGAGTAAATGTACAGTCGGCTGAGCGGTCATTTGGACTGAAAGTAGACTATAACTAGGTACTTTTTACAGAGGCGTAAAAGACGTCATTGTGAGGGACTAGGTTAAAGGCATGACGTCTATAAACGTTTGTAAACGGAATTAAGGTGTAGTTTGTTTCACGGGAAGTAGAAGGGTATTGAAAAAAGTGGTAGGGTGGGAAAAAGTGGTAGTGTGTGGGGGAGTGGTAGGGTGTGGAAAAAAGTGGTAGGGTGTGATGAAAGTGGTAGAGTGGGGACAAAGTGGTAGGGTGTGGAAAACGGTGGTAGGGTGTGGAAAAAGGGGGTAGGGTGGAAAAAGGGGTAAGATGTGGAATCAAATAGGTATTGTGTGGGAAAACGTTGTAGGGTGTGGAAAAGAAGTGGTAGGATGTGGGAAAAAAGTGGTAGGGTGTGACAAAAATATGAATACACAGTTAAAGTTGAAACGCTTTGATGTTAAAAGTACTTGTTCGAAACACATTTCATTATTCCTGTGATGTTTTCAGATGTTTGCATTATTACTATTGTTCCCATTATGAAATACAGCTAAATCGTATTTTTAGTAAAGAAAAAACTATTTTAGATCTTTTTAGGCAGGTGGTTGCTTACTACAGGATGAACGTCGTGCAGATAGTTCCTTTATGAGCTTTCTGTATGAGTTTCATCCTGCATTAAGCTGCCACCTGTCTTATAGACCAGTGTTGATTATAATCCGAGTCACTGTATAATTATAATAGTACAGTAAAACCTCTGTATAACGACCACTAAATTGTGTTAATTACTTGGTATTTAGGGCAGGTGGCAGCTTACAGCAAGATGAAAGTGAAACAGAACGCTCCTATAGGAGCGTTCTGATTCACTTTCACCTTGCTTTAAGCAGCCACCTGCCTTAAACACAAAATACTTGATGAGATTTAGTGGCCGTTACAGAGAGGTTTTACTGTAACATATTTGTGAGGGAAACAACTTTATGGGTTGGTCACCCTTTATACTATTTGACATCGACAGAAATGTGTTTTCATCAGTCATTTAGTCTTTCATGTTTTGAACGAATTCGACGCTATCCACAATTTGCACAACTTGAAATGTTCTACAGAATATGAATTTGTTTCAGGTTCAAACGGCCAAACAACTGCCAGTTCTTGTATTGATGACATTCTGGGAGAAATCGATGAGAACAATATCACTGCGTACAACGCTGGAGATGTTGAAGAAACTGTCAAAGAAATGGTATGGAAAATTGTGAAAGAAGCTTGCAATTCAAACAAGGATATTAACGTGTCGGATATTTTAGAGGCCGGAAGTTACTATGAAGGCACCAAACTTGGCTTTCCAGATGAATTTGATTACATGGTAGTTCTTGAAATAGGGAACTTCATCGTTAAAAGTGGATGTGGCGCAGGTCTGGTAGAACTTTCACAGAACGAACAAACGCCTTCGAAAACATTTAACGGAAGGTATGTAAAAACAAATATTGTTGAAAATTTCCGAGGCAGCGTTGTGCAACAGGTGTCAAAATTCTTTGAACGCGGCGTCGTATGCAAAGGCAAAACTGGCGAAATATGCGTGAGAGACCTCAGCTACCCGATGCTACAACTTAATTGGCATGATCTGCAATCAAGGAAAGACGTGAGAATTAAGATTGATCTTATGCCAGCTCTCCTGTGTCCAGTTGCTTTTATCTCATCCATTAATCATATGCTACAACAATCTCACATTCACACTATATATGAAAGTGGTCTATACTTGGTACCGAAGACCTGTCCGTACTGTACAAATAATTCATGTTGGCATCTGTCTTTTGCACGGGCAGAATCCCACTTAATGCGATCGCTGGACTCTTGTCACAAAACTGCATATAGAGTATTGAAACATCTAGTGCAAATCAAACAAACTGAAATAGATGATGTCGTAGGTGGAACTACTTCCTACATGTTGAAAAATGCAGTTTTTAATCATGTGTTCAAATCCAAGTGCAAAGAAGGTCGTGATCTTGGAAAGTGTGTTTTGGATATTTTGCAATATCTTGATGAATGCTACTCTAAGTTAACCATGTCACTCTTCTTTGTCCCCGACTGGTGTCTGTTTAGACGTGGAATTCCTCGTGTCTGCAAACTAAATTCATTAACAATGTTAAGACAGATGGATGATAATTCTAAACAAACACTACTGAATCAAAAATCGATTTCTGCGACGACAGAATCCGGCGTGCAACACAGTTGGGAATTTTTGGTATGGAACGAATACAACAGATGTTACATCTGTTTGATAAGAAATAGTCTGCAGACCATCCATAATGAATGTACCCAAGGGCCAGTTCAGTCCGAAAAAACACGGACTTTCATTACACATTTGGAATCACTAGTTAGCTTAGCTGAATCATTGCAGCCTACTGTGGCAAGACCGATCGATTTCATGGAAAATGAGCACCTTATATTATCATTAAAGGAGTCTCGAAAGCATATGATCATAAACGAATTCGGTGCTTTGCACAATGAAGCCTTAAGGATGTTCGGTGACTTTATAAAAGTAGATGAAGTACATGGCGTGTATCCATTCAATGAGACCACAGACGCGGATGGCACACAGTCAGTAGACACTGCAGGTATGATGCACTTTTTAACCCATAGCCTACCAGTCACAACTATAGTTGCATTTGCAAACAGTGTAGACTGCGCTGTTTGCCATGGAAATTCCATGCCTGCATGCTCCATGATTTTGCCTAGGAAAATCATTTCAACATATCCTGTATATGTTTGTAAAGATTTGCCTAATTAATATTCAAAGAGTGCAGAATGATAAAAACTACCACTGCCAAAACTACCACTGGCAATAAAAGCATTTAAATCCCTTGCAAATGTTACATTCAGCTAATGAATATTCATGATGTCGTTATTTCTTAAACGAATATTGAACAGGTAATGGGTTAAAACTAGATCCACATTTGAGCAGAAGTTGTTTACAGCAGGGTAAAGGTTAACCCTTTCGGCGCCAAATTTCTAATTGTCGTCTGCAACCCAATTTCGTTAAATCATTTAGTAAAATAAGGAAATGTGATAGAAAGTAAACATCAACGGAATAAAGCACAGATATAGAAATAGAGATTAAGACAAAAAGTGAAGTCCCTGATCAGACGCTCCCTTCAGAAGGCGGCGTCTGATCTGGGACTGCACTATTTGTCGTGGCGCATTTTTGCGACATTGGTGGTGAAAGGCTTAAATATATACACACGTATCATTGCCGTTGTAGACAAATGGTACCATGAGGGCAGTGGTAATCAAGAGAGAGATACAGAATTCGCAGTGCTGTACTCCCGCACACAAGAACATGCCATGGTGGAGCCAAGCCAGTACGTTGAAGTCCTGGATAGAATACCTCCATTGGATGTTGATTCTGGTGGGTACACATTTCAACATAATTACATTATGTTACTAATACACGGAACAACATCGCTGATAACAACAAAAATGCATTTTACCGCATGGGTATTTTGCATGATTTTAGTTTATATTTGATTGTTCTGCTGTATATAAAGAACATTCTCATGTGTTCAGTATTTTTATTGTATATACAGTTAAACTTCGATATCTCGAACTCGGATAACTCGAACTTCGGGATAACTCGAACAAAAAGTTCAGTCATTCCAAAACTTACAATACAGAATTGCTCTAAAATGTTTCGCTACAGATATCTATAAACATATGTGACAGCTTAATACAGGTCTAGAGTAATTCTGCAAGCTCCTACAGGAGCTTTCAGCATTACGTTAGACCTGTATTTAAGCTGTGGCATTGAAAAGTTGTTCAGATTTGAAATCGGATGACTCGAACTTCTGTTATCTTAAACTGATTTGTATGATCCCTTGAAGTTCCAGTTATTGAAATTCAACTGTACTTCATAGACGGGCCCGTTTGAAATCTGATAACACCTGCAAATAAATGATCATCTAACTCTCTGGATGCAGGACATGCGCTGGCCTTACGAACAGTGTAGACCCAGATCAGAATGACTCTTAGAGGATGCATCCGATCAGCGTCTACACTGTTTGCCATTCAAACTCGTCTAGCAAGTTTAACCCATTTGCAAACAGTGGATTATTCCATGTTTATATATTTAATTAGTCCATTTTTTATCTAAGGGGTGTCTGGCCTAAATTTTCAATTTCATTTTGTTTTATATTGAAATTCATATCAGCAAACAGTGTAGACTCTGATCAGACGCCGCATTATGTGGCGTCTGATCAGAGTCTACACTGTTTGCCTTACGTCCCATATAAGGGATCGTGGGAGCAAATGGGTTAAGCATTTCATACTGAGTGAGCTCTATAGTTAAACACTGATGAACTATTCAACTCAGGGTTGAAAGGGTCGACCCTTTCCCTGTTCCATGTTTGGTCCAAATTTCAATACCTACTAAATATTCATAGAAAAAATAGCTATAAAGAAATATAGAAGGTGGAATATTGTAGACATTTTAGAAAGCAAAGAAACAGATCTATCAATGTCCATTAGTAAACAGAACAGACCCTGATCAGACGGCTCCTCCTCTATGAGCCATCTGATCTGCGTCTACTCTGTTTACAAATGCGTGAAAACACGTTTATATGAGGGAAAGTGTAAATGAAAACTGTCAAGAGGAAAGCTTTTGCTAATTGTTGTAAATGAAGACTGGGTGGTGTCTTTCTTTCCTTCTTATTTAAATAAATGCAATATTGCAGGTGCTAGCAGAATCAAACTGGTAGACTGTCGTGTGGATACTAGTACCTAGATATACAGTGCCCCCTCTCTACAACGACACCCTTTGGGATACGAATATTGTATGTGTTGTTCAGAGGGAGTTGTTATAGGGAGCGAAAATCAAACACAATTAGCTTGTTTGTAGATACCCAGATAAGGTGTATTTCGAGAACTAAAACCGTCATGCCTCAATCAAACCCTATGTTGTGACCACTCTATGTTGTGACCACTCTTTAGAATCGTCACAAAGTGACGATTCTAAAGAGTGGTCACGACATAGGATTTGCTGGAGGCATAAAGAAAATACGATGGAAAAAAGTTGTTTCTGGAGCGTTGTTGTTTCGGAAACAGTGACATGCGTTGTTGTAAGGAGGGAATCGTTATTGAGAGGGTCGTTGTGGGGAGGGAGCACTGTAATTCTAGGTACTATGGCAGATGTTCGTAGAATACATACAATAGAGGTAATGCCGGTGTTTGATCTCTTTAATTTGATACTGTCTCTTTTTACAGTATTACTGTTCCATTCATATATACAGTTGAACTTCGATAACTCGAACTTTAAGGGACTGTACAAATTAGTTCGAGATAATAGATGTTCGAGTCATCCGATTTCTAATCTGAACGATTTGTCAAGATCACAGCTTAATACAGGTCTAAAGTAATGCTGAAAGCTCAGCATTACTTTAGACCTGTATAAGGCTGCCACATGTGTTTCTAGATATATGTAGCGATACATTTTTGAGCAATTCTGTAGTGTTAGTTTTGGAATGACTGGGCTTTTTGTTCGAGCTATCCCGAAGTTCGAGTTATCCGAGTTTAAGATATCGAAGTTCAACTGTACTGTGTTCCTTCTGTTGCAGAACAACTTGCAGTTGCCACAACGCGCTCCATCTCTCTGTATTCACAGTTGTTTCTAGTCAGTATCGACCTAGCCAGGCTCAGACAGGATGGTATATTGCTAGACTCTGTATTCGACACTCTACGAACCAGGCCATCTCCATCAAGCATGGAACAAATTTCGGATGAAGATTATGAAGCGTCTTTACTGCAATATTTGGATGACCATTATGAAGAGGAAGCACTCAACGCATATATATAGGTTGTGGAGCTTAACCCTTTCCTCCTCAAATACGCCTTTCTATGCGTCTGTAAAAGTCACTTTTGGAAACCATTGTGATTAATAGAGCATTTGCTCCATTGGAGCAAATGCTCTATTTGTCACAGTGGTTTCAGAACTATATGTAATATAGATCTGATTCTACAGCTTCTGTCTGAGCCGAAATGTCCTGTGTTCATATGCCATTATAAAAAATTATCTTATTAATATTCATGACGTCATTATTGCCTACATGAATATCCATCAGGGAAAGGGTTCAGTTAATTTTAACCCTCCTCATGAATATTAATTTTAGAATGTGTTACTATATGAATATTCATGGACTGGGGTTTTATAATAACACCTTAACAATGGAATAGTTGCCTGGGAAATAATCATATCTATATTATTCCGTAAGCAAAAAGAGCAGACCCTGATCAGACAGATTCTACAGGAGCTGTCTGGTCTTGATCTACTCTGTTTGCAAATGAGCCAAAAGTTATTTATATGAGCAAAAGGGGTAATTAAAATGTACCACACTGACAAATGAATATTTTTGCCATTTCAGAAGATTTAGAACCATATACATGTATTTATTATTCCATAAGCAAACAGAGCAAACCCTGGTTAGACATCTCTTACAGGAGCTGCCTGATATTGTATGGAATGCTGATCGGGACATGCCAATCGCCATTTGCTAAAATGCCATTTGCCAAATGAAAAATTTACGAACGTGTTCTTCTCGCTTACAGGTGTACATAGATTGGGTATATTACTGTTTTGATAAGGATACACACCACATTGTAGAATGAAGCCCGCCGATATGTCTAATCCTTAGCTCCGCCAAGCACTCTTCAGAGAAAAGAAATAGAATTAATGACAATATGGCAAATAGCAACTGGCATTTGGCAAATTAGCAATTGGCATTTGGCAAAATAGCAATTGACATTTAGCAACTGGCAAATAAGCAATTGGCATTTATTGGTCTAGTCCGTTAGCAAATTTGTCAAAGATCGTCTTTATGAGGGAGAGAGTTAACACATTCCCTCCCAGTGACGCATTTTGGCGCCTCCGTAAAAGTCACATTTTGAAATCATTGTGATAAATAGAGCATTTGCTCCATGGGAGCAAATGCTCTATTTATCACAATGGTTTCAAATCTACACAATTCTAAATTTTATCTTTTTGCTAGTAAATGCACATTTTCGGTAGATTTACTCAATGAGGTTGGGTCTAAATATAGTCTTGGAGGCAATGAGTTAAATGGTAGTGCAATTACAGTAGGACAGTCTTAACCCATTACCTCATAGGCTATTTTTAGATCCAACTTCTTTGAATAAATCTACCGAAAAGGAGCATTAACTACAGAAAAGGAAAATTTTAGAAATTTGGAGTATGAAACCATTGTGATAATTAGAGCATTTGCTCCTATAGGAGCAAATGCTCTATTTATCACAATGGTTTCACAAAGTGACTTTTACAGAGTCGTCAAAAGTCGTCAATATGAGGGAAAGGGTTAAGAGGTCTAATTATGGGTCTGTAGGTCAGGTAATAGCTTAATGCATGTCAAAATTAATTCAGAAAGCTCCTATAGGATATTTCTGCATTACTTTTGATCTGCATTAAGCAACCATCTGCTTTTTGAGATTCCTGTGTCCAGTCAATAAAAGATCGCTTAACCCTTCGCTTGCTATTCACGTCAATATACCTACCTGTAAATAGTGAAGACCCAGATGAGACAGCTCCTGCAGGAGCTGTCTCATCAGGGTCTGCACTATTTACAAGTTGATGATGCAACCAGTACACTCCACAGCAGTGATTGCACAGCGAAATACTTGTACACGGTGAAGATATATGTAATTATACAAGAGGACATGGGTAAAGAAGGAGAAATGTATTTTAAAATTCAGCAAGCGAAGGGTTAAGACAGGTTCTACTGTATGTACTCTCTACAGATGAGGGTTGGGGGCACAACACAACTTGTTTTTGCCTTGATAAAAACTAGAGAATCAGACCTATACCATTCTATAATAAGCACACGGGGCGACCCCTGATCAGGCAGTTTCTACTGGCGCCGTCTGATCTGGGTCTGTTGTATGTTTTGCAAAGGAGTAACATGTGTATTTATAGAGTGAATGGTAAAATACTTGTGGGCAATATACCCGTTTCATTATCCATAATTATGATTGTTTATTTATCATCTGAAATACATGCATAATCATATTGTACAACGAATAAAAATGCATGCCAAGTTTGTATCCAATATTAAGCATATACTTTAAATTTATGAAGAACTTGATTTGTTTGTTTTAAATATATTCATGCTGGCATAAAATTTGACAATAGTTGGATCCAGATGGGGCCTCAGTTTGATTTAATTATGAACTGATTCATTTACAGTTGACGGACCCATTTCGTGATTATATAAATGTTTTAACCCTTCACCCCATGAATATTCTTGTAAGAAGTAATGACATCATGAATATTGATGAGATTAGTTGCTATAATAGAACATGGCTACGGGAAGTGTTGCCCATTACGGAAACAGTAGAATTATATCTATATCATATCATAAGCAAACACAGCAGATCCTGATCAGACGGCTCCTATAGGAGCCGTCTGATCTGGGTCTGCTCTGTTTGCAAAGGTGCAGAACGGCGTATTTATAGAGTAAATGGTTAGTAGCATCTTCCAATCTACCACTTGGATAAAATAAATCACATGAATAAAATGAGAGTGAGTACTATATTGTATTTGCAATGTTTTCGGACATCAAATGTGCAGGCTAAAGTTAATAAATTGCTTATATACATTGTATTTGAATTATTAGATAAATGACACAAATTCTAAAAACAGTTCCACTGACTTTTAGAAAAGCGCATTGGTGTGTTGTATCTTTATGAAAAGAACAAACACCAATGTCTGCAAATCAGACACCGTGTTCTGTTTTATTTTAAAACATCGAACGTTATTCAAAAGTTATTCAAAAGGAGACTGTTGTCAAGTACAGCTGGCAATAGTACTTGTTGGTGTTTATAACTGGCACACACGTTGCCTCTTAACCCATTCACCCATAGGATATTTTTAGATCCAACCACTTTGAATAAATCTTCAGAAAATGAGCATTAACTAGAGAAAAGGGAAATTTTAGAATGTTGTAATTTGAAACCATTGTAATAAATAGAGCATTTGCTCCTATAGGAGCAAATGCTCTATTTATCACAATGCTTTCAACAGATGACTTTTACAGATGCGTAGAAAGGCGTATTTATGGAGGAAAGGGTTAATACAATCGAAAATTCTCACTTCTACTGTCGTCATGAGAAAGTTGCTCCCTGTTGTCAAATACCATCCAGATATATTGTTATAGAAGATGCAACTAATGCCCAATATCAACTTAATTATCATTCTATTATCTAAAGTTCAACTGTTGTTTCAATAGGCATATGACATAATTCCAGGGGTAACGTGGAATTATTTGTCAAATTGCATGTACACGTAAACGTTAGTCATGCGCCAATGCAAACGAGCTACATGTAGAAGCACAAGATAAAACATTTGACATCAGTATATATGAGCAGATGGTCGCCTGTTATGACAATTGCCCCTTTCCCATGTTTATTCCAAATATCAATACCTACTGAATATTCACGGACAAAATAGTTATAATAAATGTGGAAGGTGGAAAAGTGTGGCCATTTTAGAAAGTAAAAAGAAACAAACCTTTCAAATTCCATTAGCAAACAGAGTAGACCCTGATCAGACGGCTCCTCTAGGAGCCGTCTGATCTGGGTCTACTCTGTTTGCAAATGCGTGAAAAAACATTTAATATGAGGGAACGGGTTAAAGGTAGGCACACAAGATAAAACATTAAACATCAATATGAGCAGATTATCGCCTGATATGATAGTTAAAGGCAGGCACACAAGATAAAACATTAGACATCATTATGAGCAGATTGTCGCCTGCTATGATAGTTAAAGGTAGGCACACAAGATAAAACATTAGACATCATTATGAGCAGAATGTCGCCTGATATGATAGTTAAAGGTAGGCACACAAGATAAACATTAGACATCATTATGAGCAGAATGTCGCCTGATATGATAGTTAAAGGTAGGCACACAAGATAAAACATTAGACATCATTATGAGCAGAATGTCGCCTGCTATGATAGTTAAAGGTAGGCACACAAGATAAAACATTAGACGTCATCATGAGCAGAATGTCGCCTGATATGATAGTTAAGGTAGGCACACAAGATAAAACATTAGACATCATTATGAGCAGAATGTCGCCTGCTATGATAGATAAAGGTAGGCACACAAGATAAAACATTAGACATCAATATGAGCAGATTGTCGCCTGCTATGATAGTTAAAGGTAGGCACACAATATAAAACGTTAGACATCATTATGAGCAAAATGTCGCCTGCTATGATAGTTAAGGTAGGCACACAAGATACAACAGTAGACATCAATATGAGCAGAATGTCGCCTGATATGATAGTTAAGGTAGGCACACAAGATAAAACAGTAGACATCAATATGAGCAGAATGTCGCCTGCTATGATAGTTAAGGGTAGGCACACAAGATAAAACATTAGACATCAATATGAGCAGATTGTCGCCTGCTATGATAGTTAAAGGTAGGCACACAATATAAAACATTAGACATCAATATGAGCAGATTGTCGCCTGCTATGATAGTTAAAGGTAGGCACACAATATAAAACATTAGACATCAATATGAGCAGATTGTCGCCTGCTATGATAGTTAAAGGTAGGCACACGAGATAAAACATTAGACATCATTATGAGCAGAATGTCGCCTGCTATGATAGTTAAGGTGGACACACGAGATAAAACATTAGACATCAATATGAGCAGAATGTCGCCTGCTATGATAGTTAAGGTAGGCACACGAGATAAAACAGTAGACATCAATATGAGCAGATTGTCGCCTGCTATGATAGTTAAAGGTAGGCACACAAGATAAAACTATGAAGAGTTTGCAATGATATAACTGAGAATATGCTGCCCAATGTAACTGACAGAACGTATGTATTGTCAATAACAATGCGTCTATCATGGACTTTGAGTCCAGTAACTCAAAACATATAGTCTACACAAATGTGAGGGTATTAACCCTTTCCATCTTATAAGCACATTTCACACATTTGCAAACAGAGTAGACCAAAACACGACGGTTCCTGCAGGAGCCGTATGATCAAGTTCTACTCTGTTTGCTTTGAAATTGTATCGATCTGATTCTACATGGTTTGTCTAAGCCAACAATCGCCTTTTAAATATAACCTAATAATATTAATTAATTTATATATCAAATGATAATACATTCATTAGCAAAAGGTGTTTATACAATCAGTTCGTTAGTTAGCTAGGTAGTTATTTTGTTTGTTCGTTCGTTTGTTCGTTGTTTGTTTGTTTGTTTGTTTGTTTGTTTAAGTTGGGTTTGGTGGATTACTGTTTTGTATTGTTAGTCTGTTGTTCATTTGTTTGTTCATGCATTAGTATGTGCATCCGCCGCTCAATCTTTTGTTTGTTCACTTGTTCATGTGTTTCTTCATTCATTATTCTTTCATTCATTTGTTTGTCAATTCATTTGTTCCTTTGTTCTTTCTTTCATTCATTCATTCATTCATTCATTCATTCATTCATCCGTTCATTCATGCATTCATTCACTCGGTCATTTGTTCATTCGCACATTCATTCATTTGCCCATTCATTCACTCGTCCTTTTTTGTTTATTCTTTCATTAGTTCTTCGTTTGTTAGATCGTTCGTTTGGTCATTTGTTAGTTCATATGTTTGTTTATTTGTTCATCGTTCAGTAATTTGTTTGTTCATTTATTTGTTTGTTTAGTTTAGTTTAAACATATTTTATTTCATAAATGTACATAAATCCACATATCACTAGATATATATTTAGGATTGGAAACAACATGCTTATTGGGATCCTCTCCTTGACGCATTATAACTACACTGGTGGACATTGTTTAACATATCATAACACAACTATGTTGGTGGGTACAACTCAAATAACTATGAGAAAAACATAAAACAAACGGTACATGATAACAGTTTCTCGGTAGACGTACAGAAAGGAATGTTGTGTATTGAATGATACTTCTGTTACATGTACGTTTGAAGAACACAATGGACATAGAACATCATTCATGACCAATATCATAGAAACAGCTGGAAAGAAAAAAGAGAATGGAAATAATGGTGGTCAACATGATGGAGGCCAAGGGCCGGTGAGACACAAGAGTGCATGTGACAATGGTCACTCTACTTAAAACAAGTCAAATAATGGAACTTAACCGAATCTTTTAGTTTCTAAAATGAACTTCTGCACCGCTGGAAATATGATAGTGTTACTAAGTGTATCAAGTGATGGGGCACCGTAAAGAAGGAGTTTCACTGTAACAGGTCGTAAATAGCTAATTGTATGTTTTAAATGGGTACGCTGGACGTGGTAAAGCGGGCATATAAGACAAAAGTGTTCAGTAATTTCGATATCACCACAAGGGCATAGCAGAGAGACAACAATGTTTTTTCCTGAAACAATGGATGATTTAATGCGCTACAATTTGTTCTTAACCGGGTATGGAGTATATGACCCTGTCTTGTACCAGCATAGAAGTATAAGGGAACACGGGTGGTGTCATTGTGGTCAATCGCAGATTTGAATGATGACTTTTAAACATTTAAACTTTTAAACTTCTAAGGGGAGGGGGTTCCATTCACGAACAACAAAGGGTGAGAAAGAATCCGAATACAGTGTTGTCTTGGAGTGCACAGACTGCACGTTGTCTTGGTTTCTTAAAGGAAAATGACTTTGGTCGCCAACAAGTGGGGGAACAAGTGAGGAAAGGAAATTATGTGTTTCTTTCTTTGTGAATCATTTTATAAAAGAGAAGTAGTTTGTGCACATGTTTTCGTCTTCTACGCTCGAGTGATTCCCAGCCTACTTCTTGTTTCTCATCTGTGTGTTTGTTCAATCAGTTGCTTGTTCGTTTGTTAATTCATTTGTTTGCTCATTTGTGCATTCATCCATGTAGTCCTATATTCGACCATTTGTTTGTACATGTATTTGTTCCTTCACTATTCATTTGTTTATTTATTCATCCAGCCATCTGTTTGTTCGAACGGTTTTTTTTCCAGTTGTTTATTATTATTATTAATAATAATAATTATTATAATAATAATTATCATTATTATTATTGTTATTATTATTAGTAGTAGTAGTAGTAGTAGTAGTAGTAGTAGTAGTAGTAGTAGTAGTAGTAGTAGTAATGTTGTTGTTGTTATTGTTGTTGTTGGTGCTGCTACTGTTGTTGTTGATGTTTTCGATTATCCCCTCGCTCTTTATTTGTATGCATGCATATGAAAATCTAATATTTGTTTGCTCATATAAAGTCTATCAATTGGAACGCGGTCTTCGGCGTTCTGTCGGAATATTAGTACTACCCTTTATATCAACATTAGTTACCTCCCTTGTCCAAAATGGTGATTGGTGGAATTATTAGGATTCACCAAACTTTAATTTCAGTCTGTGTGTTACATAAGTCCGCGAAAATTGATTATTACTAACGAAGCAATTTTAAACATGTCCTAAGGATTGTGTGCCTTCAGTTCACAGTATAAAGGTCTGCTATCAGTCTATGAGCAAGAGATAAAGGTGCGTGTTCAAATGTCGTCATTTCTCTTTGACTGTTTGATTCTAAAGAGTGATCACAACATAGAGTTTGGTGGAGAAATAACGGAGTTATTCTTGAAAATATTTTAATTTACGCATCTAATCAATTATCTGAACCTCTGAATATACTCACTCCTGCTGTAGCCGTTTATTTTGACGCTGTCTTTATTTAATCTCTTTTGATTCTTTTTCGATTTGCTTATATTTTTACATGGATACAGGTATGGATAACATGACAGAACTATAAAGAATGTTTGTAACAATATTAAATTGTTCTGTGGTATTGTTTTCCAGATCAAGATAACCAAGATTGATCGATCAGTGTAGCCCCTGATGGTTTATGGTGAATTCGCCTAATGACCAACTCGCCTACAAATAGATATATAGTAACTCGAATGGTGAATTCGCCTAGAAAGCAATTATATATATAGCGATTGTATTTCGCACCTATTATAGGGTATCAAACTCGTTTCCAGGTAGTGATTATCAAGATTGAATTTTGAGTGTAGCCCCTGATAATATGCGTTTGAAAGCACATTATGGAAGAGTGTTTGCGTGTAAGGGGAGGGGCATTAATAGTTATTTGTGCAAATCTTAAAATTATTGGGATGAATTGTTGAAAATATTGATTTTTGTCAGATGATCTGTGTACTATCTACACATTTTTGACATTAGTTATGCTAAGCAGTTTGTAGTAATAAATAAAAGTTTACAGGTAAACCGAAAAAATGACTGACCCCCCAAATATTGTATATTATAAATACATATAGGGCTATGAATAATTCTCAAAAAAACCCACATTGTTTCGTATGTGGAACTATTGCGTTTGCAAATGATATGACAGATGCAGATCGATCTATGCTGTATTCAATCTTAACCAAATATTAAGAAAATAACCCCTTAGATTAACCATTTCCTTCCTGTAAACTTGTTTTCATGCATCTGCAAATAGAGTATATCCAGATCAGACGGCTTCTAAAATGAGAGCCGTCTGATAAGGTTCTACTCTGTTTGCTTATGGACTTTGACAGAACTGTTTCTTTACTTTCTAATCTGGCTACAATATTACATCTTCCTTCTGTATTGTATTTTAACTAATTTTTTTTACCATGAATATTCAGTAGATATTGAAAATTGGAATAAACCAGAACACTGGTCAGTTCAATCATATTAAATTTGCATCAATTAGCTTTAAAGAGAACCGTTCCTACGTTGTTCGCCAAACACGTACCTATTTAAAGGTGGTATACCTGTAGGTATAAGGTGCGAAATACAATCGCTATATAATTGCTTTATAGGCGAATTCACCATTTGGGTTACTATATATCTAATTGTAGGCGAGTTGGTCATTAGGCGAATTCACCAGCACCCCCCCTGATCACTACATAGAATTTGACAGAAGATAGTTGTATATAAGGAACGATATTTATACTACCAATAGTTATGCAGAAAGTAAGAATGTCATATGCATTGAACAAGTTATATTTATATACAAGTTACATGTATATTCAAATATTTATTTGATCCAGATCACCTATAACAAGAAGTAACTCATATTATAACTGTTTCGTACATATGACATTTTCACTTTCTGCAAATATTCGGTTTATAATTATCAACCCTTGTAATAATGGGCTGTCAAATTCCAGGTGGTGATCAGGGGCTGCACTGTCCAATCTTGGTAATCTTGATCTCGAAAACAACACAACAGCACAATTTATACTTGTTACAAACATTCTTCATAGTTCTGTCATGTTATCTGTACCTGTACCATAGGTGCCAAATACAATCACTATATATATAATTGCTTTCTAGGCGAAATCGCCAATTGGTTTACTATATACATATGTATTTAATTGTAGGCGATTTCTTCATTAGGCGATTTCTCCAGCACCCGCTGGAGAAATGATGAAACAACAAACAATAGCGAGCGCCTCCTCTTAGTGTGGCCTAGATGCAGTTGAATATTGAAAGTAATATTCTGCTGTAACTAAATGCTCTCTATTTAATTATTTATTATGAATCTGTTTAGTTCATGAGATGTAAATGAAGTCCGCAAAATGAGTTGACAATGATAGTGGAACCATTTGAAAATGGCGGTACCTATCTATTTTTACAGAACATCCGTAAGAATAGTAACTGAGGCTATTAACGGTACCATAAGAGTAGCCACTGCCAACTTGATATACATCGAGATCTGAATCTACAGTTTTTACCAATACCAAAACAACTTGTGCACATATGCCATTATAAAAATGCAGCTGATAAATAATGCATTATTTCTTACAAGGGTTTACCAGATCCAGACAGCTCATCTAGGAATAAAAAATATCTGATTACACATTTTCGTAACAGTCATGCTTTTTGATATGCCATTGTAAAAATTCAGATACTTAATCCTTTACTCCATGAATATTCATGTAAGAAATAATGATGTCATGAATATTAATTAGATTTATTGTTATAATAGCACACAGACACAGGAAGATTTGACCAAAGCAGAAACTGTAGAATCATATCTATATTTATTATATCATTTATAAATTATAAGCAAACAGAGCAAACCCTGATCAGATCATTACTATAGGAGCCGTCTTATCTGGGTCTACTCTGTTTGCAAAGGCATAGAAAACGGCTCAGGTTAGAAGGCGATTTAGAAGAAAAAGTCTCCCTAACCCTGCTGGCTTCAGTGAAGTTCACCCTGTTTTGAGCTGAGGGAGAAGTTTAACCCTTTACCTCATAGGCTATTTTTAATCTATATAGATACAACTGCTTTGAATAAATCTACTGAAAAGGAGCATTAACTAGAGAAAAGGAATATTTTAGAATTTTGTAGTTTGAAATCATTGTGATAAATAGAGCATTTGCTCCTATAGGAGCAAATGCTCTATTTATCACAATGGTTTCACAAAGTGACTTTTATAGAGTTGTCAAAAGTCGTCAATATGAGGGAATGGGTTAAGTATAGAACCTATAGTACAATACATTTATAATCAGGACCAGAACTTCTCCCTGAACCCCACTATACTTCTCCCTGATGGAGAGCTCCAGCTTGAGCCCTGGAAAAGTGTATTTATGTAGTAAAGGGTTAATATTCATTAAATATGTTAATATGTCTGTCATACTGTAAAATTATTCATTATTTCTGTCATGAATATTCATTAAGCAAAGAGTTAACGCATTCCCTCATATAGACGCCTTTCAACGCGTCTGTAAAAATCACTTTATGAAACCATTGTGATAAATAGAGCATTTGTACCTATGGAGCAAATGCTCTATTTATCACAATGGTTTCAAAATGACACAATACTAAAATTTCCCTTTTTGCTAGTAAATGCTCCTTTTCTATAGATTTATCCAAAGAGGTTGAATCTAAAAATAGCTTATGAGGTAATGGGTTAATTTAAGCGCCTTATCTATGCTACTGACTAATTCTCTGCATTTATTTTATAGAAACTGTTGATATGCCACAAGACAAGGCATCAAGTTCATCCATGCAAGTATCAGACTCAACGACAAATGAAGATGAACCCTTCACTGTAACCATAGAACGTGACAATGCTAGACAGCCTGCTAAAGTGGATTCCAAACATGAATTCCAGTGTGGAATTTGTAATGGTCTTTTTGAAAATAGAGACATTCTTGGATCACATGACTGTTTCAAAAAAGCCAATATGGATGTCCTATATGAATGCCAGGAATGCAGTACTCTGTTTCAGTCTCTAGATGCACTGGCATATCATATGAAAATGCACCAACAGCATTTGGTGATTCTTAAAACAGAAACACAGCCGCACCTGACGAGGCTGGGCTACCGATGCAGCCTCTGTGATAAGTATCTGAGCAGTAAGGGCAGTCTGGTGAAACATCAGCAACTTCATCAGGGTCTGAAACCATTTCTGTGCACTTTTTGTAACAAATCATTCTCCCTAAAGGGAAACCGTGATAAACATGAGCTCATACACGCTGGGGATAGGCCTCACAAGTGTAGTATATGTGAGAAGTCATTCACCTTGAAGGGGAACCTGCAGCAGCATATATTGACACACACAAATATAAAACTGTACAAGTGCCCACTATGCACCTGTGAGTTTACACTGAAAGGCAACCTGAAAAAGCATATCAAGCGACACGAAAATGGATTGAAAACTAAAGGTAAATGTGAAACAGTATCAGGGGTAGATACGGGGAGTGAAAATGTGATACACACTGACTCAGGAGAGCAAGTGAACACTACAGATGGAGATGGACAGCTTAGTGTCACAGGTGTTGAAGATAGAGACGGAGAACATAGTGTAACGGGTGATGACTGTGTAGACAGAAAACACAGTGTAGACAGAAAACACAGTGTCAAAGGTGATGAAGACTCGATAAGGCAAGAAGTGGCCAGTGCAAAAAGTAGTGATGCTGATAAAAGCCCAGTGTACACCACTGGAAACAGTTAACATGCTAAGCAATTGTATGCAAAGATTGTTGTTTACTTCAAGTTTCAAAGATATTTTCTTCCGTTTTTTTTTTTACCCTTTACTTATAGATAATTCCTTACAGCAATTTTGCAAAGATAGTAGAGCCAAATCAGAGGACTCCTGTAGGAGCTGTCTTATCAGGGTCTGTCTGAATGCTTATTTGAATATATATTTTGACCATTCTTTAGAATTGTCTCGAAGAGACGATTCTAAAGAGTGGTCACAGTATAAGGTTTGGTGGATAAATAAAGGATCTTTTCTTGAAAATTTTAAATTTACGCAACTTATTTGGACCTCTGTTTGAATAGTACAGCAGAGTTACATGTACATCTTCATGTCCTCAGATACTAAAATCGTCAGGAATTCTCCACAATACCCCATGTGGTGACCACTCTTTAGAATCATCTCTTTGAGGAAATTCTAGAGAGTGGTTGTAACATGGGGTTTGGTGGAAAAATAAAAGAGTTACTCTTGAAAATGTTTTAATTTTCGCATCTTAACCCTTTCTAGGCCTCTTTAAAAGTCACTTTTTGAAACCATTGTGATAAATAGAGCATTTGCTCCTAAGGAGCAAATGCTCTATGTATCATAATGGTTTCAGAACTGCAAAATTCTATTTTTCTTTCTTTTCTCTAGTTAATGCTCCTTTTCAGTAGATTTATTCAAAGGGGTTGTAGTTTCTGTCACGCATTTTCTCTTGTTATGAAAACTAAGCTAATTTACAGTCATAAATTATTTCTTACATGAATAGTCATTGAGGAAAGAGTTTTAATCCATTCCCTCATAGGCTATTTTTAGATACAGCCTCTTTGACCAAATCTACTGAAAAGGAGCATTAACTAGAGAAAAGGAAAGTTTTAGAAACGTTTAGTTTGAAACCATTGTGATAAATAGAGCATTTGCTCCTAATATTCATGTAAGAAATGTTGATGGTTATATTTATATTATATCATAAACAAACAGAGCAGATCAGCTCCTTTTGGAGCCATCTGATCTTGGTCTTCTCTGATTGCAAAGGTTAGAAAAGTGTTAGAAAAGTGTTAGAAAAGTTAGAAAAGTGTTCTCTGTTTGAAAAGTGTATTTATGGAGTACGGGTTAATGAATTACATCCATAAAACACCTCAAACCTGCTCAACCCTTTCCTCCATAAATACGCCTTTCTACGCCTCTGTAAAAGTCACTTTATGAAACCATTGTGATAAATAGAGCCTATGCTCCTATAGGAGCAAATGCTCTATTTATCACAATGATTTCAAACTACAAAAAAGTTTCCTTTTCTCTAGTTAATGCTCCTTTTCGGTAGATTTATTCAAAGTGGATGGATCTAAAAATAAGCCTATGGAGGAAAGGGTTAAACATTAGTATTACGGCAAGAAATTTCATTATAAAATGAAAGATACATATCAAAGTTTGGTTCATTAAATTTTGTCTCGGCCAATATTAAAAGATTGAAAAATGTGATGCCAAACCTTGTTGCCTATACAGTCGATCTGTGAGATTCCTGTCAGATATTCCCCCACTTGCCAAATTTAACCCATTCCCTCATATTGACACCTTTTGACGCCTCTGCAAAAGTCACCTGTTGAAACCATTGTGATAAATAGCTCTATTTATCACAAGGGTTTCAAACTACAGAATTCTTAAAGTGCCCTTTTCTATAGTTAATGCTCTTTTTCGGTATATTTACTCAAAGTGGTTGGATCTAAAAATAGCCTATGAGGTAATGGGTTAAAGAGACAAACTTCCAAACAAATATTTTTATCCGATGCTGAAGGCCGAGGGATATAGTTTTAGGGTTGTCCGTGGTCTCAAGTATCTTATTGGTCAGATGCTTGAGAATGATCTCAGACTCAAGCAAAAGTTTTATAACCTCTGAGCCATATGTCCTGAGTCATGTCTCAGAAACCGTTTGGAGATTTTCTTACAAACTTTGTGTAAATGTATAGTACCATAAATGAATATTGGCCTGCAAGTATCGCTCATATTGACCATGGAACACTAGAGTTATTGCCCTTTGTTTGCCAAAACATTTAATATTTTTGCCTGTCTGGAGCCATTATTTCAGAAACAGTTTAGAGTTTCTCAATGAAACTTTGTTTAAATATTAACCCTTTCCCTCATATAAACGTGTTTTCACGCATTTGCAAACAGAGTAGACCCAGATCAGACGGCTCCTAGAGAAGCCGTCAGATCAGGGTCTGCTCTGTTTTTGCTAATAGAATTTGATAGATTTGATTCTTTACTTTCTAAATTGTCTACAATGTTTCACCTCCCATATTTCATTACAACTCTTTTGTTAATGAATATTCAGTAGGTATTGAAATTTGGCCTAAGTACAGAACAGGGAACCAGGGTTAAGGAGCATAAGGAAATGTGGCCCTGCAAGTATATAGACATATTGAATTTGAAGACTAGAGTTATGACCCTTTGGGAAAAAAATGTGACATATTTGTCTGTTCAAGCAATATCTCAGTTTCTATGAAACTATTAAGTAGTATAAGGACATACAGCCCAGCAAATATCATTCATATCGACATTGGAGCCCCAGAGTTACAGGCCATTAATGTAAAAAATGTATCTTTTTTGTCAGAAATCATTTCTCAGATACCATTTGGAGTTTTTCTATGACACTTTGTGTAAATGTTTAGTAGTAAAATTAAATATGGCCCTGCATATATTTTATTCATCCCGTCACTACAGCCGCTAGTGACGTAATAAAGGGGTAGCATAATAAACCTAAGTTTATATGTACAGTAGAGGTTTATTTGTATAGTAGGTGTAGGAATTTCTTCTTACAACAGGAACTATTTTTAATTTTTCTTCAAAATTGTTTTACCAAAAATAACGTATTAAGTTGAAAGAAAAAACACTTAATATGGATAATTATCATTAACTATCCCAGTAAAAACCCAAACCGTCATTTTAAAAAAAAAAATAGAAAGGAAAAAGAGAGAAAAAAAGTTTCGTCAGCAGTGAGAATCGAACCGGGGCTGACTGCACGATAAGCGACCATCGTAACGCCAGACATACTGTAAGCGAAATTGAAGATGTATATAAAGTTATCATGCTACTATATTGACGATTTTTTTTAAAAAAATAAATAAAACAATAAAACTTCATTAAAACATTTATCACTCTCATGATAATTTAATCGATAAACTCTTACAAGGGCGGTGATGGTCATAGACCTAAATATAGCCTGTTCAGTTCATTGACGAGTGACGTTAGCCCTATCTAAAAATAGAAACCGAGACGACGGAACTCGAATTTGACCATGTAGAGCCTCAGGTAGATTAATAACCATGTCTGTTTGAATAAACATATCGACTCTCGATTCAAATGATCTTATTTTTCAAATTCAAGCACGTTTTCCCGTCTTGTAATGTAAGTATCGAAACTATTTTCCTCTGCGGTAGCTCATTATTTACGTCTTTAGAACGGAAATGAAAAGGGAGGTCCGTTGATCGAAAAACCGCATTTTCAATGAAAATTATTTCAATATTCGTATGTTTTATGAGTCTATGAAAAAAGATATAACTAAATTGACTGGATAAATAGAATAATAGGTTAGTGCCGTAGATGGGACGCCTTTATCCGACTCGAAGAGAAAACAGCTGAGGCTCGGCAAGCCTCGCCTCAACGTTTTCTCCCCTCGTCAGATAAAGGCGTCCCATCTATGGCACTAACCTATTATTCTCTATATTCACATTGAACTTGGAACAACAGAGTTATGGTCCTTTTTTGCCAAAAAATGTAATGTTTTTGTCAGTCTGGAGCCATTTCTCAAATATTGTTTTTGCATTTTTCTATGAAACCTGGTGTAAATAGTAACTCATTCTTTCCTAGGCTATTTTAGACCCAACCTCTTTGAATAAATCTACCGAAAAAGAGCATTAACTATAGAAAAGGAGTTTTAGATAGTGTAGTCTAGAAACCATTGTGATAAAAAGAGCATTTGCTCCTATGGAGCAAATTCTCTATTTGCCACAATGCTTTCAAAAAGTGACTTTTACAGAGGCATAGAAAGGCGAATTTATGGAGGAAAGGGTTAAGTAGCATAAGGAAATGTGGCCCTGAAAATATTATTTTCATTGTCCTTGGAACACCGGAGTTATGGCCCTTTGTTTGCCAAACATGTAACCTTGTTGCCATTGCAGATAAATTTTCAAGAGAATTTTTGGCTTAGACAAACACTGTAGAATCAGATCTATATAATTTCATAAGCAAACAGAGTAAACCCTGATCAGACAGCTCTTATAACATAAAGGAAAGGTTTAAGCTGGGGTTTTTGTCCTTAAAAACTTGTATATATGAACACAGTATAATTAAGTTTATTATCGAATGCCATAGTCTTTCATATGTGTCCATTATCTACTGAATTAGTAGAAGGAATTATATACAATTTTGTAACAAAGGTCCAGATAAGATGCGTAAATTAAAACATTTTCAAGAATAACTTGATTAGCCCTCCACGGAACCCTTTGTTGAGACCACTAAAGTCTTGGTAGCATTGTCTCTTCGAGACGATTCTAAAGAGTTGTCACAAACTAGTGTTTGGTGGAGAAATGACAATTTTCGTACAGCAACACCTCTATAACCGGAATTCTAGTAGAGAAGAATTTAGATATTTTTAGGCAGGTGGCTGCTTAATACAGGGTGAAAGTCATACAGAATGCTCCTTGGGGCATTAATCTGCCACCAGTCTCTAAGACCGATATTTATACTAAATTGAGCATCCGGTTTAGAGAGGTTTTACCGTATTTGAGAATGCACATTTATCTATAGTTCTATGGTTATCCCATATGGAAATGTGTTAACCCTTTGCTTGCTATTCGCGTCAATATACCTACCTGTAAATAGTGAAGACCCAGATGAGACAGCTCCTGCAGGAGCTGTCTCATCAGGATCTGCACTATTTACAAGTTGATTGTGCAACCAGTGCACTCCACAGCAGTGATTGCACAGCGAAATACTTGTACACAGTGAAGATATGCATATTTATACAACAGGGCATGGGTGAAGAAGGATAAATGTATTTTAAAATTCAGCAAGAGAAGGGTTAACTTGTAAAATTATCGGAACAGAAATATAAAATGAAAATTAGTGAATTTTTTTTTTGAATTTTTTATGAAGTACATGTAAATGGTTAAATGTTGATGTTACTTAAATATAAAATCATGCTTTTGCAAACACATTAGACCCAGATCAGACAGCTCCTGTAGAAACTCTCCTGATCTGGGTCTGCTCTGTTTGCTTATGTGTGACAGGTCTGACTCTCTACTGTTGCCATGAGAATTTTTTTTCCGTTGATCTGATTTTTAATGCATAGAGGATCTTACATTCGTGTTCATTATGTCTCCCCCATTTATGGGGAGATATATTGTTTTTGCCAGAGTTGTCTGTCCGTCCGTCCGTCTGTCTGTCTGTCCGTCACAAACTTGTGTCGCATGTATCTCTGAAACCAGTTCGGCTAGAATCACCAAACTTCACAGGAATGTTCACCAGCATGAGTTGTTGTGCACCTGGGGTTTTTGAATTGTCTCCCCCTGATAACTTTGGAGTTATTGCCCCTGATGACTTAAACTTAGAAAAACTTTGTGTTGCACGTATCTCTGAAACCGCTAGTACTAGAGTCACCAAACTTCACAGGAATGTTGACCAGCATGAGTTGTTGTGCACCTATGGTTTTTTAATTGTCTCCCCTGATAATTCTTGAGTTATTGCCCCTGATATGAACACTTAAATTTATACAAACTTTGTGTCGCGCATATCTCTGAAACCAGTAGGACTAGAGTCATCAAACTTCACAGGATTGTTCACTAGCATGAGTTGTTTTGCTCTTGGTTTTTTTTAATTGTCTCCCCCTGTTAACTTTGAAGTTACTGCCCCTGATGACTTAAAATTAGACGAACTTTACTTAGTGTCGAGCATATCTCTGAAACCACTAGGGCTAGAGTCACCAAACTTCACAGGAATGTTGACCAGCATGAGTTGTTGTGCACCTGGGATTTTTGAATTGTCTCCCCTTGACAACTTTGGAGTTATTGCCCCTGATATGATTACTTAAAATTAGAGAAACTTTGTGTCATGCATATCTTTAAAACCACTAGGGCTAGAGTCACCAAACTTCACAGGAATGTTGACCAGCATGAGCTGTTGTGCACCTGGGTTTTTTTAATTGTCCTCCCCCCCCCTGATAATTCTTGAGTTATTGCCTCTGATATGATAACTTAAAATTAGAGAAACTTTGTGCTGCACGTATCTCTGAAAGCGGTAGGGCTAGAGTCACCAATCTTCACAGGAATGTTCACCAGCATGACTTGTTGTGCATCTGGGATTTTTAATTGTCTCCCCCTGATAAATTTAGAGTTACTGCCCCTTATGACTTAAAATAAGAGAAATTTTACTTTGTGTCGTGTGTATCTCTGAAACCACTAGTACTAGAGTCACCAAACTTCACAGGAATGTTGACCAGCATGTGTTGTTGTGTACCCGGTGTTTTTGAATTGTCTCCCCCTGATAATGTTGGAGTTATTGCCCCTGATGACTAAAAATTAGACCCTGATAAGTTTGGAGTTACAGACATTACAATTGTGAATTGGAAAGAGGATGGGAGGGGGAGACATCTGTTTTTGTGACAAAAACAAACCTCTAGTTACAAATTGTTTTTATGAAACGAGTTTACTATAATAATAGGACACATGCTTTAGTGAATGTCATATTCATTATAGTAAAAGAGTTTCATGAAAACAATCTGTAATGAACACGAATGTTAGATTCTTTTTATCACATAAGCTTTAAAATGCCATAGAAAATGAAACAGGCTATAGCTGACAGCTGTTTCGGTCATTGGTTACAAACAGCGTAGTAGTACAACGGACGACGCACATGGATCGCTACGATTGGCTAACGCTTTTAAAAATGAGCGCTACGATTGGCTTACAATGATAATTTGCATAAAAAATCGCACTAGAGCATTTTTGCAATTCACGGCACTCTGTGACAGCACTCCCACAAGACAGATTATGTGATCAAGTAATTTATGTACCTTGTATATTCAAAATCATGAATATTCAGGTGCAGATTTAAAGTAAATGTTAAAGTGAATGGTACATTATAATTTAGCGATAAGGTTCATTCTGTTTGAAAGGCTTTAGTTTGAAAGTTGAAACTTTGGTAGAGGAATAGCAAACAGTGCAGAACCTGATCAAAGGGCTTCTCAAGGAGTCGTCTGATCTGGGTCTACAAATGCCAAATACATAATAACTAGTTTTTCAGCATTCGCTGGGGTCATGTGTAAGGGATTTTTATGGCTTTAACCCATTACCTCATAGGCTATTTTTAGATACAACCTCTTTGAATAAATCTAACGAAAAGGAGCATTAACTAGAAAAAAGGACATTTTTAGAATTTTGTAGTTTGAAACCATTGTGATAAATAGAGCATTTGCTCCTATAGGAGCAATTTCTCTATTTATCACAATGGTTTCACAAAGCAACAGTCGTCAATATGAGGGAATGGATTAAACCCATTCCCTCATACTGATACCTTTTGACGCCTCTAAAAGTCGTTTTCTGAAACCATTGTGATAAATAGAGCATTTGCTCCATAGAAGCAAATGCCCTATTTATCACAATGGTTTCAAAATTACCCAATTCTAAATTTATCCTTTTCTCTAGTAAATGCTCCTTTTCGGTAGATTTATTCAAAGATATAGTATCTAAAAATAGCCTATGAGGGAATGTGTTAACTTTATGAATATTCATAGCCTGATCACACTGTTTGTAAATGCCAATGCATGTATGTCCCTTAATCAAAGGGTTAATAAACTGATAACAAATGCTTGTGTAATTTCACTCGTGTCTCTCTCGCCATGCAATTCCTGTCAGTTTTTCAACCCATTCCCGCATAGGCTATTTTTACAGTAAACCATCTCTATAACGGCCATTAAATTACATCAAGTATTTTGTGTTAAAGGCAGGTGGCTGCTTAAAGCAAGGTAAAAGTAAAACAGAACGCTCCTGTAGGAGCGTTCTGTTTTACTTTCACATTGCTTTAAGCAGCCACCTACCCTAAATACCAACTATTTAACACAATTTAGTGGTCGTTATAGAGATGTTTTACTGTATACCCATCCTCTTATAAATCTACTGAAAAATGAGCATTTACTAGAGAAAAGGAAATTTTTAGAATTGGGTAGTTTTGAAACCATTGTGATAAATATTTATCACAATGGTTTCAGAAAGTGACAATGGTTTTGAGATAGCGACGTTTACAGAGGCATCAAATGGCATCAATATGATGGAATGGGTTAGATTTTGCAGTTGGTCGGTTTTGGGATTACCATCACTTCAACAATATCTCACTTAATTCATGAAATCCAGCTGTGCAAGCAGAGGAAGACACCCAATACTTGTCCACATATGAATCATTGTTTATAGGCACGGAAGAGCATCCTGGTAGAGCCACTGACTTACTGCTCGCCTGCTGGAAGGCTTCCTCTCATAAAAACAATCAGAAGTTTCCGATCAGGGTCCTAGGTTATAAAACTTCTGAGTCTGAGATAATTCTGAAGTGTATGATTGATCAGATGCTTGAGAATGATCTCAGACTGGAGCAAAACGTTTTATAACCTCGGGGCCAGGACTCGAAACCACAACAATGTTTGACCGCTGCTACAGCCACTCCGCCACAGAGGTTCTTATTTCGAGGCTAGGCAGTTATCATACGAGTTAAAATAGTACTGTAGAGGTGTAGTCCGTCATGAATATTTATACAAGAATATTCACGAGTATTCATTGCCTGAATTTGTATATTTAAGGAATATATAGATTGTTTTTGTTTTCATGGAGGTATGGAAAAAAAACTTGGTCACACTTTTGTATGAAACAAAAAATACAGCCAATCACAGCACGCCAAAAGTAATGAAAACAAACAATATTAAATTACATGTATTGATAAATGAAAATCGACCTTTTTTTGCCAATAAGCAATAAGCAAACAAAGAGGATCCTGACCAGACAGCTCCTACGTGAGCCTTCTGATCTGGGTCTACTCTGTTTGTAAAGGTGACAAAAGTTGTGTTTATGAGGGAAAAAGTTACCGTAATTGAATTGGTGGAATGTAACCTCATTGTTTAATCCTTTATGTATTCACACTTTTAACCATGTTTTTCATATAAACGCATTTTCGTGCATTTGCAAACAGGGTAGACCCGGATCAGACAGCTCCTATAGGAGCCTTCTGGTCAGGGTCTGCTCTGTTTGCTTATGGTGTAATAAAAATCCTTGAAAAGTTTACATTATAAAAATTGAGCTAATAAATATTCATGTTGTCATCATTTCTTACATGAAAACTGAACAGGGAAAGGGTTAAACTTATATGAAAACAAGATGTGTTTGTGAAACACTATGCCCCCTCATATATTTGACCTCTGACCTTGAAGGATGACCTTGACCTTGACATGTCCCCCCTCAAAATGTGCGGCTTTATGAGATACATATGCATGCCATATATCAAGTCTCTATCTGTACTGGCTCAAAAGTTAAGACCAATGTTAAGGTTGCGTTAAAGTTACAAAGAAACTGACAATTTGACCTTTGACCCTGAAAGATGACCTTGACCTTGACATGTCACCCCTCAAAATGCGCAGCCTCATGAGATACACAAGCATGCCAAATACCAAGTCTATATCTCTACTGGTCCAAAAGTTATGACCAATGTTAAAGTCTGTGATTTGACCCATATATTTGACCTCTGACCTTGAAGGATGACATTGACCTTGACATGTCACCCCTCAAAATGTGCGGCTTTATGAGATACATATGCATGCCAAATATCAAGTCTCTATCTGTACTGGCTCAAAAGTTATGACCAATGTTAAAGTTGCTGACAAACAAACAGACAAACGGACAAACAGACAGGGCAAAAACAATATGCCCCCTGACTATCGTCAATGGGGGCATAAAATACGTCCTAAATTAGACATTTCCTGTAATATGAAGTACAAGAATGTACATGTACCGTAGATTTAATGTTTCAGTTTTGCCATGACCCCTTGTTTCATAGTCATCTGATTAAAAATAGGTTTAGTCATTATTTCTCACACACATTTTCTTCAGCTAAGGGCTTAACTCTTTAATCCATTAAAATTGCGTCTTGCATATCTGCTATTCGTGGTTATTATGATTGTATGACATGTATCAATTCAATAACTTTCAAATTGAAGGACTTTGCGACACCAACAGGCAACTGCCATGTTTCATGCCAAAATGCTCAAAGTTCAAGGGGAGATAATTCTGCAATGCCCTGTGCTAACCACATGAAAATTGCGTCTTGCACATCTATTGTTTGTGGTTATTATGGATACCAAATATAAATTCAATAACTTTAAAATTGAATGAGGAGATCACAACACCAACTACCCATGCTTGATGCCAAAATGACAAAAAAACTCAAAAGTTCAAGCAGAGATAATTCTGCAATGCGCAGCTCTAAACACATGAACACTATGTCTTGCTCATCTACTAGTTTTGGTTATCAATTTATTAAGTATACCAAATATAAACTGAATAACTTTCACATTGATGGGGGAGTTCATGACACCAAATTACAATGTTCCATGCAAAAATGATAAAAAATACTCAGAAGTTCAAGGGGAGATACTTTTGCAATGCCCAGCGCTAAACACATTAAAATTGCGCCTTGCAGAATCTACCATTCATGGTTATGTATACCAAATATAAATTCAATAACACAAAAACTGAAGGAGGAGTTCACAACACCAACTTCCCGTGCTCAAATGCAGACGAACTGCTCGACCACCGAACACAGTGATTCCAGTATACCGCCTCAAACAAGTTTGCGGGGGGTAGAACAAGGCTCCATTGGGACAGAGCCAATTTTGACCCCAGGGACATAATTTATATTACTTTTGTAGAAGACCCACTCATGGTGTTATGTGCCAAAGATGAAAGCTGAGAACCCTGCAGATTCAGAGGAGAAGTTTCAACCCTTTTCCCTCATATAAACGTGTTTTCACTCATTTGCAAACAGAGAAGACCCAGATTAAATGGTTCCTAGAGGAGCCATCTGATCAGGGTATGCTCTGTTTGCTAATGGATTTTGATAGATCTGTTTCTTTAGATTCTAAAATGGCTACAGTGCTCCACCTTCCATGTTTCATTAGAATTATTTTGTCCATGAACATGCAGTAGGTACTGAAATTTGAAATAAACACAGAACAGGGAAAGGGTAAAGGTTCAAATTGTTGACGACTGACATCACATGCCGATGGACAACGGACATCAGGCAATCACTGAAGCACACCCTTAGCACTTTGCTCTGGTGAGCTAAAAAGGTGAAAAAAAAGTGATCCCTGTCAGGTGCCTTCTCTAGACACAACTATCCAGCAGCTTACTCTGTTACTGGTGCCAGCTGAGATAAATACAGTGCTCCCTCCCTACAACGACCCTCTCAATAACGAGTCCCTCCTTACAACAACGCATGTCACTGTTTCCGAAACAACAAGGCTCCCCAAACAACCTTTTTTCCATCGTATTTTCCTTATGCCTCCATCAAACCCTATGTTGTGACCACTCTTTAGAATTGTCACTTTGTGACGATTCTAAAGAGTGGTCATAACATAGGGTTTGATGGAGGCATAACGGTTTTAGTTCTCGAAATACACCTTATCTGGGGATCTGCAAACAAGCAAATTATGTTTGATTTTCCCTCCCTATAACAACTCCCTCTGAACAACACATACAATCTTTGTATCCCAAAGGGTGTCGTTGTAGAGAGGGAGCACTGTACATGTAGGTGTATAAAAGGAAGATGTGTTTGTGAAACACTCTGCCCCGATATGACCTTTGACCTTTATGTATGACCTTGACCTTAAGTCACCCTTAAAATGTACGCCTCCATAAGTTGCACATGCATGCCAACTTTGAAGTAAACTGTATGCAATGGCGGCAATATAATCGCCATCGTTAAAGTTGGGGACAAACCAACCAACTGACAGACAGAGCAAAAATAATATGGCCCCCCCCCCCCCCGGAAGTGTTTGGGGGGTGTTGGGGGGCATAAAAAAGTGATCTCTGCCTGTTGCCTGCTATAGACACAACACTATCCCAATAGCTCATTCTAGCACTTTGTGTCAGCCCAGCAAAGTTTTCTTTTTTGGGGGGTGGCAACATAAAAACAGTAGTATAATAAGAGACATGATTTTTTTATTGACATTAGGAGCACATTGATAAATGGAAAGAATATCTACAGCAACTAAGTAACAATTAGAAAGTTTTCTCAAAACATATGCAGCTTGGCCAGGTCTACATTACCCTTGGAATATCACATGGAATGTTGTATTTACCGTAAGTATTCGGAAGCCCAATCCCCCAACTCCACTACAGCCGAATAGACCAGATATGTAAATTAACCCTTTACTCCACGAATATGTTCGCTTTAGCAAACAGAGTAGACCCAGATCATACAGCTCCTGTAGGAGCCGTCTGATCAAGGTCTGCTCTGTTTGCTCGAGATAATATAGATATGACTCTACAGTCTTCAGCTATGGCCAAACATTTTGCCATGTGCTATTATAACAATTAATCTTATTAATATTCATGATGTTATTATTTCTTGCATGAATATTCAAGGGGTAAAGGGCGAAACTCCTTTATGGCTTCACCAAACCCTTTGTTGTGACCACTCTTTAGAGATTGTCTCTTCTGTGTAAAGGGAATATACTGTATTCCAACAGTATTGAAACAATGTAAAAATTGTTGGAAGAGAAGGGTCACACATGTACAATGTAGTATCATTTTGATATTCTACTGATCTGAACATCATTTGGAATGTACACACTGACCAACTGCTTAAAGTTCAAAGGAAAAGCAATCAAATTCTATACACAGTAAAACTCCTCTAATGCGACCACCAAAATGAGATATAATTCTGGATCATAGAAGCAGGTGGTAGCTTAATGCAGGATGAAAGCAATGCAGAAAGCTCCTGCAGGAGCTTTCTGCATTACTTTCATCCTGCATTAAGCAACCACCTGCTTTTAAAAACATTAACGTCTCCTCATTAAGTGGTCGCTTACGAGAGGTTTTACTGCACCTAACACTAATTACCCCAAGTATTTGGACATCCAACCACCCCACACTCCATGTGTCTGTAAAGCTAAACAGGTCACTTTAGCACTATTTAGATAACTTTAGACTGGATTGAAGAAGCAAATAGTGTAGACCCAGATCAAACTGCTCCTTCAGGAGCTCATTCTGGGTCACTTTGATCTGGGTCTACACTATTTGACAAAGTTTGTCTGTCCATGTACTTAGGGTAAATAATATAATATTATAAATCAAAGAAAAATCAAAACGGTCGAAATAATGGATAACGTCATGTGGACAGATGGATAAAAAATAATCTCCCATTGCTTAAAATAAATGTTTTTTTTCACTGCTGAAACTCTTTGCATGCTAATAGGGATATTGTGATCCCCTATGCACTTAGAATCCTGTGCGCAAAAGTAACACAACACCACTGCTAGCAGGAAAAAAGTCAAGTGTCTTGGCAATATTACACACAAACAGTGTGGAACCAGATCAGCTGTCAAACAACAATCTGGGTCTACACTAGTGGTGAAGTCTAAAATTACAGTATTGACTGGTTTACCGTAGAACCAAATGCTCTATTTATCACAATGGTTAAAAAATTTAACAATTCTAAAACTTACCTTTTCTCTAGTAATTGCTCCTATTCAGTAGATTTATTTGACCAAGAGGTTTGGTCTAAAAAAACACCTATGAGGTAATTGGTTAAAGTCCAACAAATAGAGTAATAATTTAACTCATTCCCTCAAATAAATCAACTGAAAAGGAGCATTTACTTGCAAAAAGGAAAATTTAAACTTGTATAGTATTGAAACCATTGTGGAGCAAAATTTAATGCTCTATTTATCACAATGGTTTCAAAAAGTGGTTTCAAAAGGCGCCAATACGAGGGAATGGGTCAATATAGGTTTTACTATACAAAACCAATGGGATTTCTAAAGAGTAATTTACTATCTACTATCTTCTAACTATTAAGGCAAGAACAGTAACTCTTGAGGTAGAATTGTTCTAGTATTGCAGGGTTGTATTTAATGTTATGTGAACATGTATGCGACAAAAAAAAAACAACGTTTGCACGCTACGTGATTGTCGTTTGCAAAATTCTGTCCTCTCCTCTTTAACCCATTACTTTATTAATATTCATGAACAAATTAATGACGATGAATATTAATGAGCTTAATATCTATAATGGCAGATGAACAAGAAATGGCTCCATAAATACACCTTTCTACGCCTCTGTAAAAGTCACATATTGAAACCATTGTGATAAATAGAGCATTTGCTCCATAGGAGCAAATGCTCTATTTGTCACAATGGTTTCAATACTACACAATTCTAACATTTTTTTTCTTTTCTCTAGTAAATGCTCCTTTTTGGCAGACTTATTCAAAGATGTTCGTCTAAAAATAGCCTATGAGGGAATGGGTTAAAACTGTAGAATCAGATCAATATTACTCCATAAACAAACAGAGCAGATCCAGATCAGATAGCTCCTACATGGCCATCTGATCTGAATCTACTCTGTTTGCAAAGGCATTAACCCTTTACTCCATAAATACATCTTTCTTTGACTTTGCAAACAGAGTAGACCTAGGAGTCATCGGATCAAAGTCTGCTCTGTTTGCTTATGGAATCATATTGATCTAAATCTACAGTTCCACAGTTTCTGCTATGGCCAAAACATTCTGCGTCCATGTGCTATTATAGCAAGTAATCTAATTTACATTCATAACGTCATTATTTATAACATGAATATTCATGAAGTTAAGGGTTAAAAGGTGCATCTATGGTCAAGATGTTTATTTAAAAACCGTTATTACTGACAAACAGTTTTGAACCAAACAAGATGCCGAGATAACTCAACATCTCAACTGGGTCTAATCTGTTGATAAAGGCTATCGAGACTTTGCCGAGAATTAGCGCGAAAAGCGTTGATGAGGTATCATTATAGCAAACCCCCTCTAAACAGGAATTCTAGTAGATTTTTTTAGGACAGGTGGCTGCAGGGTGCAGGGTGAAAGTCATACAGAAAGCTCCATAAGGAGCTTACTGTATGACTTAGCAGATTAAGCCAAGACCGTCATTTATAATAAATTTAACATCTGGTTTAGAGGTTTTTTTTACAGTACTTGGAATGTAAACTTTTGAGTAACCATCCAGGAATTTTATAACAAAGACTAAAATGGAATATGAAAACTATCCAAAAGGATTTTCCCAACAGTTTGGATGAAGATGAAATGCTGAGTAAAGGGGCATATCGTCAGGGTCCAAAATCTTCAAATCGACAGAAAATGTCACTTTATCCATGACCTTGGCTCTATTCCAATTTGATTTGAAAATACTCCTACATAATTATGATATATACTTAGATACATAAGGTAATTTATTTACATCAAATAATAAATAAAACAGGAAAAGTCTGTGAACTAGAACTCTCTAACTTATTTCACACATTTCACAAATAACCAGCAAATTTGTGAAAAAGCATTGCAAACAGTTTGGATCAAAATGAGACACAGATAAAATCAAAGCTTCTTCAAGATCCAAACAGTTTGAAGTTCATGCATTTTCTAAAACAGGAAATGAAAGAAAACGAGCAGTCAAAAGTGAAAAATGTGACGAACGTTTCTGATATGTTGACTCATCAACGACAATGTTTTTCTGTGACATAGAAACGAATAATGACAAACTCTTTCTCTATAAATACTGACATAAATATACATATATCCCTGAGAGAGTGTACAAATAAACAGATGGCAAGTTCTATGGGAGAATCAAAGTACCAAAATGTACATAAAAATGGAGAAAATGTGTACAAATGGGCCAAAATGAGTGCAAAACTTCTAGCATCAGTAGTATGGAAATATTTATTTTGCTGCAGAAATAGGACTGGAATATTTGCAAATAATGTAGACGTTTGCATTATTTGAAGCTAATTCTACAGAACGGCAAAATGTGCAGACTTTAACCTTTTCCTCCATAAATACACCTTTCTACGCCTCTGTAAAAATCACATGTTGAAACGATTGTGATAAATAGAGCATTTGCTCCTATAGGAGCAAATGCTCTAATTATCACAATGGTTTCAAATTACAAAATTCTAAAAAATTCCTTTTCTCTAGTTAATGCTCCTTTTTGGTAGATTTATTCAAAGAGGTTAGATCTAAAAATAGCCTATGAGGGAAAGGATCAACTAGACACTCACCAAATATCTCGGTTATAACTAGGAACAGGACCTACACTTCCAAATATGTTTAATAGGACAATAAAGATAGCAGAGTATTTCTAAGCATATTACTTTCTTCCTGCATTAAGCTGCCATCTGTCTTAAACCCTTTCCCTCGTGTAAGCACTTTTTCACGCTTTTGCAAACATGGTAGATCCAGATCAGATGGTTCCTGTAGAAGCTGTCTGATCAGAGTCTGTTCTGTTTACTTATGAAACTTAAACATCTTGCGGCTGTAGATGAAATGCATATTCGATACTAAAATCGCCATTTCTCCACCAAACCTCTTTGAGACGATAAAGATGCGTACTCAAATACTAAACGCGCCATTTCTCCACCAAACCCTATGTTGTGACCACTCTTTAGCATCGTCTCAAAGAGACGATTCTAAAGAGTGGTCACAACGTAGGGTTTGGTGGAGAAATAAAGGAGTAATTATTGAAAATGTTTTAATATACACATCGTATCTGGACCTCTGATTTCTCAATCAAACCTGACGTGATTCTAATGAGTCATAGCAAGACAGGTTTGACCGAAACACATAAAAACATGTTTTATGTACTTAGATTTAGTAAAATGCAGATGACGGCGCTGAAATCTGACTCTACAATTTCTACGAATACCAAAAAATCCTGCGTACATTATAAAAAAATCAGCTAAAAATATTCATGAATATTCAATAGGGAATTACCCATTACCTCATAGGCTATTTTTAGATACAACCTCTTTGAATTAATCTACCGAAAAGGAGCATTAATTAGAGAAAAGGAATTTTTTTAGAATTTTGTAGTTTGAAACCATTGTGATAAATAGAGCATTTGCTCCTATATGAGCAAATGCTCTATTTATCACAATGGTTTCACAAAGTGACTTTTACAGAGTCATCAAAAGTCGTCAATATGAGGGAATGGGTTAACCGTTGACTCCATGAATGCTCGTGTAAGAAATAATGACATCATGAATATCAATTAGATTTTTAAAATGGCATATTAACAGATGAACTTTTTGCCAAAGTAGATACTGTATGATCAGATCAATATTATTCCATAAGCAAACAGAGCAGAACCTGATCAGATGGCTCCTAAAGGAGCTGTCTGATCTGGGTCTACTCTGTTTGCAAAGACATATTTATGGAGTACAGGGTTAAATGTTCAATTTTATTACGTAGAATAAAATTCAAAATAATTTATTCCAACTACTTAACCCTCTCCTGCTGAATATGCATGTACGAAATATTGAGATGAATATTTATTAGCTGAATTTTTAAAATGGCATGATTATGTCTACAGGGTGTGTTGGTATCAATAGAAACTGTAGAATCAGACCTTTCATATTTCATAAGCAAACAGAGCAGACCCTGATCAGATGGCTCCTACAGGAGCCATCTGATCCTGATCTACTGTTTGCAATGGCTTGGAAAAACATTTATATTAGGGAAAGGTATAACCTGTTTAAAACAAAAATACTTAAAAATGATAAAATGCTAGTGTATGATTGTAATATACAAACAAAAATAAATAATTGTGACTGGATTTCAAATAAGGATATACTGGGCATATTGCTGAAGATGTTGTACTATAATGATATATACACATGAAGACTTATCAAGTACTACAAGGAGTAGGACTAAAAGTGGGTAAAATGTGGATTTTCAAAGAAATACTTTCTGGATTAAATGCAATAACAATAGAAAATAACAAACAAAAAAGAAATTGTCTCGAAGTAAGACTGAGCAACAAGAAGTTTGGTTTTTTTAAATCTGTAAAAGGGAGATAATCCCTGAATATAGCTTGAATATCTGCCGATTATGTAGTAGTTATCTCCCTTTGGCCAAACAAAAAAACCTATGTATGGTCACACTGTATAGGTGTACAATGACTATTGGTACTCTTGACATTCGAGTGTTTTGCACAGCAGTAAAACATGACCATGCAGACAAGATGTGTCAATGAAATCCTTAACTTCTCCACCAAATCCTATGTTGTGACCACTCTTTAGGACCATTCCCCAGATTGGTCACGATAACACAGGGTTTGATGGAGAAATGACAGTTGATGTTTTACTGCCAATTCAATCTTGCAGTTACAGCATCCATCCTAGTTAAATCATCAACACAACTTGCAGATAAAACTAAAATTGAAATGTACCTTATCTTTAACACTTTACTTCATATATATGTAGTAAACCTCCTCTAAAACTACCACTTAATGAATAAACATAGATATCTTTAAAAGCAGGTGGCTGCTTAATACAGGACTAAAGTAATGCGTAAAGCTGCATAACTTTCATCCTGCATTAAGCCAGTGTCACTCAGCCTACAAGACCCAGAAATAGAGGAGTTTTACTGTATTTTATATACACCTTTTACAAACCGAGTGAGAAGACCCAGATAAGACAGGTCCTGTACAAGCTGTCTGATAAGGGTTTGCTCTGCTTGATTATCTATTGTATGTCTGATCCTTAACCCATTCCCGCATATTGACCCCTTATGAGGCTACTGTCAAAGTCACTTTTTGAAACCATTGTGATAAAAAGGGCATTTGCTCCTATAGGAGCAAATGCTCTATTTATCACAATGGTTTCAGAACTACCAAATTCTAAAAATTTCCTTTCTCTAGTTAATGCTCCTTTTTGATAGATGCATTCAAAGAGGGTTGATCTAAAAATAGCCTATGAGGTAATGGGTCTAAAAATATCCTATGAGGTATTTGGTCTAAAAATAGCCTATGAGGTAATTGGTCTAAAAATAGCCTATGAGGGAATGGGTTAACAGTCTGCAAACAGTCCCTTGATTCACATGCAATCAGGAACAAATTAGTTAATAGATATTCATGAAATTATAGCTTAATTATCGCATGAATATTCATGAAGTAATGGGTTAACCCTTCACCTAATGAATATTCAATGTAATAACGACACCATGAATATTTATTAGCTAAATATCTATAATAGCATACGCACACATGAAAACTGTAGAATCAAACCTATATAAGGTCATAAACAAACAGACTCTGATCAGACGGATCTGAAATATCCACAGATATATATATATGGATATTTCGGATCCATTTGATCTGGGTCTGCTCTGTTTGCAAAGGTGTGAAAAACATTAGAAGTAAAGGGTTAAAAGTTCACTCAGTCATTCAACTCTGGACACATGTACAAAACAAAGGTGTAATATAAAAATCAACTCTAACTGACTAGTGTGTAACAAGTATATAGCACTGGTATATACAACAATCAAAATGATTCAAACCAACCAATCTATGTCTTTCTGTCCTATTAACCCTTCACTTGCTATTCGCGTCAATATACCTACCTGTAAATAGTGAAGACCCAGATGAGACAGCTCCTGCAGGAGCTGTCTCATCAGGGTCTGCACTATTTACAAGTTGATTGTGCAACCAGTGCACTCCACAGCAGTGATTGTGGAATACTTTTCAAGCGAAATACTTGTACACAGTGAAGATATATGTAATTATACAACAGGGCATGGGTAAAGAAGGAGAAATGTATTTTAAAATTCAGCAAGCGAAGGGTTAACATCCAGCCACACTGTACCATAATAGATACCTTCACTAAATAAGAATATTTGACCCTTTACCTCATAGATGCACCTTTTAACGCCTTTGTAAACAGAGCAGACCCAGATCAGACGGCTCCTAGAGGAGCCGTCTAATCAGGGTCTGGTCTGTTTTCTTAGGGTATAATATCAGTATGATTCTACAATTTTAACATTGTCAAAATCTATAATAAAATATCATCTAATTAATATTCATGATGTCATTATTTCTTACATGAATATTCATGGCGTAAAGGGTTAAATAATTATCTAACCAATCAGCATCTTTCTACAGAACCATAACGATCTGACATCATGAATATTTATTAGCTGAATTGTTATCATTTAAATCATGTAAAACTTTTCAAAGTCAAAAGCAAACAAAGCAGACCCTGATCAGACGGCTCCTATAGGAGCCGTCTAATCTGGGTCTACTTTGTTTGCAAGTGCGTGAAAAGGAATTTATATGAGGGAAAGGGTTAACTTTGAAAATTGCAGCAGACGACAATTACTCAGTGTGCTATGAGTTAATTCCATCACAATTTCAACATGATAGGTATAATGCCATACTCTCAGGTATGTGCTCTGTAGCTAAACTGCTAGTTATGAGCTGCCCGCGCTATATGCAGAAAAAACTCCACCCTGTCTTTACATGTGTCTCCGCACATGTTGCATTTGTACGGGTCCTTGTAGCCATGGTAACCCATGTGCATGGTGTACATGATGCAGTCTCCAAAGGCAATCTGGCAGTGAGGACATTCGTATTCGCCCTTTGTGAGATCGTTCATGCAGTCGGAGGCATTGATCCATAACTTCTTGTCAAAGGGAGATAACTCTAGATTGTGACCATTGCTTCCGTTCTTAATACCATGGGCTGGGTCAGCGAGTTGCGAGCTGTTCAAAATCTTCCAGGCAATGTCTGCTCCCCTCTGTATAGCCGATGGAACTGATTTCCTCCTGTTTGGACTAGGCGAGATACTTCTCTCTTTCACCATTTCATTACCATCCTCATTCTGTGATGAAGTTGGCTCCTCCTGTCTAACATGTGTATCCTTGTCCCAGTCAGTATTTTCTGCCCGGATAGCATCTTTTGCATTCTTATTGTTCAGTATGGCAAGACTGGAATGTATTTCTTTCAGTGTCTTGTCTTCCATATCGCCTTTCCCATCATCAGAATCATGGATCTGGATTTCTCCACTTTCATTATCACATGATTCCCTGTCCTTTTCATCAGTCTCTGGTTTCTCTTTTCCATCTTCCTCTTCACTCTCTTGGTCAAGTTCAGCATTAGGTGATCCATCAGCTTCTACAGGTAGTAAGTCTGACGTATACATCTCATCATTCTCTGTGTTAGAATCTTCATCCATCTCATACGCCTGACATTTTTGCTCCTGTAATTTCATACACAAAGTATCAAGCTTGAAGGCCTTTCCCTTCCTTGAACGCTTGCGTGGTGGTGGAGATGTAATATCACCTGAAACGATTGAATTTTCCCCGCTGGACTGGTCATCATCTTCTGGTTTCCTTTCCAGGCTGGACGATGTTGGTAGGGTGTAAGCATACGGAGGAGAGTTACGGGGTTTCGTCAAATCTAGTGGTGAATCAGTTGCATGTGGCCTTTTGTTCTCCCTTTCAACCGGACCTGAACCAAACTTCAATGTCATCTGCTTCAAAATATCAATTCCTTCATCTTTTTGGATTCTTTCACCAGAAAACTTTCCACCCATGTATGGAAATACCGGTTTCTCTCCATTGAATGTCACACCTGAGTTGTGATTTTCTTTCAGTGTGCTATGGGAGTCATCAGCAGCTTCCCTCTTGATCTGTGATGTCATCATATCTGGACCAGGGCCAAACATGTTAAACCGGGATGATTTCACTGGGGATTTCATGGCATTCAGTGCATTCATTCTATTCTTATCTTCCAAAATAGATTCCGAGGAAATACCAAATATGGAGAAGAGGTCTTGGTTTTCACCTGCGTGTACCTTCATTACATGACTTGTCAGCACATCTCGATTGGCTGCAATAAAGCCACAGAAATTGCACTTAAACGAACTTGAACCACCTAGAGGTGATGTCATTTCTTCAGACTTCAAACCAAAGCCAGGTAGACCCGGAAGCTGGGTGTTGAATCTAGGACCTAAGCCTAAAGGACTAGGAAGGCCGTTTGGGAGACCATGAAGCATAGGCCAGAAAGGCGACATCATTCCAGGCAGTCCTGGCATCGGTCCAGGAAGGGACGGATGCATCTGAGGGAAACTCGGTCCCATGCCATCTAATTTATCCTTCCTTGGGCCTCTTGGTCCCCGTGGTGGTCCCCTCTTAGCCAGGAGGGAGAGGCCAGAGGCAGTGGCATCAACGCCCTGCGGCAGACTGCCGTCTGAGTTGAGGACAGCAGCTGGCTTGTGATTGTACTTGCGTAGATGCAGCTTCAAGCTATGGCAATATTTGGTGGCATACGTGCAGTCTGCACATCTGAAAAACAATAGAACCAGTCTTAGTAACTTTTACTCCATGAATATTCATGTAAGAAATGACATAATGAACTTTAACCCTTTCCCTGTTCTGTATTCAGCCCAAATTTCAAAACCTACTGAATATTCATTAACAAAATAATTATAAAGAAATATGGAAGGTGGAACATTGTAGATATTTTAGAAAGCAAAGAAACAGATCTTTCAAATTCTATTAGCAAACAGAGCAGACCCTGATCAGACGGCTCCTCTAGGAGCCGTCTGATCTGGGTCTACTCTGTTTGCAAATGCGTGAAAACACGTTTATATGAGGGAAAGGGTTAACAAAATTATTATTTTTTCTTTATAATGGCACATGAGCACAGGAAATTTTGGCAATGGCAGAAACTGTCGAATCATATCTATACCATTACATAATCAAACAGAGCAGACCCTGATCAGATAAGTCAATACAGGAGCCGTCTGATCTGGGTATATATTCTACTGTTTGCGAAGGCATGGGAAAGGCATATTTATTTATGGGTTGAACGGTCAACCCTTAACCCTTTACAAACTGAGAAGACCCAGATCAGATGGCTGTCAATAAATCAACAAGAAATTGCATAATAATAAGTTGTTGTTTTTTTATCAGTTCTTTCCAGAAACAGATTCCAAGACATAGCTCTAGATAAATGCATTTCTCCATCAAACCCTATTTCAGGCGGAGAAATAAAGGAGACACTTTTATAAAAAAAATTGTTTTTTTAACCCTTTGAATGTGGTAAACAAGTGCATACCATGTAGACCCAGATCACTGGGCTCCTAGAGAATCCCACTGATCAGGGTCTGCACCGTTTGTCATTCAAAATTCTCTCGCAAAATTTTACTCTTCCATACTGTATGGACTCTACTAATAAACCATGATGGACTTCTCTACTTTGGAAATTCAGGGTTGAAAGGTTAATTTATGTCCTCTATCTATGTAACTTCTTTATTTCTCCATTAAACCCTATGTTGTGACCATTCTTTAGAATTGTCTCTTTGAGACGATTCTAAAGAGTGGTCACAACATAGGGTTTGGTGGAGAAATGATGATTTTAGTATTTGAGTATACACTTTTATCTGTTGCTCTGGAAGATTAATATTCCGGGTAAAAACAGTGTAAATATTTACCTGTATTGGTATACGTTTGTATGTGACTTCATGTGGGAGTTAAGCATGGATTTATTCACGCAGGCATAGTTGCATTTAGGACACTTGAACGGTTTGGAGCCAAAGTGGTTACGAAGATGGTATTCTAGATGATGCTTGTACTCCGTTACAAACGGGCAACGCGGACATTGCAAGAGTTTGTCCTCCTTGATATGGGTGCGTGAATGAGTCCAGAACTCGATCTGAAATAAACAAAATAAAACAATATAATATTATAATGGTCCCATTAACCCTTTTTTCTGCCGATATGGGTCTACTCTGTAAAGGCATGAAAAGACATTCGTATGCGAAAGTGATAACCCAGTTAACCTATTCTTCGTAATTTTTCGTCTGCAACAATTGTCGTCTGCTCCAATTCTTAAAATAAACTTTCTCTCATTTCATTGCTAAAATATGGTCAAGCTGACAAACAGTTTGGATCCTGATGAGACGCCGCATTGATTTTCTCCTATGCTCTTTATTTATCACAATGGTTTCAACACTACACAATTCTAAAATTTCCTTTCTTCTAGTTAATGCTCCTTTTCGGTGGATTTATTCAAAGACGTTTGGTCTAAAAATAGAGTATGAGGTAATGAGTTAACCCATTCCCTCATAATGTTTAGACTCATCCTTTTTTAATAAATATACCGAAGAGGAGCATTTACTAGAGAAAAAGAAAATTTTAGAATTGTGTAGTGTTGAAAACTGTTGTGATAAATACAGCATTTGCTCCATAGGAGAAAATAAGAGTCTCAAACAAGAGCCGCGCATGGCGCCAACGCTCGTCTGATTTTCAGCTTGTCCTCTGCACACATTTCCCCTCAAAGAGATCAACCAACGTATGAAGTTTCATGTTGATACCTCTTATACTTTTTGATTAATCAGCTACATTAAAGTTTTTGCATGCCGCTGACGACGCAAACGCCTATGACGATGCCTATGACCCAGTGATCACAATAGCTCGACTTTTTTCTTCTTTTACAGAGATGCCTAAAGGCGTCAATATGAGGGAATGAAGCATGAAAAAGTGTTTATAATTCATATGAACACTATCATCCATAGATACAGTAAAACATCTCTATAATGGCCACTAAAGTGTGTTAATTAATTGGTATTTAGGACAGGTGGCTGCTTAAAGCAAGGTGAAAGTAAAACAGAACGCTCCTATAGGAGCGTTCTGTTTTACTTTCACCTTGCTTTAAGCAGCCACCTGCCTTTCACACAAAAATACTTGATGTAATTTAGTGGCAGTTATAGAGAAGTTTTACTGTATGCATTTTTACACCTTTGCAAACAGAGTAGACCAACATCTGATTGCTTCTAAAGAAGGCTCTTCTCTGTTTGTTTACAGAATATATTAAATTTGATTAATTTTCTGATCTGGTAAAAAAAATCCTGTAGTAATATACCATTTATTTTTTTAAACCTGTGCAATTAATATTCATATAGTTAAATACTGACCTTGTCTGTTGTGGAATATTCACACTGCTTGCAACGGAATATCTTTGGACGACCTGGCATGGTGCGTGTCCCAAATCCGTCAGTGTCTTCTGTATGGAAATCCTTGATGTGACGCTTCAGACGGCCTTCTGTCCTCGACTTGTAATCACAGTGTGGGCAAACATGCTCAAAATGAACAGTCATATGCTGGTCAAACTCTTTCTGCGTAGTTCCTGAGAAAAAAGAATCCATGAGATACATATTAACGCTTATTTATACAGTAAAACCTCTCAATAACGGCAAAACCATTATGTTAATAAGCAGCCACCTGCTTTTAACACAAAATACTTGATGTCATTTAGTGGCCGTTAAAGAGAGCTTTTACTGTAATTATTTACCCTTGCAATGGCTTAAATCAAGAGGATTTTGATGGACAAACAGTGCAGATCCTGATCATAAGACTCTGATCTGGGTCTATACTGTTTACAAATGACACTGCCTTAACCCCATGAATATTAATGTAAGAAATAACGACATCACAATTATTAGTTAGATTATTTGTGGTTTAAAAAAATTATAAAACAACACATTGACAAAGGAGTTTTTACCATTTCAGATACTGTAGAACAATATTTTTATTATATCATAAGCAAAAGTGTTAACCTTTTATTACATAAATATGCCTTTCTACGCTTTGGCAAACAGAATAGACCCCGATCAGATAGATCCTACAGCTAGCTAGGAGTTGTCTAATCTCGATCTACTCTATTTGCTAAGACAGAAGACATAGAATTTATGGAGTAAACAGTTTAATGCTGAATTTTCAATTCTAGAAAACACTGTAACATGCATCATACAAATGGAATTTTTTTTTAAACAATTATCACCAGTTAGAGACTAATTGTTTTCTCTATCGTTCCTATGAAAAATATCAACCCACATAAAGGTAGAAAAACATATTGTTATGTCAATCTTTGAAAAAAATGAAAACAGCTGAAACACCGAGTTACTTGAATCTCATCAGTATCTAAAATATTTGATAACGCAAACAGTGTGGATCCAGATCAATCACCAATCCAAATGTCCAGATATGTCAATTAACCCATTCCCACTTAGGCTATTTTTAGACCCAACCTCTTTGAATAAATCTACCAAAAAGGAGCATAAACTAGAGAAAAGGAAAATTTTAAAATTTTGTAGTTTGAAACCACTGTGATAAATAGAGCATTTGCTCCCATAGGAGCAAATGCTCTATTTATCAGAATGGTTTCACAAAGTGACTTTTCCATGAGCATCAAAAGGTGTCAATATGCGGGAATGGGTTAAAACATTTTCATTTTTTCAGCAATAATTTAACTCCTTCATTTCTCCACTAAACCCTATGTTGTGTCCTTAAATTTGCTCAAGTCGATTCTAAAGAGTGGTCACAATATAAGGTTTTGGTGGGAAAATGACAATTTTAGTGTCTGACTGCAGACAACATTACTCAACCCTTTCCCTCATGAATATTTATGTAAGGAATAATGACATAATGAATATTAATTAGCTGAATTTTTTAAAATCGTAAGTGAATACAGGATTCTTAATTTGTCTATGGCAGAAACTATAGAATCAGATCTATAATAATATAAAATACCGGTATTTACCAGCGGTATTTAACACCCCCCCTATTTACTGCCCAACCCTGATAATAAGCAAACAGAGCAGACCCCCATCAGATGGCTAATGAAAACATATAAATATAACAATTATGGCGGAAAATTCATGTGTTATATTGAAAAAAATAAACTACATGTAATTAGTTTTCATGATGTCATTTATTTTTTACATCAATATTTATGGAGTATATTATAAGGTTAAGACTACCAGTGGTAACTTGCCCATAACCCTCTATCTGTCCTGTCTTTATTCCAAATTTCAATACCTGATCTGGATCTACTCTGTTTTCAAATGCGTGAAAAGATGTTTATATGAGGGAAAGGGTTACGGCTATTCATTATTGACACAAGACCTAATACTCTTTTTAAAAACACGGTGTCTGCATGGATGTCAACCATTTTGAATCCTGATGAGACATCGAGTGTCTATAATATTTGCAAAAGAATTCACAAATTTCGGTTAACGTTTGACTCTTAAAATGCTGGACACGGATGCACTGGCATCTGCAAATGGTTTAGACCTTCTTACAGGAGCCCTCTGATCAGGGTCTGCTCTATTTTTCGTTCAAAATCATCCATCAAATTTAATCGTGAATTGACTCTACCATTAGTTTCTTAGCCCTTTCCCTCATATAAACATGTTTTCACGCATTTGCAAACAGAGCAGACCTAGATCAGACGGAGCCGTCTGATCAGGGTCTGCTCTGTTTGCCATTGGATTTTGATTTCTTTAGATTCTAAATTGGTTACAATGTTCCACCTTCCATTATAACTATTTTGTCCATGAATATGCAGTAGGTATTGAAATTTGAAATAAACACAAAACAGGGAAAGGGTTAACCCTTACAGTGTGGGACATGAGTAGCAAAGGTCCTTTGCAAACAGTATAGACCCAGATGAGAGGGCTCATCAGGGTCTGCACTGTTTGTCATGTCACTTGTCTTTAGAAAAAAAACACATAAATATGCACCATAAGCTTGACCTGTTTGTATTATGGAATCGGATAGTCCATTTGAAAATTCAGCATTGAAAGGGGTTTAAAAGCTAATATATGATCCCACAGGCACCGGTAAACAAAGCTTTCACCTGTAAAACCAGGCTCATAAATCGTAAGAAAAACGTTTCATTTTGTACATGTACAAACAGAGCAAATAGCTTCTCTTGACCCTAGGCCTTTCCCTCCATAAACGCTTTTTCACACCTTTGAAAACTGAGCAGACCCAGATCAGACAAATCCTGTAGGAGACCTCTGATCAGGGTCTTTTGCGTCTGCTTGTGGAATAAAACAGACCTCAGTTTCTGCCACAAGCCAAAATTTCAAGTGTTCATGTGCCGTTATAAAAATTAATCAGATGATCAGGTTCTTCTCTGCTTGAAAAGGTGTGAACCCTTTACTCCATGAATATTTATGTAACAAATAATGACATTATGAATATTAATGAGATTAACCCTTCGCTTGCTATTCACGTCAATATACCTACCTGTAAATAGTGAAGACCCAGATGAGACAGCTCCTGCAGGAGCTGTCTCATCAGGGTCTGCACTATTTACAAGTTGATTGTGCAACCAGTGCACTCCACAGCAGTGATTGCACAGCGCAATACTTGTACACAGTGAAGATATATGTAATTATACAACAGGGCATGGGTAAAGGAGAAATGTATATTAAAATTCAGCAAGCGAAGGGTTAACTATTATAATAGCACATGGATACAGGAAGTTTTGGCCATGACAGAAAATATAGAATAACATTTATATTATATCATAAGCAAACAGAGCAGACCCTGATCAGATGGTTCCTACAGGAGCCATCTGATCTGGGTCTACTCTGTTTGCAAAGGTGTATTTATGGAGTTAAGCATTAAACATCTCTAGCTATGACGATTAACCCTCTCCATCATATAAACATGTTTCACGCATTTGCAAACAGTGTAGACCCAGATCAGACAGCTCCTATAGAGCCATCTGATCAGGGTCTGCTTCATTTTCTGCAAAGGCACGTAAAGGGGTTTGTATGAAGGGAAGGGTTAATAGATAGATAATAATGGATGGACTGAAAGTGACAAATCTTGAATGTCTCCTTATTCCACCTTGTAGAGATGGGGGCCAAGAAAAAAAATGCAAGGTTGAAGATTAGCACCTTGTCTTAATAAAACCTGCATTTAATTAACCATCACAACAGCTTATTAATGATTCTGTCACAAAAGGAGATTTTTTCTACCAAAATGGTCACCATTTTTATCAAACTGGACAGGCAAATGCCAGGTCAGGTTGTTGTTTTAGTGGTCACTTTGACACTGACAATTAATTTGGACCTTTAACCAACTAGGCAAAATAATTTGAAAAGAAGCTGTTTACATTCAGGTAGAATAAAAAGACCATCGAGCAAAATAACAAATATTTATAAGTACATCTTGATTAAAACTCATCATTTTCGGAGCATTTTCGAACAGTACCGGAAATAAAATCAGTTTAGAATTTCAGTTACAAAGATTTTTGAAGACATTTCTTGTATATGGGTCAATGGTACACTACCCCTAACGTTCATCATTTTTCACTTTCTTCAGTTGGCAGGTTCAACGCTTTACTCCATAGATACACATTTTAACCCTTTCCCTCATATAAATGTGTTTTCACGCATCTGCAAACAGAGTAGACCCAGATCAGAAGGCTCCTAGAGGAGCCGTCTGATCAGGGTCTGCTGTGTTTGCTAAAATAATTTGATAGATCTGTTTCTATTCTTTCTGAAATGGCTACAATGTTTCACCTATCATATTTCATTGTAACTAATTTGTCCATGAATATTCAGTAGGTAATGAAATTTGTAATAAACATAGAACAGGGAATGTTTGCAAACAAAGTACACCAAATAAGTCGGCTCCAGTAGGAGCCATCTGATCACGGTCTGCACTGTTTGCTAGTATGAAATTATTATAGATCTGAGTCTGCAGTTTCCTCAAATATAACACATCCACGTATACATATACATATACAGTTATAAAAATTCTTCATCTAATAAATATTCATGACGTCATTATTACTTAACCCTTTACTCCATAAACACACTTTTCTATGCCTTTGCAAACAGAGCAGACCCAGATCAGACAGATCCTATAGGAGCCGTCTGATCAGGGTCTCCTCTGTTTGCTTATGATATAATATAGATGTGATTATATTGTTTCTGCTATGGCCAAAATTTAAGTTCCTGTGTCCATGTGCTATTATAACCTCATTATCTAATTGATATTCAATATGTCACCATTTCTTACATGAATATTCATGGAGAAAAGAGTTAATTGAATATTGAACAGGGAAAGGGTTAATAACCCTGGGTTATAGCTCAAATGAAGACTAGATCCGACTTGTACACAACCTATTGTTCCTGAGGTTGATTTTCAATAACCATTCTGCGTTGGCATGGACTCATCTTTGTTACTAAATATAGAATCTTGCCACTTGCCAGCATTGCAAAGATGAAGCAAATTTCAGACTAATTTCAAAATATCCAAGTTGAGCGAATCAGTAATGTGACAAAAAGAATCGGACACTTGCTTAACCCTTTCTTCCATAGGCTATTTTTAGACCCAATCTCTTTGAATGAATCTACCCAAAAGGAGCAGTTACTAGAGAAAAGTAAAATTTTTAGAATTTTGTAGTTTGAAACCATTGTGATAAATAGAGCATTTGCTCCTATAGGAGCAAATGCTCTATTCATCACAATGGTTTCAAGAAGTGGTTATTACAGAGGTGTAGAAAGGCGTATTTATGGAGGAAAGGGTTAAGACCATATATAATGGCATTCATAATTTGATATTACTGAACACAACATACCTGAGAAACTGCACAAATGACAGAAGTACAGGCCCTCCCTAACATTTGCTGTCAGTGCATAGGAGTCCTGATCCTCAAACGACCTGTCTAGTGACCTTGGGGTCCCATGACCTTGACCTTTATATGGTGTGTACGGTGACTTTGACAAGCGACTCGTATCTGGACTAGTAGGTGGACTAGAGTTATTAGATGGCAAAGATGAAATATCCAGTCGGCTGGAGTCCGCAGGAAGTGAAAATCGGCGACGCGCGTCTTCGCCAAAGGTTGGACTCAAATGATGATACCGGTCCTTAATTTGCGATGACTCCAGTGAATACCTCAATCGAGCTTCTTCTGCGCTGAATGGTGAGCTAAACTGCCCGATGCTACTTGGCAGTCTTTGTGATATATCAATATTTCGTCTGTCTTGGTAATCGCTGCCTGGAGGACTCCGACGATTTAGATCCTCCTGTTCACTTTCTATGTCTGACGGATTAGAATTTTCTGTACTGTGATACTTATAATTGTACAAGTCTTCATCATGATATGAGGTTTTTAGTTTGTCTCTGTCACATTCGCTTTTTTCTACTGGAGTTGCCTCCCTTGTTGGAGAACTCTCAAAGCCATTACGCTGAATTTCATTTTGAGGTATACGGTTGTCGGACACAACTGGCTCAGCCAGACCTCTGGATTGTGCTGATATTGCGTCACTTCTGTAAAAGAAAAGAAAACACGATTAAGTCTGACAGTCATGTGATATAAATATGCTAGACCCTTTGCTTCAGTAAGGTTCAGGTCAGAACAACTGAATGTTCGTAATTGCAGTATGAACAAGGGATTTTTTTTACCATAGTAAACACTGCAGAATCAGATGATCCAGATCTATATTATTTCTTAACCCATTCCCTCATAGGCTATTTTTAGATCAAACCTCTTTGAATACACCTACCAAAAAGGAGCAGTGTTCTGCCAACGGTTATTCCTATATGGGACAATTGTCCCACCTAGCAGAAAAAATAGAGGACATTTCTAAAACCAGTGGGACTTGTCTTTGGAAAACATTGTAGGAAAAGGAGAAATTGCTCATAATGAGCAATTTCTCCTTTTCCCACAATGTTTTCTACCCTATAATAGTAATTTAAATTCACAAGTATCACGTTTTATTTTGTCGTCTGAAGATTCTTTAAATTTGGAATAGTCTTAATTGTGACATTTGGTAATGGGTTTTAAACTCAGAAATTAATTTTGGATGGGACAAAAATCCCATCTGAGTGTTTTTCAGGGGGACATTTTCAATTTTTATGGGACAATGTCTCAGAATCTCCCCCTTGGCAGAACACTGAAGGAGCATAAATTAGAGAAAAGGAAAATTTTAGAAATTTGTAGTTTGAAACCATTGTGATGAATAGAGCATTTGCTCCTATAGGAGGCTTAGGAGCAAATGCTCTATTTATCACAAGGGTTTCAATAGGTGATAGGGTTAAGTGGCAATTCATTTATTAAACATAGGAGTCTTAAAAAGCAGCTCTTATGGGAGCTTTCTGCATTACGTTTGACCTGCATTAAGCTACCATCTGCCTTGATGGCCACTTAACCCTTTCCATTTCAAGCATTTGCAAACAGAGTAGACCCAGATCCTGTAGGAGCTGTCTGATCATGGTCTGCTAGAGGTTTGCTTTTGACGATATAGATCTGCATGATCATCAGATTCTTCAGATTTAGTCAAAGCAAAAAAAACAAACTAGAAAAGTTTACATTATAAAACTACTGCTAATAAATATTCATGTTTTCACTGTTTCTTACATGAATATTGAACAGGGAAAGGGTTAACCCTTTCCCTGTTCTATATTTAGTCCAAATTTCAATATCTACTGAATATTCATGGGAAAAGAGTTATAATGAAATATGGAAGGTGCACTTTTGTAGCGTTTTTAGAAGGTAAAGAAACAGATGTATCAGTTTCAATTAGCAAACAGAGTAGACCCTGATCAGACGGCTCAGACATTTAAGAAAGCAAAGAAACAGATGTATCAGTTTCAATTAGCAAACAGAGTAGACCCTGATCAGACGGCTCCTCTAGGAGCCGTCTGATCTGGGTCTACTCTGTTTGCAAATGCGTGAAAACACGTTTATATGAGGGAAAGGGTTAAGCCAGGTATCACTGTAAAGAAAAATTGTTTCAGCTTATCCATATTTCTTGACAACTCATTAGAAGTGCCTCCATCTTTTAACCCTTTCCCTGTTCTGTATTTAAGCCAAATTTCAATACCTACTGAATCTTCATTAACAAAATAGTTATTCAGAAATATGGCAGGTAGAACATTTCAGACATTTTAGAAAGTAAAGAAACAGATCTATTAAATTCTATCAGCAAACAGAGCAGACCCTGATCAGACGGCTCCTCTAGGAGCCGTCTGATCTGGGTCTACTCTGTTTGCAAATGCGTGAAAACACGTTTATATGAGGGAAAGGGTTAAGCCAGGTATCACTGTAAAGAAAAATTGTTTCAGCTTATCCATATTTCTTGACAACTCATTAGAAGTGCCTCCATCTTTTAACCCTTTCCCTGTTCTGTATTTAAGCCAAATTTCAATACCTACTGAATCTTCATTAACAAAATAGTTATACAGAAATATGGCAGGTGGAACATTTCAGACATTTAAGAAAGCAAAGAAATAGATCTATCAAATACTATTACCAAACAGAGCAGACCCAGATCAGACGGCTCCTCGAGGAGCCGTCTGATCTGGATCTACTCTGTTTGCAAATGCGTGAAAACATGTTTGTATGAGGGAAAGGGTTAACCCTTTACTCCATGAATATTCACATGAGAAATAATGATGTCACGAATATTAATTAGATTCATTTTTATAATGGCATATATGGACACAGGAAAAGTTGGCGATGACAGTAAAACTGTAGAATCATATCGACATTATTTCATAAGCAAACAGAGAAGACCCTGATCAGACGGCTCCTATAGGAGCCGTCTGATCTGGGTCTACTCTGTTTGCAAAGGTGTAGAAAAGCGTGTTAATGGAGAAAAGGGTTAAATTATTCAAATAAGTAGTCATAACAGGATTTGGTGATAAAATTTAAAAAAATTGTTTCATCACATCTATAGTCCTAAGCAATACAGCCATTCTTACACAATCAACCTGATTTTCATATCCAAAAAAGAAGAAGAAGAAATTTGTACGTCATTCACGTCCAACAAAACCTTTCCAAGAGTAACACAAAAAACCCTCCCCTTGTTATTCATGTGCTCATACATGACACACACCTAAATTGATTAAAAAGGTCACAAAGTTTACTCAAAGGTTTTATCGCAAATGTCCAGCGATAAAAAAATGTTTGTTTGGTTTTATCAAAGAGGATAGGTCACTTATATTGACTACAAGGACTAACCTCGCCCCCTTAACTTGTAGTTTTCGTCCACTTGAAAACCATGTAGACATATGATAGTACATTGAAACGTCTGAGTATAACTTATATATATAAATACAGAACTGAAACGCAGAACAAACAGCTCCTGAAAAACAGTCACCATTAAAGTAAAAGCAAATTACATGACAATAGAATGAACGGGATTCATCATGACACCTTTACGTTTTTATCAGCAAGTTACAAGGTTTAAAAACATTTCTTTCCGAAACACCATATCAGATCTCTGCCACAAATAGCTGGATTTTCTATCTCAATGTCAATATTTTTCTCTTTTAAATGGACATAGAAACTCAAGAATTTAAATTTGGTCAGTTCCGAAGGATCAAATTGTGATGGGTACATCTTAATGTACTGACTCATAATTTACAGTGTTTCGCCCATTCCTTCATTATTTTTAGCCCTAACCTCTTTGAATATATCTACAGAAAAGGGGCATTTAGTACAAATAAAGGAAAATTTTGAATATGTAGCTTAGAAACCATTGTGATAAACAGAGCATTTGCTCCAATGGAGCAAATGCTCTATTTATCACAATAGTTTAAAAAAAAAAAGACTTTTAGTTACAGAGGCGTCAAAAGGCATCAATATAAGGGAATGTGTAAAGTCAAACACTGAATAAAATACTATAAACTGTAAGGTGTATGCAGGAATATTTTGATACGTCGTTTAACCCTTTCCCTCATATAAACGTGTTTTCACGCATTTGCAAACAGAGTAGACCCAGATCAGACGGCTCCTATAGGAGCCGTCTGATCAGGGTCTACTCTGTTTGCTAATAAAATTTGAATGATCGGTTTCTTTACTTTCTAAAATGTCTACACTGTTCCACCGTCCATATTTCTTTATAACTATTTTGTTAATTAATATTCAATAGGTATTGAAATTTGACCTAAATACAGAACAGGGAACCAGGGTTAACCTTTTATCTAATGAATATTCATGGTAATAATAAAGATATAATGAATAATAAATAAGACGCATTTTTATTACTGCATAATTTTGAACAAGAAATCTTCTGGACATTCCAGAAGCTGTATAATCAGATCTGTATCATTTCAGAAGCAAACAAAAGCAGCTTCTACAGGAACTATCTGATCTGGGTCTACACTGTTTTCTACAGGAACTATCTGATCTGGGTCTACACTGTTTGCTACAGGAACTATCTGATCTGGGTCTACACTGTTATCTACAGGAACTATCTGATCTGGGTCTACACTGTTTTATACAGGAACTATCTGATCTGGGTCTACACTGTTTTCTACAGGAACTATCTGATCTGGTTCTACACTGTTTTCTACAGGAACTATCTGATCTGGGTCTACACTGTTTTCTACAGGAACTATCTGATCTGGGTCTACACAGGAACTATCTGATATTGGTCTACACTGTTTTCTACAGGAACTATCTGAAACATTGTGATAAAAAGAGCATTTGCTCCTATAGCAGCAAATGCTCTATTTATCACAATGGTTTCAAGAAGTAGTTATTACAGCGGCGTGGAAAGGCGTATTTATGGAGGAAAGGGTTAACTTAATCCTTTCCTTCATAAAACCCTTTTTCATGCATTTGCAAACAGAGCCTTTAGGAGCTGTCTGATCAGGGTCTGCTATGTTTGCTTTTGCCATGCTTCACATCTGATTCTACAGTTTTTGTCAAAGCAAACTGTTTCCCTGGAAAAGGTTACATTATAGAAACAGCTATAAATTTTCCATGATGTCCGATTATTTCTTACATGAATAATAAACAAGGACGTTTTATGGAAACAGCATATTAGGAACAAAATTCCATATTATGAAAATATACAAACAACATCTATACTTGTTAAAGTATATACGTCAGCCACCTATCCTGTGACAAATGGCACTTTTCAAGTTGTATTTTCATACACGGCTCCACCCACTTAAACTATAATGATTGATATCAGTTTCTCAAATTAAAAACATGAAGAATTTTTATTGCCATGGAAAACAGCAGACGGCAATTTCTATAGGAGCCGTCTGATCTGTGTCTGCTCTGTTTGCACAGGCGTAGAAAGGGTTAAGCTTTTATCCATAAATATCAATGAGAAATTATTAGCTTAACCCTTTCCTCCATAGGCTATTTTTAGATCCAACCACTTTGAATAAATTTAATTATTTACCGAAAAGGAGCATTCACTTATTAAGAGAAAAGGAAAAATTTAGAATTTTGTAGTTTGAAACCATTGTGATTAATAGAGCATTTGCTCCTGTTGGAGCAAATGCTCTATTTATCACAATGGTTTCATAAAGTGACTTTTACAGAGGTGTAGAAAGGTGTATTTATGGAGGAAAGGGTTAAATTTTATAATGGCATATGAACAGACATAATTCCTAATTCCATAAGTGTAGAACAGAGCAAGTCATTATCAGATGGCTTCAACAAAATGCTTTCTGATCTTGGTCTACTGTGTTTGCAAAGGTGTTCAAATGTGAATAATTAAATAGAGTAAAAGCTTGTACATAAAAATAAATCTTTGCCCCAATAACTCACCCCAGCCTCTTCAACCGGACCCGTGTTTGTTACACTCCTATTTTCCCCCCGATTTTCAGTCACAAACAACACTAGTACTAATCTTGCAGCATACCACTTACACCCCTTATATATTTTTCTGTCTTCACAAATTAAACTCACTATAAAATACAACCCTTGTCAAGCACCACTCAAGGAGTTCAATTTTTTTTCTATCTCAACTTCTGACCTCGATTTTGTTATCTTGTTTTTTTCTCCTATTTTAGCATTTCATAAATAACACCCACATCATTGAGAAAACTGCCACATTAAACCTCCAAATATTTGGTCCCGTATTCTCACCTGTTATGGCCATTTTTTTTATTTACATACCCTTCTATTCAAGCCTTTGCATGAGAATATAAAAAATTTTATACCCTTGAATAGAATTTTTGTGTGGCAAAAAAACATTAAACGCTTGATTTCATCCAAATTAAACCCCCATACAAACATTTTTTGTTGTATGTCAAAATTCTTTTGTGTATCAAGAAATATATACGGCCGTTTCCGCCTGTGTTTGGTCATTGTACTTATCAAATATAAATCCAGACGTACATTCTGATCAGTATTAACAAAACGAACAATATGGTTTTTTCGTGAATAAAATCCCCTTGATATAATCTTTCAGATAAATAAATGATAAAATGACACGACTGCATGTACAATATTTGTAAATAAATATAGTATGGAAGATATAAACTATGTTAACCTATTACTCCACAGACAAGGTCCAACTTGTACATGATGGGGGGGGGGGCATAAAATTATAACCCATTCCTCCATAAATACGCCTTTTTACACCTCTGTAACTCTGTAAAAATAACCTATTTTTTAAACCATTGTGATAAATAGAGCATTTGCTCCTATAGGAGCAAATGCTCTATTTATCACAATGATTTCAAATTACAAAATTCATTTTTCAAACCTTTGCAAATAAGGTAGATCCAGATAAGAGTGCTCCTGTACGAGCCCTCTGATCTGGGTCTTCTCTGATTGCTTCCCCTCATGTAAACGCCTTTATCACATTTTGCAAACAGAGTAGACCCAGATCCAACGGCTCTTGTAGGAGACGACTGATCGGGGTCTACTCTGTTTGCTTAAGGAATTTTATAAATCAGATTTTAGTTTTCAACTTTGAGAAAAAACATCCCCTTTCCATGTTCCATTGTATTCATGAATATTAATGAGATGATATTATTGCGAATAAATGATAAACAGGGAAAGGGTTGTTAGCCCATTCCCGCATATTGACGCCTTTTGACGTCTCTGTAAAAGTCGAAACCATTGTGATAAATAGAGCATTTGCTCCACAGGAGCAAATGCTCTATTTATCACAATGGTTTCAAAACTACAAAATTCTGAAATTTTCCTTTTCTCCAGTTAATGCTCCTTTTTGGTAGATTTAGTCAAAGAGGTTAGGTATAAAAATAGCCTAAGTGGGAATGGGTTAATAGATAATTAATTAATAGATCTGATTCTACAGTGTCTACCAAGACCACACTTGCAATTATATAAATTCAGCTAATCAATCAATATTCATGACGGCATTATTTCTTACATGAATATTCATTAGTTAAAAAGTTAAATTCCCTACCAAGAAATATATATGTATCCAAAACTCACGCACAAAAACGATCATCTACATTCATGTTATTCAAGAAACAGCCAAATGCAATCAAATTTTTAAAAAATCTTTGTCAAATTACCGGTATCTCATTACCAATCTTATCCATTGTCTTCGTTAACCCTTTCCTGTTCAATATTCATGTACGAAACAATAACATCATGAATATTAATCAGATTAATTGTTGAAGTGACAAATTAGCACAGGACATTTTGGCTCAAGCAGACGCTGCAGAATCAGATCAAATAAGGAAACAGAATAGACCCAGATCAGACGGCTCCTGTAGGAGCCGTCTGATCTGGGTCTACTCTGTTTGCAAATGCGTGAAAAAGTGTCTGTATGAAGGAAACAGTTCATTAACTTCTAGTAGCATACTTATATCAACACTTCTCTTGCTGAAAAAAAAATGATGTCTGCTCGTTCTCCTACAGTTGCTGAAGGCTTTCACGGTGTTCGTTCTTCGAGAAACTATTGACTAAATGTCAAACAGCTTGGATCCTGATGAGACGTTGAGTTATGCAGCGACACATCTTGATCAAAGCTGTTTGCAAAGGCCACGCAAGATGTATTATTGCATAAGAAGGGTTAACTCTTTGCAAGCAAGCAGTTAACCCATTCCCTCATAGGCTATTTTAAGACCCAACCTCTTTGAATAAATCTACCTAAAAGGAGCATTTAATAAAGAAAAGTAAAATTTTTAAAATTTTGTAGTTTGAAACCATTGTGATAAATAGAGCATTTGCTCCTATAGGAGCAAATGCTCTATTTATCACAATGGTTTCAAGACGTGGTTATTACAGAGACGTAGAAAGGCGTATTTATGGAGGAAAGGGTTAATTTTGTGTTTCCAATGCAAACAGTTTGAGATTCCGTATCTATAGCTCCGGCCGTGTCTCATCAAGATTTTAACCTCGGGCATTCTAATTTGCATGTTTTCAAATGAAATAAAAGTAAAATATCAACTTTGAAAATATTGCAGCAGACGATAGTTTTAACAGACGACAACTACAATACTTAAAAGTATGAGAAGTATTAACCCTTCACTTGTTCATCAAGACCCGATCGAGAACTTGAAGAGTACACTCTGGATTCAGATCAGAGTTTAAGTAATTAAGCCAGCTTCTACTCAAGAACATATTTTCAGCTTTTTACTTCGATAAAAATAAAGAATATGTAAAATTATTCTGGCATTTTGAGACCTTATAATACAGTAGATGTCAGGATGATTGCAGCAAAAATGCACTTTCAAGCATTTGCAAATAGAGTAGACCAAGATCAAACGGCTCCTGTATTTAGAGCCTGTTCCACTTAGGCTATTTTTAGAACTAACCTCTTTGATTAAATCTACCAAAAAGGAGCATTAACTAGAGAAACGGAAATTTTCAGAGTTGTGTAGTTTTGAAACCATTGTGATAAATGGAGCATTTGCTCCTGTGGAGCAAATGCTCTATTTATCACAATGGTTTCATAGAGTGACTTTTACAGAAGCGTCAAAAGGCGTCAATATGCGGGAATGGGTTAAATAGATCAGGGAAAGGGTTAACCCTTTGGATGCATCAAAACGAGTGTACTGTTATTTGCACACAGTATAGACCCATTTGAGAAGGGTCGTACAGGCAATATAATTAGTGTATGCAGTCATTCAAAATTCTCGCCTATTCATACCCTTTCATGCTGAATGGACTCTTGTTTTAACCATTTCCTCCACAAAATACACCTTTCTATGCCTTTGCAAACAGAGTAGACCCAGATCAGACGGCTCCTGTAGGAGCCGTCTGATCAGGGTCTGCTCTGTTTGCGTATGGATTTATATAGATCTGATATTCTACACTCTCCGTTACAGTCAAAATTTCCTTTGATAATTACTATGCTTTAGAATAGTTAGACTCATTAATATTCATGATGTCATTATTTGTTACATGAATATTCAAACTGTTAAATGATGATGAACTGTTGCACTTTAAGAACTCCGCATTCAATGGGTCCTAATGTAGGACAGGAGATAAGTGCTTTGTATGTACCAAAAAGAACCCAATTGTTACTATTGTGAAAAGATGGCCGGCTGCTTAAGATTAAATCTGCTGAAAAAGAGTTTTGTCTGCAGAAAATATCTGCTACTTACAGTTTTTACATTCGATAAATCTTGTGTTTCTTTTCACAAACATGATCATAGTTTCTAACAGTTGGATCCTGATGAGATGCCGAATCACTCGGCATCTCAGTTGGATTCAACCTGCTTGTAACGTAATAACGAATTTGACGGTAGTGGATGAAGGGACAGGGTTTTGTGAGATTCGTAAAAGATTGTCAAACAGATCCTGGTGTCAAACGTCACACAATAAGTGCAACATCCTTTTTAAAATCACATCAATTATGAAAATCAATAATGGGCAGTTTCCAAACATCCTGGTGATGAAAAGATTGTCTGATCTAAACTCTTTGCGAGTTTGCGCCAAAATTGAAAATAATTTGTATTGAGATTGAGAGTAACTGGGCATTTCATTAGGATCAAACTGTTTAGGAATTCTGACACTTTGGACGAAACTTTGCAAACAGTATAGATCATTTTAGTGTCAGAGCTACAGATAACGGTGCGTACTCAAATACTAAAATCGTCATTTCTCCACCAAAACCTATGTTGTGACCACTCTTTAGAATCGTCTCGAAGAGACGATTCTAAAGAGTGGTCACAATATAGGTTTTGGTGGAGAAATAAAGAAGTTATACTTGAAAATATTTCAATTTACGCATCTTATCTGGAGCACTGTAGTGTTCTGTTTGATTTTGAAATATTAACTCATTCCCTCATAGGCTATTTTTAGATCCTACCTCTTTGAATAAATCTACCCAAAAGGAGCATTAATTTGAGGAAATGAAAATTTCAGCATTTTGTCGTCTTGAAACCATTCTGATAAATAGAGCATTTGCTCCAAAGGAGCAAAATTTAATGCTCTATTTATCACAGTGGTTTCCGAAAGTGACTTTTACAGAGCTGTCAAAAGGTGTCAATATGAGGGATTGGGTTGAATATATATATATCTGATATTTATATTTTCTGCCAAGGTCAAAAATATCTTTTTTATCAAGCCACTACTTTCCTGCTTGTAAGAAATAACAGGGTTCCCACAAAACAGAAAAAATAAAATTCCCTGACTTTTCACTGACTTTTCCCTGACCGAATTTCAATTTTCCCTGACCTCATGTTAACAGTAGTTTAATTGGTGATCTATGAGCATGATCATTAAATGTTGGCCTCGGTCCTCCCCATCAGCCAATCCTTACCACCTCTCTCTTTATGATAACTGCAAATGTATATATACAGCAGTAGTGTTTTGATCATTTAAAAAAAATGTTTTTGACTTTTTCATTTTTAATTGTAACATGCAGGATGCCAAACATGTCCTAATATGCACCCAAAGTATAAAGTCTCTTGAATCTTGTCTACCTCTCTTAACCCTTTCCTCCATGAATCTTTATTAGAGACTCCATCTACTATGAATATATCATTAAGTAAAATTATTTTTAAGCAAAGTTATGAAATATTTTAGCAGTAGACTACAGTAAAAACTAAGATTTATGATATTTTTCTAATCACACAGAGAAGACCCTGATCAGGCAGCTCCTACAGGAGCTGCCTGATCTGGGTCTATTCTGTTTTCAAAGGTGATAAATTGTGTACCTATGGTGGAAATGGTTAATCTTTCAGTTTTTTCTGTGGAAGCTGAATTTTACATACAGTGTGTAAGACACTGATATAGCATGCTATTAAAATGGGGTCAAAATTTGCCCCGCCCCAGGGCCAGCTAGTTTTCTATAGAAACACATAGTGAAAACTTTGAAAATCTTCTCCTCTGATTTTCTGGTGAGCAATATAAGGGCCTTTCAGGCCCTCTTGTTTTGCAATATAATCAAAATTTTGCATCACTTGGGATGTTTTTCCCAAATTGGGAAAAATATGTCCTTTTAATGGGTCTCTGTAGACGCCAGAAAAGGGTCTGTATCTTCACTTTTTTCATAATAGCAGACCAAATATTGCTGCCCTTACAAGTGAAGACAATACAGTAGAATGTCCAATATTTAGCACCGCTGCCCTGAAGCCTGTCCTAACAAGTGAAGGCACTACTGTAGAATGCCCAATATCTAGCATTGCTGCCCTATTCTAGCACTTCTATTCAAATGGATGCTGGAGTCTTGCAGAGGTGCAAGAATTCTCCAATGATTTTGTTTTAACAGACTTCATGACAGATATACTATAAAATTTGGATGTGAAATATACAAAGCTAATCAAACATGTATAAAGATGTTCGGTTTAGTCAAAATTGAAGAAACACCCTTGGCTTTTTATTTTCATTCTTTCTCCTTTTTGACATATTTCCTCAGACCTCATCCTTTGGTTCCAAATTTCCCTGACTTTTCCCTGACTTTTGCCAAATTTCAAATTTCCCTGACTAATTAAAAAATTCCCTGACTTTTCCCTGACCTTGAAAAAAAAAAGTTTTTCCCTGACTTTTCCCTGTCCGTGGGAACCCTGAATAAATACATCATTAATATAAATTAAATATATATGACGTTTTAAATGTACATTGGAACGTCTTGACCATGGCAAAAAAACTGCAGAATCAAATCATGTGCAGGATCTGTCTGATCTGGGTCTACTCTGTGTGAAAGGTATGTTTATGGAATAAAGGGCTAATAAAAATATTATCTATAACATTACAGTAAAAACCCTCTAAACCGGACATTAAATATCGGTCTGGGTGACAGGTGGCTGCCTAATGCGGGGTGAAAGTCATGCAGAAAGCTCCTCTAGGAGCTTTCTGCATGACTTTCACTCTGCATTAAGCAGCCACCTGCCTAAAGGTATCTAAATTCTTCTCTACTAGAATTCCGGTTTAGAGAGGTTTTACTGTATTTATAAATTATTCAAGAATCTATTAATATTCATGATTATGATTGTGTTTACTATTTCCCTCTGGAATATTCGTCTTAAAATTAATGACATCATGAATATTAATTGGAAAAAAATTATAATGGCATTATATGAACACAGGATGTTTTACACATTTCCTTCAGAACGCCTCTACAAACAGAGTAGACCCAGGTCTGCTCTATTTGCTTATGAGATTATAATAGATCTGACTCTATACCAAAATATCCTGTATTCATAATTATACCATAATGAAAATTCAGCCAATAAATATTTTATGATGTCATTATTTATGACATGAATATTAAAGAGAGAAATGGTTAACTCTTTGCCCGCTATCGGCGAAACTGTGATTACTTATGCAAACAGTTTGGATCCAGATGAGACGCCGCATAATGCGGCATCTCATCAGGATCCAAACTGTTTGTCACTTTAACCATAATTTTGTAAAGAAATGAGATAAAGTTTATTTTTAGAATTGAAGCAGACGACAGTTGTTGCAGACGAAAAATTACTTAGCGTGCGATGAAAGAATATTATGGAAAATGTCAAGAGTTGCCTCCCTTAAATCTGTATTTAGTGATAAAGATTTTCTTAGAGTTTGCTCCCTTAGAGCAGAACGATTTTAAGAAGCTGCTAATAACCACATTATTTTTACAATCTAATGATATAATGTGATGAATAGTCATGTAAGGGTGCTGGAGAAATCGCCTAGTGACGAAATCGCCTACAATTAGATATATAGTAAGACTCCTTCCCCCATCAGAAATAAAAAATTAATTTAGTAATTTTATTATTACCCTTTCCACCCTGAATATTCATTAAAGAAAAAAATGGCATAGTGAATATTACAATAATTGCTATAATAGTACATGGACACAGAAATATATTTTGGCCATGGAAGAAAATGTAGTTCTAATCATATCTATAATTATTATATCATAAGTAAACAGAGCAGAACCTTGTCAGACGGTTCAAACAGGAGCAGTCTGATCTGTGTCCATCTGCCATTATATAACAGTCTAATTAACCCATTCCCGCATATGGACGCCTTTTGACGCTTCTGTAAAAGACAGTTTATGAAAGCATTGTGATAAATAGAGCATTTGCTCCACAGGAGCAAATGCTCTATTTATCACAATGGTTTCAAAACTACACAATTCTGAAAATTTCCATTTCTCTAGTTACTGCTCCTTTTTGGTAGAATTAATCAAAATGGTTGGATCTAAAAATAGTCTAAGTGGGAATGGGTTAATACTCATGTGGTCATTATTTTTATCATAAATATTCAGGGAGCAAAGGGTTAAATAAAACTAGTTTCCAAATACATGTACAATACATGAAACATACTTTACTAAACATATTTATTTATTTTATATTTCTCCGATTCTTCGTTTTAATTTTCCTTTTTTTAATTTTCATATAGAATAAAATACAAGAACTATATACTTAACATATATAATCATAATGATTTTTTTAAATGCAATGCATAAACTTTATTTATTTAAAATTTCTCCGATTCCTTCATTTTAATTTCCCCTTTGCATTTTCATATATATACATGGATTTACCCACGTTTCGGTAAATGACCAGTTCGGTAAATTGCATTTATATAGTAAATAGAATCGACGTTTCGGTAAAAACGTGATTATATATATAGTCATTATATACACAGGTATTATCATGGTTTTGTAGGTTTGGAACATTAAGTAGCTCTGTGTGATCTGGGTGCAAGCTGTGTATAGATCGGATTATTATTATTACGACTACATAGGTGCACACATCTATTAAGCATAACAATTATCAAAGGCGCGTACCATCAGCGGGTGCAAACTGGTACTACCATTTAATACAATTATTTTTAATTTCGGCGGCGTTTGCTCAATAATTAAAAGTATTTATTACGACTACTTTTAAAGAAGAGTGCGAACATCTAACAACAATTATCAATGACACGTGCCGTCAGCGGGTGCAAACATGTATTGTGTGGCGGTAAAATTATCAGTTAATAAACTGATTTAACAACAATATAGATCTAATACATAAAATTTCTAAGAACTATGACATCAATCCTGAAAAATAATGTTTTCTTAAAGGCATTTTGGAAAAATATAAGATAAGTACTATATAATGACCTTTTTACCGAAACATCGGATCGAGTTACTCTATAAATTCAATTTACCGAAACGGTCATTTACCGAAACGTCGGACACCCTATACATGTATATATATAAAATTAGACATAAAAAAATAAGGATATCTTTTGAAATTTTCAGGATGCAATTTGTTTATTTTACATTCAATGATTCTTTCATTTCAAAAATCATTTTTCATTTTTCATTAAATACCATAAAATTCATGCAATCTTTCATTTTTTAGAGTTTTCAACTATTTTTTAATTAACCCTTTCCTCCATACACATTGTCACACCTTTACAAACACAGTATATCCAGGTCAGACAGTGAGATTAGATAGTCTGCTTTTTGCTTGTAAAGTAACAATACATCTATCTGACTCTACAGTTTCTCAAAAAAAAATACTGTGATCGAAACATTCGATAATATTCATGATGTTCTAATGTTTGCATGGATATTCAACAGACAAATATTTTCCAACATGCATAAGTATTTGAATTCATTTATCAAGTGCTGTTTTAAAAGTAGTTTTCTATTTTCAACAAATTCAAAAACACATTCTCTGAAATAAAAATTTGAAAGCTTTTTTACTTAGCTTCTTTTTCTTCTTGGTATCCATAATTTCTATTATTTATTTTTTATATTTTTTTTAAATCAATTAAAAAACCCACAAACAAACGTTTTAAATCTATATTACCTTTCTGAAATCATGTTTTCCGTGTTTTTCTGTTATACAAGGCCTCACTAATGTCCACACATTTGTACCTTTGTCCACTTGTCACCTGTGTTTAAATCATTATCTCCTGGTCACTTTATATATTTGATCTTTTGTTTATCAATTAAATCCTCTTTTCCCTCAGTCCGAGCATGTACAGGTTATCTCCTGGCCAGTGAAACAAGATCTGGGCCTGATATGGTCAGCTAGAGTGGTCAGTGATAAATTGCTATCATATAATTTGTTAATTGAGACCCAGAACAAATTTAGACATCATCCACCAGAGGGGTGGAGAGTCAGAAAATAGACTGGCCCTGCATACTCTGATGACCACTGGTCATCTCTAGCTTCTGACCAATACTGACAGGCTGGTGCTCATCAATAGCAAACAGCTGGACAGGTAGTATGAAAGGTGTAAAAATTAGGGGCCATTTTCCCTTTTCTCCATGAATATTCATGTTAGAAATTATAATGCCACTATGTATATTAATTAAATTAATTTTTATAATAGCACAATCATGAACACAGGAGTTTTTGGCCATAGCAGAAACTGTAGAATTAAATCTACCCATGTATTATATCTTAAGCAAACAGAGCACGGAAAGGGTTATGTAATAGTCTGCAAAAAGGTTCATCCAGTTACAAATTGTTAAAAGTTATTTTTTAACCCTTCTCTTGCTGAATTTAAAAATACATTTCTCCTTCTTTACCCATGCCCTGTTGTATTATTACATATATCTTCACTGTGTACAAGTATTTCGCTGTGAAATCAACTTGTAAATAGTGCAGACCCTGATGAGACAGCTCCTGCAGGAGCTGTCTCATCTGGGTCTTCACTATTTACAGGTAGGTATATTGACGTGAATAGCAAGCGAAGGGTTAAGAAAGTAAAATAGGTTTGGCTAATGGAGCACCTACAACTTGAGGGTCAGAGGGCCAGTCTATCAAGGGCAAGGTGTCATAACCAAACAAGCCAACCTGTCACATCCACTGTAACCTTGACACCAGCGAAATACACCAAATGGCATTTCCCCAAAAGAAAAATAGTTTGTATCCAGATCTTTCCTTCTCATGCTAAGCATGATTTGACTGGCCAACAGCTTGGACCCGGATGAGACACCAAGCTACCTGTCGGAATCATTGTTCAGCATTTTGACACACAGAATCCATGCTCAGCGACTGACACTCAATTTACCCTTTCCCTGTTCTATGTTCAGAGCTCCAGATAAGATGCGTAAATCAAAATATTTTCAAGTATAACTTCTTTGTTTCTCCAACAAACCCTATATTGTGACCACTCTTTAGAATCGTCTCTTCGAGATGATTCTAAAGAGTGGTCACCACACAGGGTTTGGTGGAGAAATGACGATTTTAGTATTTGAGTATGCACCGTTATCTGTGACTCTGTATGTTTATTCTAAAATGCAATACCTACTGAATATTCATAGTCAAAATAATTTTAATGAAACATAGAAGGTGCACCATAATGTAGTCATTTAACTAAATGAACAGTTCTATTAAATTCCATTAAGCAAATAGAGCAGACCCTGATCTGGATCTACTCTGTTTGCAAATGTGTGAAAAGGTGTTTATATGAAGGAAAAAATCCTATATCATCTTTTTTGCAAATAGAGTTTATCAAACTTTTTTGTATCCATAATTTCTATCATTTGTTTTCTTTAACCCTTTCCTCCATAGACTATTTTTAAATTCAACCACTTTGAATTAATCTACCAAAAAGGAGCATTAACTAGAGAAAAGTAAAATTTTCGAATTTTGTAGTTTGAAACCATTGTGATAAATAGTTTCATCACAATGGTTGTGATATCACAATGGTTTCAAGAAGTGGTTATTACAGAGGAGTAGAAAAGCGTATTTATGGAGGAAAGCGTTAACAGGAATATTCAAGAGAGAAAGAGTAAACAGTTTCATAGACAATTTGAATAAATTCAATGTAAGTAAAAATCTCAGCAGACTTCACAATTTTCCAGCATTGAACAATTTACATCTATAACTCTTTTTAATATAATGCGAAAAAGAAAATCTTCAAATTTTCTGGCACTTTTTTTTAACCTCATTTTTTTGCACAGCAAGATTATTCTGTATATAATGTCTGTTATGCTTTAAATGAGTGATTTAAAAAAGAATTAAAAATATATATACATATATTAATTATTGACATAAATATATTGTACATATTATATTTTTCTTTAATTTCTTTTTTTTTTTTTTTGGCCATCAAAGTATGATTATTCATTAACTTAATTAATAATCCAATCTATATACATGTAATTACATAAGCAAACAGAGCAGGCCCTGATCAGATTATAGGATCTGATTTGGGTCTACTCTGTTTGCAAAATCATTAAATAGTGTATCCATGGAATAAATAGCTCATTAACCCATTCCCTCATAGGCTATTTTCATATCCAACCACTTTGAATAAATCTACCGAAAAGGAGCATTAACTAGAGAAAAGGAAACTTTTAGAATTTTATAATTTGAAACCATTGTGATATATAGAGCATTTGCTCCTATTGGAGCAAATGCTGTATTTATCGCAATGATTTCATAAAGTGACTTTCATAGAGGGGTTAAGCAGCCACCATCGGATAAGCAAGGCTATTAGTCATAGAGTACTAAAGGGTCAGAAAAGATTGTTTCATTTTCAACATTTTCGGTACATGTAGACCTTTCAGTGGACTAATTCTTTATCTACAAAATGACCATGGCTGTCCATCATGCCCTTTATCTTTCGTGACACAAAGATTTAACCTCTAGCTGTTCTATAAAAACAAAGTCCAGTTGGCTAGTTACAGCTACAAGATAATGTTACATAATGGAGCAAATTACCATGTAATCTTGAAGCTATAAAAGTGCCAAAGTTCATGGCAAATACACCAAGATAGTCCATAAAACAATCCTATACTATGAGCTTAAATGTCATAAAACACAGATACTTCCAATAAAACCTATAATATTTAAACCTATTCGATTTTAACCCTAATTACTCCATGAATATTCATGTAAGAAATAATGACATCATGAATGTTAGTTAGATCGTTATAACAGCACATTGACAGTAAGGAATGTTTGGCCATGGCAGAAACTGTAGAATCAGATCTATATCATACCATAAGCTAACAGAGCAGACCCTGATCAGATGGCTCCTATAGGAGCCGTCTGATCAGGGTCTACTCTGTTTGCAAATGCATGAAAACACGTTTATATGAGGGAAGGGTTAAAACCATTAATATTTAAACCTATTTGATTTTAACCCTTTACTCCATGAATATCCATATAAGAAATAATGACATTGTGAATATGTATTATATCAATTTTTATAATGGCATATGGACACGGGGAATTTTTGGTCACAACAGAAACTGTAGAATCAGATCTATTTTTTTTCTTTAGCAAACAGAGCAGACCCTGAACACCTGATCAGATGGCTCCTATAGGACACATCTGATCTGCGTCTACTCTGTTTGCAAAAGCATATTTATGGAGTTAAGGGTGAATACAAAACTTTGATAAACTGGGTCCATGCTTATAAAGCTTTTAGTTGAGTCTGAGATCGTTCTCAAGCTTTTGATTGGCCAGGTTTTTGAATGACAAATGGTGCAGATAGTTTGTAGTCTAGAAATAATTGTGATAAATAGAGCATTTGCTCCTGAGGAGCAAATGCTCTATTTATCACAATGGTTTCAAAAAGTGACTATTACAGGGTTATAATAGTACACAAATACAGGAAGGTATGGGTCTGCTATGTTTGCAAAGGTATTTATGGAGTGAAGGGTTAATTCACTGAGTCAGATGCAATTTCCTCTCCCACCTGTCTGTTCAGTCTAAACCCAATAAAAATAGCAACGCCTGGTCAGTTTATATCATGTTGTTTGTCCTATTGCATAACCGGTCAAGCAGATTACAGGCACTGATAAAAAAAGCTGTTTACACAAAGAACTAAGCAGGGCAGTTACTATGGTTGCGATGAGAGCCAGTTCTTATCTCCTATCTACTTTGTGCCATGAAAATGAGCTCTTCAGGTGTATCAAAAGTACTTATAATCAATCCATTCCTCCACAGGCTACTTCTTTGAATGCATTTGCAAAAAGAGTAGACCCAGATCAGACAGCTCTTGTAGGAGTTTCTACTAGAACCAAAAAATCATGTGTACATAAAATTACGTCATTATGAAAATTCAGAAAATGAATCTTCATGGAGCAAAGGATTAAACAAAACCCTTAGCAGTCAATATTGATCAAACTTCAGCCTAGAAAATGACACCTTCAGTAATTGCATCACAAGTACACTGTTATGTAAGTTTTTAAAAAAAAATCATTATTATTCAAAGTCGAAAAGTGTGATAGAACCAACATTCCTTTGTTGGCACTCGTGAAGAAAAACTAAGCTAAAAAGCTTAACAGAGAATTTCCGCAAACATTTACATAGGGACCAACTGTTTACTCAAACCCATTTACCAAAGAGTCATTTTTCTGCGTTACATAACTGGTCAAACACTGACCATAGATAATGTTCTAAAACAGTTTGGTATCTAGGCATTTAGTAGGCTTGACCATTACCATATTGGCTTAAAGTGTTTTGTTATCTGTACATTTTGTAAAGATGAGTTAAATTGCTGGCCAAAGTAGGTCAACCCCTCCAACAGGTACTCACATGTTAGTGCTTTAGAGTCAAAAACTAACAGTGACCACGGTTGCTCGGTCCAGGATTTAGACATGACCATCTAGTATCCAACCCTCTGTAAAAAGCCATCACGTCTCTCGGGATTTATTTTTTTTCAAATTTAAATTACACATTCATATCCTAGCATTAAAGTGAATATCAACTAATAGGTAAAACATAAATTTTTAATTTTCATGTTTAAATTTTAAAAAAAAATATTTATGAGGATTTTCACTTTGTCACTAATTATCCCTGTACCAGATGAATATTCATGAAAGAAATAATGGCATCATGAATATTTATCAGCAGAATTTTTATGAAACTACATGATCACGAGATTTTTCATCTACATAATTCCATATTAATAATTTTATCTATATCTTAAATTTCATTTGTTTTAAATATTCTATACGCATTATATATATTCAATTCTGTACATGCAATTTAATCATGTGAAGCGCTTTTGAACGCACATATCCTGTGTGAAAAGAGCACTATAATTAAAAGTGGCATAATAATAATGATAATAATAATAATATTAAGAAAACAAGCAAACAGAGCAGACCCTGATAAGATTGGCTCTTAGAAGGGGCCGTCTGATCTGGGTCTACTCTGTTTTCCATGGCATGACTGGGTGTTTATATATCAGGGAATGGGTTAAATGTACACAAGTTATAAACTCTATTCTTATGAAATGATTAATGCTTTACTTCATGAATATTGATTAGGAAAATTTAATAATGAATATATGAATATTAATTAAATGTATTTTTATAATGACATTATGAACAACGGAATATTTAACCCTTTCCTCCATAAATACACCTTTCTACTCACAATCGTTTCAATACTACACAATTCTAACATTTTCCTTTTCTCTAATTAATGCTCCTTTTTGGTAGATTCATTCAAAGAGGTTGGATCTTAAAATAGCCTATGAGGGAATGGGTTAAACTGTTTGATTGTAACTCTGACCAAAAAAAAATCTGATTAGATTCTACACTATATATATATTCAACAACTATCAGCTTATGAAGTTATGTTATAATTCAACTGTATAATGAACAGAAAAATTCTGCATCTGACAGCTGCTTATCTGGGTCTACACTCATTTCAAACCTGAAAGGTACTTTTTCTCACGGGACAAGTTTTAGCAAACAAAGTCTCAAGGCTGGACCAAAGTATGTTTTCCCACTGATGTAATGCTCTCTAATGCTGTTGGTCAGTTTTGTCCACTGATAACAGAACCAAAGGCCACCCATGGGGGAAAAAAGACCGTATCCTACAGCAGGATAAAGGTTCTAGCATTTTTAACTCTTTCGCTGCCAAATTTGTATGCAAAATTTGTCATCTGCTATAATTTTCACTTTTTTAAATTTTCTTCGTTTTTGCTTAACCCTTTCCCTGTTCGTAATACCACTATGTTTATCCCTTTCCCTGTTCTGTATTTATTCAAAATTTCAATATCTATTGAATATTCATGGATAAAGTAGTTATCATGAAATATGGAAAGTGGAAAATTGTAGCCATTTTAGAAAGTAAAGAAACAGACCTTTCAAATTCTATTAGCAAACAGAGCAGACTCTGATCAGACGGCTCCTCTAGGAGCCGTCTGATCTGGGTCTTCTCTGTTTGCAGATGCGTGAAAACACGTTTATATGAGGGAAAGGGTTATATATGTCATTCCCATAATCAATAACTACTGAATATTCATAGACAAAACAGTTATAATGAAATATGGAAGGTGGAACATTGTAAAGGCTTAACCCTTTCCCTGTTCTATGTTTATTGCAAATTTCAATACCTACTGAATATTCATGGACAAATTTGTTATAATGACGCATGGAGGGTGGAACATTGTAGCTATTTTAGCAAGTATAGAAACATATCTATCAAATTTTATTAGCAAACAGAGCAGACCCTGAGCAGACGGCTCCTCTAGGAGCCGTCTGATCTGGGTCTAGTCTGTTTGCAAATGCGTGAAAACATGTTAGTATGAGGGAAAGGGTTAATAGTCATGATGTCATTACTTCTTACGTGAATATTCATGGAGTAAAGAGTTTTAACCCTTTCCTTCATATAAATGCCTTTTCATACATTTGCAAACAGAGTAGACCCAGATCAGATGGCACCATATGGAATTTGATCCATTTCTTTGCTTTCTAACATGGTTATAATGTTCCTCCTTCCATATTTTATTATAACTATTTTGTCTATGAATATTCAGAAGTTACTGGAATTTGGAATAAATATACAGGGATGGGTTAAACAGCAAATTAAATCTTTCCTTGATAAATACGCCTTTCTACACCTCTGTAATAACCACTTCTTGAAACCATTGTGATAGAGCATTTTGCTCCTATAGGAGCAACTGCTCTATTTAGCACAATGGTTTCAGACTACAAAATTCTAAAATTTTCCTTTTCTCTAAGTTAATGCTCCTTTTGGGAAGATTAATTAAAAGATGTTGGGTCTAAAAATAGCTTATTGAGGAAAGGGTTAAGAAAATTTTAAACAGGTTTCCCCTCTCCTATTTAATTAGTACTGACCTTGTATAAATCGACCAGGAAAAGTAAAAAAAATAAAATTCAATACATTCCCCTCAAGGGCCCTCCCACAAGGAAACCTTTTGACCTGCATGAAAAAAATTGCATAACTGCTGTCAGAGTAAAAATATGGTGGCAGCTGGCCTGTGTTTTATCTGAAAAACACTGCAAAATAATTGCTTTATCAACATGTGTTTAGTTTACATTGGTCAGGCTATGATGACCCTTGGGGCTAGTGTGGGGGGAGAAAAAAGCCGTAGTTAAACGGACATTAGTGCCACTTTTGCTCTCTCTAATAACAATTTTGTCCAAGATTAGTAATGCATTACTGCCAAAGATCCTGAAAATGGACCACAGGCCAACACTGTAGATCCTGACCAGAGTGTTCAAAGAGGACCATCATATCAGGATCTGTACAATATCTGTACCAAAGTAGCCCTTTCCTCCATACAATAGGCATTTCTATGCCTCTGTAAAAGTAAATTTCTCTGAAACCATTGTGATAAATAGGGCATTTGCTCCACAGGAGCAAATGCTCTATTTATCACAATGGTTTCAAAACTACACAATTCAAAACTACACAATTCTAACATTTTCAAAACTACACAATTCAAAACTACACAATTCTAACATTTTCCTTTTCTCTAGTAAATACTCCTTTTTGGTAGATTCATTCAAAGAGGTTGGGTCTAAAAATAGCCTATGAGGTAATGGGTTAAGTATCCAAATGTACAGTAAGACTTCTCTTATTTTTCATCCCAACCCTGTGTTGCTGCTTAACTCATTAGAATTGCCTTCGAGAGACGATCCTGATGAATAACAACAAGATAGAGAAATAATAATTCTCAGAAATACAAAAAGATTTCCTACAACTTTGACATTTTTTTTTTTTTTTTTTAATACTTTTTCATAAATGAATTTGACTCTTTCCATTTCATAAGTGACATTTTTTCATTAACACTTTACTCCATAAACATCTTTCCAAACAAGAGTAGACCCAGATCAGATGGCTCTTCTTTGCTTATGCGATGATAATGTATGTAATGCTATACTTAGGGCTAAAACATCGTATGGTCAAATTAAATTACATGTATAAAAAGAAACTAATTAATACGCATGAAATATTTATTTTTTAATTTTTTATATATTTTTTTTTTAGTTTATACCCGCTGAACTTTTGCACAATACAATTGTATTACCAGTATATCCCATTACCTCATAGGCTATTTTTAGATACAAACTCTTTGAATGAATCTACCGAAAAGGAGCATTAACTAGAGAAAAGGAAAAAAATAGAATTTTGTAGTTTGAAACCATTGTGATAAATAGAGCATTTGCTCCTATAGGAGCATATGCTCTATTTATCACAGTGGTTTCACAAAGTAACTTTTAGTGAGTCGTCAATATGAGGGAATGGGATATACCGGTAGCTGAAAGTGTACACTCTTAACAAGGACACAAAATAATTTTGTACTCCATCGAGCAGAACAATGTCAGAAGATTCGCCAGCTTGCTAGATGAAATTGTACCCGACCGCCTCCAGGCTACACTTTTTTTAGGTTAACAACATTTTTGAGATAATTTTATTTTTCTATCTGGACAAGATCTACATGGAAAGCTGTCACCATCTGTTGTTCTGTGTCAAACTGACCTCTATACTGACCACTGACCACAGCTGGAAAAATAAACTTTTTTCTGCAGTATTTTGTTTGTTTTGCGCACTGTCACACCTTATCTCTTTACCTGATAGAGATGCCTTTGCCAACAGGGAAGACCTAGAATACAATTAGGAGCTGTCTGATCAGTGTCTGCTCTGTTTGCCGTCTGATCAGTGTCTGCTCTGTTTGCTGTCTGATCGGTGTCTGCTCTGTTTGCATGTGATCTATTTCTACAGTTTCTGCCATGGTAAAAATTCCCTTGTCCTTTTAGGCAGTATTTTTAAATACAACCTCTTTAATTTTGCTCCTATCAGAAAGTGTCACTTTTCAGGATTTGTAGAGCTTAATGCCATTGTAAAAATTCAGCTAATTTATACTTAACCCTTTCCTCCATTGGCTATTTTTAGACCCAACCTCTTTGAATGAATCTACCCAAAAGGAGCAATTACTAGAGGAAATTAAAATTTTAGAATTTTGTAGTATTCAGTTTTTTACAAAACGAAACAATTCTGTGTACATAATGGCATTATTAAAATTCAGGTATCAAGTGATTTTGATGTAATTATTTCTTGCATGAAGACTAATTTTTATAGTACATGTACGTGATTTAACCCTTTTACTGTTCTATGTTTATTAGAGATTTCAATACCTAATGAATATTCATGGACAAAATAGTTACATTGAAATATGGAAGGTGCAACATTGCAGCCATTTTAGAAAGTATAGAAACAGATCTGTTAAATTTCATAAGCAAACAGAGCAGACAGACCCCGATCAGAATTGATGTCTCCTATAGGAGCCGTCTGATCTGGGTCTACTCTGTTTGCAGATGCGTGAAAACATTTATATGAGGGAAAGGGTTAAGAATTATTTTTTTTGCCTCTGACAAAACTATAGAATCAGATACATATTCTACACCTTGACAAACAGAGAAGACCCAGATCAGACAGCTCCTACAGGAGCCGTCTGTCTGATAAGGGTCTGTTTATGAAATAATAGATATGATTCTACAGTTTCTGCCATGGCCAACAGTATCTATATTCACATGCCTTTATACAATTGAATCTAATTATTATTAATATTCATGACACCATTATTTCTTACATGAATATTCATGGAGCTAAGTGTTAATTTACTTGTGAAAAAGATGAGAAGTGCTAACTTTTTTTTTTCTTCCCAAAAAAGGTGAAATTCATTGACATATGGACTGCAATACACTCCCAGTTAAGATTAGATAATCTTACCCCTCATCTCACTGTGAAAAATATAATGTTGGCTCAAATGTAGAAAAGCGGCAATTTAGTCTACCTTAGATTCAATCAAGCTTTTGAGAAACTATTGACCGAGTGTCAAACAGCTTGGATCCAGATGAGACGCTGAGTTTCTCGGCGTCTCATCTGGATTCAAGCTGTTTGCAAATGGCAAGTTGGGTCGCGGATAGCGAGATAAAAGTAAACAACCTTTCATTGACTTATCCAAAGTAATAAACAAGAAACAGCATGTTTAACTCCCAGCATGCTAAGTATCTGCCGTCTGCAAATTTTGTCGTCTGCTACAAGTACCAAAGTCAATTTTTCCTGCATTGCTCTTCAAAACTTCTATCAGCATGACACTGTGTAGATACTGATGAGATGCTGCGTTGCTAGGCAACCTATCTAAATTAAAACCATTTGCATAGGAAATCGCAAATTCGCATGCAAAGCGTTAAACAATGGGGAAAGATAAATGATGATACTGGATCATCTAAAGTTCAAAAAGTTTGTATGAGACGTATACAGCCTCTTCTCTGATAAGTCGTAATCATCGGGGCTTACTGATTCAGTTGTTTCACCCTTCGCTTGCTGAATTTTAAAATACATTTCTCCTTCTTTACCCATGCCCTGTTGTATAATTACATATATCTTCACTGTGTACAAGTATTTCGCTGTGCAATCACCGCTGTGGAGTGCACTGGTTGCACAATCAACTTGTAAATAGTGCAGACCCTGATGAGACAGCTCCTGCAGGAGCTGTCTCATCTGGGTCTTCACTATTTACAGGTAGGTATATTGACGCGAATAGCAAGCGAAGGGTTAACCCTTTCCCTGTTCTATATTTATTCCAAATTTCAATACCTACTGAATATTCATTAGCAAAAAATTATAAAGAATATGAAAGGTGGAACATTGTAGACATTTTAGAAAGCAAAGACACAGATCTATCACATTCTATTGGCAAACAGAGCAGACCCTGATCAGACGGCTCCTCTAGGAGCCGTCTGATCTGGGTCTACTCTGTTTGCAAATGCGTGAAAACACGTTTATATGAGGGAAAGGGTTAAAATGGTATTTTTCAATTACCATATTATTTCTAATAAATGCTCCATTTTGAGACATTGTAACATTTTTTAAAAAGAGCTTCTTCCATTTATCAGTTATCGTTTTTATGACTGCATGTGTTCCAGAGTCCCTTAGATAAGATGCGTATATTAAAACATTTTCAATAACTCCTTTATATCGCCACCAAAACCTATGATGTGACCACTCTGTATAATTGTCTCAAAGAGACCATTCTAACGAGTGGTCACGTCATAGGATTTGGCAGAGAAATGATGATTCTAGCACATAAGTATGCACTATTATCTATTGTCCTGGTGTTCTATAAAATGCCTTCACCGTAAATCATTTTGGTCGAGTTTTTTTCACTGGATTTCGGACAAGTACAATGTCTATTTCTTCATCTGTAAAAAATGTACTCTGCTTAACCGTTCACTGCGTAACTACGCCTTTATACGCCTTTGCAAACTGAGTAGACCCAGATCTGTAGGAGATGGTGGATCAGGGTTTGCTCTGTTTTCTTATTGAGTTATATATATATCCGATTCTTTTATTTCTGCCATGGTAATTATGCCAGCCTAAAAATTAATCCAATTAATATTGAGTAGTGAAAGGGTTCATATTTCAAAGTTGTTTTTCTTTCCATTTCTTTTCAAAAAGTATGATGGAAACATTTCAAATCCTAATGAGAAACAAACCCATTTCAGACTGTTTCTTAACCCTTCGCTTGCTATTCACGTCAATATACGTACCTGTAAATAGTGAAGACCCAGATGAGACAGCTCCTGCAGGAGCTGTCTCATCAGGGTCTGCACTATTTACAAGTTGATTGTGCAACCAGCGCACTCTGTAGCAGTCATTGCACAGCGAAATACTTGTACACAGTGAGGATATATGTAATTATACAACAGGGCATGGGTAAAGAAGGAGAAATGTATTTTAAAATTCAGCAAGAGAAGGGTTAACCTTTTCCTTATTGAATATGCATGCAAGAAATAATGATATCATGAATACTTATCAGTTGATATTTTATAATAATTGGTATTGGTAGATACTGACCTTTACTCTATGCATATTCATGTAAGAAATAATGACATCAAGAATATTAATTAGATAAATTTTAATAATGGAACAAGAATACGGGAATATTTGGCCTGACTGCAGAATCATATCGGTATTATTTCATATGCAAACAGGAGTCATCTGATCTGGGTCTACTCTGTTTGCAAAGGCGTAAAACATGCATCTATGGAGTATAGGGTTAAACAATTGTGAAAAACAAAATGGCAAATGCAAACATTTTTTATCCTGATTAAAGTTATTTGACATTTTATCTTGGTAGAAACTGTGGAAGACCCTATGTGGGCTCGAAACGTTGGTATTTTATAATAAAGAAAACACTAAAAAGCTTGGACCATTTGTTTCACTCTACAGTACCTTATTTATAAGTTCGTAGAAACTTGTAAATTGTCGGTCACGCTGGGAGTTAGCAGTACTGATGTACTATCTATTTTATCCTTTACCGTATTCATCAAAGATATTCGGTCACCCAATCTCCCCCTTCCACTTGTTTGTTAAGTCCCATAACCCTTTCCCTGTTCTAAGTTTAGCACAAATTTCAATACCTACTGAATATTCATTGACAAAACAGTTATAAAGAAATATGGAAGGTGGAACATTGTAGACATTTTCGAAAGCAAAGTAACAGATCTATCAAATTCTATAAGCAAACAGAGTAGACCCTGATTAGACGGCTCCTCTAGGAGCCGTCTGATCTGGGTCTACTCTGTTTGCAATTGCGTGAAAACATGTTTATATGAGGGAAAGGGTTAAGTCCCATAACCCTTTCCCTGTTCATTTAAGAAATTATGATATCATGAGTATTTATTAGCTGATATATTTTGGAATTAGTAGAAAAGGTTGTTCTTGTATTCACCAGGTACAAACTGTAGAGTCAGATCTATAATAATTTCGTAAGCAAACAGCAAACCCTGAACGGACCTCTCCCACATGAGAGCCATCTGATCTGGGTCTACTCTGTTTGCAAAGGTGTTAATAGAAAGGGATAAATCAACAAGACTAACATGCCGTTAACCTTGCCTTACGCTTTCCTCCATAACTAAAGCCTTTCTACACCTTTGTAAACAGAGAAGACCCAGATCAGACGGCTCCTGTTGAAACCATTGTGATAAATAGAGCATTTGCTCCTATGGGAGCAAATGCTCTATTTATCACAATGGTTTTCTCTAGTTAATGCTCCTTTTCTGTAGAGTTATTTTCGGTAGATTTATTCAAAGTGGTTGGATCTAAAAATAGCCTATGAGGGAATGGGTTAAACAGGGGAAGGGTTAAGGCATTTGCATACAGAGTCGACATAATTGAGATGGCCCCTATAGGATGAGGGTCTGCTCTGTTTGCTTATGGAATGATGCAGATCTACGTTTCTAACTCAGCCAAAATTTCAAGCGTTCATGTGCAATTACAAAAAAAATTAATCTAAATTCTAATTAATCTCTATGATGTCATTATTTCTTGTATGAATATTCATGAAGTAGGGGGTTAAAACCTTGAACTGACAAATGTTATAGTAGCAAGCATGATAAGGGCATGTAAAATACGCAGATAAACAACTGCTTTTTTCTCACCACTGAAAACATCTGCAGTCGAAATGTCTTCAAACATGCACTAAATTTCCACAGTTTTTATCATTTCAAGACCAGTAGAATAGATGTAACTCATTTCAATGATAAGAAACTTAGACTGAAGCTTTTGCATGCTTTATCCTTGATGGAGTTACATTTCTTCTAAACACCTGCAAACAGTGTAGAACCATATCTGTCAGCTCCTATGGGAGCTGACTGATCAGGGTCTGCTCTGTTTACTTATGAAATAAACATAATTAGTTCTATAAAATTTCGTAAGCAAATAGAGCAAACCCCAATCAGATCTGATCTGCGTCTACTTTGTTTGCACAGGTGTAACAAGGAATATCTATGGAGTAAAGGGTTAACAAGTGTGATAATAAAGTAGTTTTGCTTTCTCTAGACAATATACAATATAACCCCTATAATGTGACCACTTAATGAATAAACATGGTGGTCTTTATAAGCAGGTGGTTGCTTAATGCAGGACAAAAGTAATGCAGAAAGCTCCTCTAGGAGCTTTCTGCATTACATTAGTCCTGCATTAAGCTACCACCTGCATCTAGTGCCCCAGAATTATACCTCTTTTAGGTGGTCATATTAGCGAGGTTTTACTATAGCGGGGTTTTACTATAGTGGGGTTAGCGGGGTTTTAATATAGCGGGGTTTTATACTATAGTGATAAACATCGATCTTTTTCAACTGACCAAAGCTTCCATTAGAATATGCCTGCAGAGACTGACCATTGTCCACCATGTAGGTAACAAGTATGTTAATTAGGTCTAGCTGACCACTGATCCTGTATGCGTGCACAGGACTTTCCTTTCACACCTGGTCAAAGAGCATGCTGTGCCATGTCTATTATCTTATTAACTCCCGAATACAAACATCAAAACACTACACACAGGGAGGCAGTGTTACCCTTTTTTCGCACCAAGGGCAAATTTGTAGTAATCTTCAGGAATACCCTATACCTACAGGTTGCTGCAAAACTGCAAAACTGTATTCAACTATCTGACACTGTGTTCAGCCTTTACTCTTAATTTAACACTTTCCCTGTTCTATATTTAATCTAATTTCAATACCTACTGAATATTCATATAGGCAAAATAGTTACAATACTAGGTGGAACATTGTAGACTTTTAGTAATTAAAGAAACAGATCTATCAAATTTCATTAACAAACAGAGCTGACCCTCATCAGATAGCTCCTGTGTCTACCCTGTTTTGCAAATGGGTGAAAAGGCATTTATATGAAGGAAAGGGTTAACTCCTGAATACAAACATCAAAACACTACACACACGGAGGCAGTTTTACCTCTTTTTGCACAAATGGCAAATTTTGTAATAATATTTAGGAATACATTAAAATCCCTCTAAATATTGGTCTTGGAAACAGGTGGCAGCTAAATGCAGGGTGAAAGTCATGCAGAAAGCTCCTCTAGGAGCTTTCTGCATGACTTTCACCCTGCATTTAGCAGCCACCTGCCTAAAAGTATCCTCATTCTTCTCTTCTACAGCTCTGGTTTAGATGGTTTTACTGTATATAGCCGACTCTTAAGTTGCTGTGAAACTGGCCTTTTCATTTCAACATCTTTGCAAACAGAGTAGACCCTGATCAGATGGCTCCTGTACAATCAGATTGTAAACTTTTCGTCATGAAAACAATTCCCATGTTCAAATTTCCATTATAAAAATTTAGTAAATAATTATTCATGATGTCATTATTTCTTACATGAATATTCAAGAAGAAAAAGGTTAATGCTAAAACAAATGTTACATCAAACATACCTCTGCTTTTTTTAACCCATTACCTCATAGGCTATTTTTAGAAGCAACCTCTTTGAATAAAACTACCGAAAAGGAGCATTAACTAGAGAAAAGGAATTTTTTTAGAATTTTGTAGTTTGAAACCATTGTGATAAATAGAGCATTTGCTCCTATAGGAGCAAATGCTCTATTTACCACAATGGTTTCACAAAGTGACTTTTACAGAATCGCCAAAAGTCGTCAATATGAGGGAATGGGTTAAGCCCATTGCCTCATGAATATTTATGACGACATTATGAATATCAATTAGATGATTATAGACACATAAATCATATCTACAGTACAATAATTCCATAAGCAAACAGAGCAGACCCTTATCAGATGGCTTTTCTACAGGAGCCATCTTATCTGGGTCTATTCTCTTTACAATGGCGTGAAAATGCATCCCATTCAGTTAAAGGGTTAAGCATTTCTCCAAGCTTCCATCCGCAAGAATACCCTATCCGGATCAAGATCCAATTCCTGTGACTTACCCTTTCGTCATCTCGGTGTTGATGGTGGTATACCCAACTATAAGAGTAGGTACTTCATTCAAGTCTCCCTTTGACTCTATAAATAACTTTGTCACAGTAATCTATTTGAATTTCCACTGGCTTTATTTTCATATATCTTTTCTTGTCTATAACCAAAAAAAAACTAGCTCTCAATCATGCAATATTTAATTCTCCTGTCGGTGCTTCATGCATTCACCCATGCTGATCTACAAAAAAAAGAAAATTGGTCAAGTTGCCCACTTGAAAACGCCTGCGAGTCCATATGCCAGTATCTCATGAAACGCACTTGATTTAAATTTTTATCTAATCTTTTATAGAGGACATACATGGTCGTGTACGAACACAAAACATAGATAGTCGAAAATATTATCCTTTTTATATGTACATTTGAAAGTCCAAAATGATGAGGCCGAAACCCTGTACACGTTCCTCATGAATATTCATGTAAAACAATTATGACATCATTAATTATGACATCATTAAAATTTATTGGTTAAATTTTTTGGAATATGAACAAAGACATTTTTAGATTTGGCAGAAAGTATAAAATCGGATCTGTATAATTCCATAAGAAAGCAGAGCAGACCCTGATCAGATGGCTCCTACAGGAGCCATCTGATCTGGGTCTACTCTGTTTGCAAATGTCCCTATCATGCATAGGGTTAAAATACACAGTGCTTTACAAGTAGACCTGCAAAAGTCAAATCATATTAAAGCTTTCCATTGAACCCAATAAATATACAAACCATATTTCTTTTTACGACACATCATTAAATACGCCTTTCTACGCCTCTGTAAAAGTCACTTAATGAAACCATTGTGATAAATAGAGTATTTGCTCCTATAGGAGCAAATGCTCTATTTATCACAATGGTTTCAAAACTACAAAATTCTAAAATTTTCCTTTTCTCTAGTTAATGCTGCTTTTCGGTAGATTTATTCAAAGAGATTGGATCTAAAAATAGCCTATGAGGTAATGGGTTAATCATTCTTTTTAAAAATATCATGTAAACAGTTAAACCTCTCTAAATCTGATTTTTAATAAAGATGAATTTAGGTCTTTTTTAGGCAGACGGTTGCTTAAAATCTTGGTGAAAGTCATGCAGAAAGCTCTTCATTCAGCTGCAACCTATCTTCAAGACTAGTATTGATACAAATTAAATGTTTGTTTGGTTTAGACAGAATTCACTGTAGTTATTTTCACATTACATCCTTTAATGGAAAAAAGGATTGGAATTTTTTCAGACGTAGTGAGAATTCTTCAAACAACAAGTTTAAGATAACAAAACGAACCCCATCTTTAAAAACAGGCTTAACTCTTTTATCTCTCTTTATCTGATAAAGAAACCTTTGGATACCTTATGCAAACAGAGCAGACCCAGACTAGACGGCTGATGTAGGAGTTGTCTTATCAGGATCTGCTCCGTTTGCTTCTGGAATTTTATAGTAGACCCCATTCTACGGTTTTACCATGGCCAAAAATACCTGTGTTTATAAATTTTTATACAATTGCATGTAATTAACCCTTTCCCTGTTCTATGTTTATTTCAAATTTCAATATCTACTGAATATTCAAAGACAAAATAGTTCTACAGAAATATGGAAGGTGGAACATTGTAGCCATTTTAGAAAGTAAAGAACCAGATCTATCAAATTCAATTAGCAAACAGAGCAGACCCTCATCAGACGGCTCCTCTAGGAGCCGTCTGATCTGGGTCTACTCTGTTTGCAAATGCGTGAAATCACGTTTATATGAGGGAAAGGGTTAACCCATTCCTTCACATTGACATCATTTGACTCCTTTTTAAATGTCACTTTTTGAAAGCATTGTAATAAAATAAAATAGAGCATTTTGCTCCTATGGAACAAATGCTCTATTTATCACAATGCTTTCAAAACAACACAATTCTAACATTTTCCTTTTCTCTAGTAAATGCTTTTTGATAATTTATTTAAATAAAAAGAGGTGTAATCTAAAAACAGCCTATGAAGGTAATGTGTTAATAATAGTTTTAATGTCTTTCGTGATTTATTTTATTTTACAGTGTAATTCGGATCCAACATTTCATGCCTTTGCCAAAGCTGAAGGCTCTGACTATGACAATCATTTAGCTAACGTTAATGATATAATTCTTGCTTAGCCCTTTCCTCCGTAAATACGCCTTTCTACACCTCTGTAAAAGTCACGTTGTGAAACCATTGTGATAAATAGAGCATTTGCTCCTATAGGAGCAAATGCTCTATTTATCACAATGGTTTAAAAACTACGAAATTCTAAAAAATGTCCTTTTCTTTAGTTATGCTCCATTTCAGTAGATTTATTCAAAGTGGATGGATCTTAAAATAGCCTATGGAGGAATGGGTTAACACTTTACTACTATCAACAATCGGCCAAACATTCCGACCAACCTTTCCCATTCTGAACCTTCAAATTGCTGAGCTCGAATCTACTATGACCTTCGCCAAAAGTTAGGGGCCGAAATAAAATGTGTAACAATAGAACAATATATTGCCATGAACACTGGACTTTGTGTTACTTTGATATTTCTCTTTCTCGAGATAGAAAACGTTTAAAATTTTACAAATAAAGGAATCAAAACAACAATCCCTGAATAATTGTGCTCATTTGTTCTGTCAGCTAAAGGTTAACCTTGTATAGAGAAGGTCTCCAAATGTCACCGAAAATATAAATTGTCCACTTTTGTTTATCTCCAATACAAAGAGACTCTTATCAGTAAAAATGTTTATATCTCTAAGCATAAACACGTAACTGCAAAGTTCAAAAAGACCAGGCTTTTTATAGTGGTCAGTTTAATATATATAAATTGTGCCCAGAGGGTCAAACTGAGGGAAACCAAGTCAATAGCTATGAAATTTGGGGGTGGACAAATAATTTACCCATGACTTTTCAAGAAAACTTACTTGTCGATCTGCAGGATTCGCAGATGGACAAAAATCAAAAGTAAAATACCAGATAATAGCAAGACCTATTTTAACGTTATATTCTGCCCATTTTCTTAATAAATCAATCAACACCAAAAGATCGACACATATTCATATCATTAACCCATTCCCTCATATTGACGACTTTTGACGGCTTCTGTAAAAGTCACTTTGCGAAACCATTGTGATAAATAGAGCATTTGCTCCTATAGGAGCAAATGCTCTATTTATCACAATGGTTTCAAACTACAAAATTCTAAAAATTTCCTTTTCTCTAGTTAATGCTCCTTTTCGGTAGATTTATTCAAAGCGGTTGTATCTAAAAATAGCCCATGAGGTAATGTGTTAAAAGAATGCTTGCAAACCATTTTCCAACAGTTTATATAACATCAGACAATTCGTCGTAATATCGAATTTGGCATCATGTAATGAGTTCAAATATTATTCAAAATCATTATTACTTTTATTAGACTATATTAGACTATTACAATCAAACAATCACTTATTTTAGTGTAGAAAGCTCCCTTTGTTTTCTGCATTAAGTCTGATCATGTCACATTGCGACTTTTGTTTCTTTGGACGTTTCATAATTATCCACAACAGACTGCCATAATAACGATTTTGCCGGTATAACGAATGCTGGTATAATGAGAGTTCACTGTATATCTGACAACACTACAGTATCTGTCAATACTAAAACATCCTGTGTTCCTATGCCATTATAAAATTGCAGCTAATAAATATTCATGATGCCATTATTTCTTACATGAATATTCAACAGGGAAATGTGGAGTCTTCCATAATATTCATGGAGTTATAGGTTGACACCTTCCCCAAAAGTACAGTAGAATCTGCCTTAACCCTTTCCCTGTTCTAAGTTTAGTCCAAATTTCAATACCTACTGAATATTCATGGACAAAATAGTTATAATGAAATACTGAATGTGGAACATTATAGCCATTTTAGAAACTAAAGAAACAGATATATCAAATTTTAATAGCAAACAGAGCAGACCCTGATCAGACGGCTCCTCTAGGAGCCGTCTGATCTGGGTCTACTCTGTTTGCAAATGTGCGAAATCACGTTTATATGAGGAAAAGGGTTAACCCATTCCTTCACATTGACATCATTTGACTCCTTTGTAAATGTCACTTTGTGAAAGCATTGTAATAAAATAAAATAGAGCATTTTGCTCCTATGGAACAAATGTTCTATTTATCACAATGCTTTCAAAACAACACAATTCTAACATTTTCCTTTTCTCTAGTAAATGCTTTCTGGTAATTTATTTAATTAAAGAGGTGTAATCTAAAAACAGCCTATGAAGGTAATGTGTTAATAATAGTGTTAATGTCTTTCGTGATTTATTTTATTTTACAGTGTAATTCCAACTTTTCATGCCTTTGCCAAAACTCCGTTTGCAAATGCGTGAAAACACGTTTATATGAGGGAAAGTGTTAAGTGGTCATCAAATAGGTCTAATTATGGGTCTGTAAGGCAGGTGGTAGCTTAATGCAGGTCAAAAGTAATGCAGAAAGCTCCTGTAGGAGCTTTCTGCATTCCTTCTGCCCTGCATTAACCCTTTCCCTGTTCTATGTTTATTCCAAATTTAAATACCTACTGATTATTCATGGAGAAAATAGTTATAACTAGAGGTTTTTGTCAAAAAAACGGATGTCTCCCCTCTAATAAAAACAATATGTAAAGGGAAATCACTAAAAATGTTATGGTCTTGATAAATGATACTTCCCCTCATTATGCGTTTTCCACACTACATTTTTCAAGAAGAAAATGATAACAGCTAATAACTCCAAAAATACTGATACCAGATTTATGGCCCTTGTGCATGACACTTACTTTCATCATGCTCTTTCCAAAAATAAAATGTCATTCCAATAGCATCAGTCAAACAGGAGTTATTGATCGGCCAAAAAATGTAACAAAGGGCAATAACTCCAAAAGTATTGAAGCCAGAATTATGGCCCTTGTTCATGACACTTTCTCTCATCATGCTCTTTCCATTATGAAGTTTCAATACGATGGAAAGAGCCATGTAGGAGTTATCGTCCGGACAAGAAAGAATTAAACAAATGTACAAGGGGCAATAACTCTAAATTTATTGAAGCTCGAGTTAAGGATCTTATGCATGACACTTTCTCTTATTATGATCGTTCCATGTATGAAGTTTAACTCCAATGGCATGTGTCACATAGGAGTAATCATCTGGACAAAAAATTGTGATTGTTTTTACAAAGGGCAATAACTCCAATATTAGTGAAGCCATAGTTATGGACCTTGTGCATGACACTTCCTCTCGTTATGATCTTTCCATATATGAAGTTTCAATCCAATGGCATGAGCCATATAGAAGTTATCGTCCGGACAAAAAAGTGTGATTTTTTTACAAAGGGCAATAACTCCTATATTAGTGAAGCCAGAGTTATGTACCTTCTGCATGACACTTCCTCTCGTTATGATCTTTCCATATATGAAGTTTCAATCCAATGGCATCAGGCATATTGAAGTTATTGTCCGGACAAAAAATTATGATATTTTTTACAAAGGGCAATAACTCCAATATTAGTGAAGCCAGAGTTATGGACCTTGTGCATGACACTTCCTCTCATTATGCTCTTTCCATATATGAAGTTTCAATCAACTGGCATCAGGCATATTGAAGTTATTGTCCGGACAAAAAATTATGATATTTTTTACAAAGGGCAATAACTCCAATATTAGTGAAGCCAGAGTTATGGACTTTGTGCATGACACTTCCTCTCGTCATGATCTTTCCATATATGAAGTTTCAATCCAATGGCATGAGCCATATAGGAGTTATCGTCCGGACAAAAAAGTGTGATTTTTTTTTACAAAGGGCAATAACTCCAATATTAGTGAAGCCAGAGTTATGGACCTTGTGCATGACACTTCCTCTCATTATGCTCTTTCCATATATGAAGTTTCAATCAACTGGCATCAGGCATATTGAAGTTATCGTCCGGACAAAAAGTGTGACAGACAGACGGACAGACGGACAGACAGACAGACGGACAGACGGACAGACAGACGGACAGACAGACAACTCTCACGAAAACAATATGTCTCCCCCATATAAATATGGGGGGAGACATAATTAAACATTGAAGGAGGAACATTGTAGCAATTTTAGAAAGAAAAGTAACATATTTTTCAAATTCCATTAGTAAACAGAGTAGACCCTGAGATCCTAGAGGAGCCGTCTGATCTGGGTCTACGCTGTTTGCAAATGCGTGAAAACACGTTTATATGAGGGAAAGGGTTAAGCAACCACCTGCATGTTAATACTATGTTCAATATACCAATGAACGCTTAGGGCAGGCTCTACTGTACAATCAATTTGTTTTCAAATATTGATTTTAGCCAAAAACCCTTTCCAAAACTGACCATAAAACATTGAGAGTCAATAGTTACTCCTTCGCCTGCTAAATTAAGTGTGACATGGCTGTCATTACAGCATGGATCTAGATAAATAAATGCCGAGTAACTCTTAGTCAGCATCTGATAAGTATCCAAGCTGCTTGCTATTCAGTCAATAGTATCTTAAATGCTTGAATGAATAGAAAATAAGTGAAAACAGACGAGAATTCAGCAGACAACATTTTTACATCAGACGAAGGGTTAAAGCACACAACTGAAGTCCAGTCTTGTTTTCACAATTACATAATTTTTGTATTTTTCACAAAGGTTTCAGGCACTTTCAATAAAACTTGGGAGACGGGCTTTGTTCACCTACTACGCCACCAATGGTCTTTGTCAATTTTTGTTTTCCTAGTGTTTTCAGGTTTTTTGCAGTTGTGGTCTTGTCGGTCAAAAATAACCCTACTCCAAGAATATTCATGTAAGAAATAATGATTGTAAGTAAATTCATTACAAGATTTTTTATTACGGCATAATTTATGAACACAGGAACTTCAGCTATAGCAGACACTGTAGACTCAGATCAAAATTAACATGCAGACAGAGTAGACCCATGTTAGGTCTGTTCTGTTTGCATATTAACTCATTCCCGCATATTGACGCCTTTTGACGCTTCTGTAAAAGTCACTCTATGAAACCATTGTGATAAATAGAGCATTTGCTCCACAGTTATCTAGTTAATGCTCCTTTTTGGTAGATTTAATCAAAGAGGTTAGGTCTAAACATAGCCTAAGTGGGAATGGGTTAAATAATACTGATCCAATTCTACAGTTTCTGCCATGGATAAAGGTTCCTGTATTCATATGCCATCATAAAAAATAATCTAATTAATATTCACAATGGTTCTTTTTTTGCCATGAATATTCAATGAGTAAACAGTTAAATCATCAAATGGTGACCAACGTATGGAATGTTAATTTCACAGCTGGACATTTCAAACTAATGCTGTCACTGAAAAAAAGTCTATCCATCAAACCATGACAAATTTACTGGTCATTTTTTCATAAAATTAATTTTAAATGACAGGTTGACCTGCAATCACTGCGATGACCAGTACATGTGTTTAATTAGATAGTCATTTCCTTCTAATGTACATGTTAAAACATTCAAAATAGGTGCATATACGAATACAGTAAAACCCCTCTATTGCAATCACCAAACAGAGGTCGAACTATGGGTCATACATATAGAGGCAGGTGGAAGCTTAATGCAGGGTGAAAAGTATGCAGAAACATCCTGCAAGAGCTTACTGCATTACTTACATCCTGCATAAAGCAGCCACCTCCTTTTTTAACCCTTTTTTAACCCTTTACTCAATGTATATCCCTTTCATCCATGAATATTCATGTAAGAAATAATGAAGTCATGAATATCAATTAGGTTAATTCCAGAGCTCCAGATAAGATGCGTAAATTAAAATATTTTCAAGTATAACTTCTTTATTTCTCCACCAAACCCTATGTAGTGACCACTCTTTAGAATCGTCTCTTCGAGACGATTGTAAAGAGTGGTCACAACATAGGGTTTGGTGGAGAAATGACGATTTTAGAATTTGAGTACGCACCGTTATCTGTAGCTCTGTAATTCTTAAAATTGCATATTAGCTAGCATATGACATTTTTGGCAAAGTGGAAACTATAGAATCTGATCTATATTATCCCATTTATATATATAAGCAAACAGTGCAGACCCTGATCAGACAGCTCCTATATATAGGAGCCATCTGATCTGGGTCTTCACTGTTTGCAAAGGCGTATTTATGGAGGAAAGGGATATATATTTACGTCTTTCAATACCTTTGCAAACAGCTCCTGGTTAACCCATTACCTCATATGCTATTTTTAGATCCAACAACTTAAGTCTTTGAATAACTTACCTACAAAAAAGGAGCATTAACTAGAGAAAAAGAAAAGTTTTAGAATTTTGTAGTTTGAAACCATTGTGATAAATAGAGCATTTGATCCTATAGGAGCAAATGCTCTATTTATCAAAATGGTTTCAACAGGTGATTTTTACAGAGGCGTAGAAAGGAGTATTTATGGAGGAATGGGTTTAAGTGCAGATCTAGACAAACCTTCGCGTCATAAATATTCATGTAAGAAATATTTGTCTTTTGCAAAGGAAATTTTTGTTTGATCATGAAATAATATAGGTGTGATTCTACATACAGTTTCTGCTATGACCCAAAACTTCCTGTGTCCATGTGCCATTATAAAAATTAATCTAATTAATATTCATGATGTCATTATTTCTTACATGAATATTCATGTAGTATTGTTAACCCTTTCGTCCATAAATACACCTTTCTACGCCTCTGTAAAAATCACCTGTTGCAACCAGTGATAAAAAGAGCATTTGCTCCTGTAGGAGCAAATGCTCTATTTATCACAATGGTTTCAAACTACAAAATTATAAAATTTTCCTTTTCTCTAGTTAATGCCTAGATTTATTCAAAGTTGTTGGATCTAAAAATAGCCTATGAGGGAATGGGTTAACCCTTTCCCTCATACACACGCCTTTTTATGCCTCTGCCAACAGAGGAGACCCAGATCAGGTGGCTCCTATAGGAGAGTCTGCTCTGTTCGCTTTTAACATGATATAGATCTGAATACACAGTTTTTGTCAAAGCAAAACACTATCTTGAAAAATTTGCATTACAAACATTGGGCTAATAAATATTCATGTTGTCATTATTTCTTAGATGAATATTCAAACAGGGGATGGGTGAACCCTTTACTCTATGAATATTCATATAAGAAATAATGAGAACATGAGTGTTAGCTTACTGTCTATACTGGCATATGAACAAGAACAGTTTTGGCCCAGGTAAAAACTGTAGAATCAGATCTTAAGATTGAAAACAGAGCAGACCCTGATCAGACAAGCATGAAGCAGTCTGATATGGGTTAACTCTGTTTTGCAAAGGTTTTAATTATTTCCTTCGTATGAACATCTTTTCACTTCTTTGCAAACAGAGTAGACCCAGATCAGACAGCGTATATCAGATTCCTATGTATAAGAGCTGTCTGATCAGAGTCTACTCTGTTTACTTATGGAAATATGTAGATTTCTGTCCCGATAAAAAACATCCAACGTTCATGTTCCATTACAAAAATTCAGCTAATAGATATTCATGATGTCATTATTTTTTACATGAATATTGAACAGGTAAAGGGTTAACCCTTTTCTCCATAAATACACCTTTCTATGCCTCTGTAAGTCACTTTTTGAAACCATTGTGATAAATAGAGCATTTGCTCCTGTAGGAGCAAATGCTCTATTTATCACAATGATTTCAAATCTACACAAATTCTAAACTTTTCCTTTTCTCTAGTTAATGCTCCGTTTCGGTAGATTTATTCAAAGAGGTTGAGTCTATAAATAGCCTATGAGGGAAAGGGTTAAAAGATGTATCTATGCAGTAAAGGGTTAAATGTCAAAAATTATGACTTACATCATTTTTGCATCATTCTCTGCCCATCGGTCTATCAACAAAAAGCTCCAGCTGGGATGGTCAGATGGTCACTTTCTCACTGGTCAATTTTTCTCCTTGGTCAGTTTTATCAATACAAACAGCACACTTTACTCTGTCCACTCGACCTGTTAGTCAATACCACTCTGACTGGTCAGTCTGCCTTCCTTTGCTTACCACATCTAATCCTTTCAACTGCTATTTTACAAGTGGGGGTATTGGGAGGGTGTATAATTATCTAAATGACCATTGGTCAGTATTACACCATAAGGCTAACAAACCCTGACACCTGAGAGCCACCCCGATGCTGAGCGACCATTTAGCGTGTCCGAGTTATCTTTACAATCTGGATACTCCTGGCTGTATATTTGAATAGAAAATTATCGAACATAAGTAAGAACAATCAACATAATAAAATGAATTAAAATCTAAAATTCTCACTAGCTGATATTTATCAGTAGAACTGGCTGTTAATTTAGCCTGCAGCCAGTATCATCAGTACTTTCCATTGTATTTGGACAAATTTGCTTTCACTCTTTTTCTGCTGTTACTCTACTCTTTACGCGTGTCTACATCTTTGCTAACAGAGTAGACCCAGATCAGACAGCTCATTTCGGAGCCATCTGATCAGGGTCTACTCTGTTTACTTGTGACATAATATAGATATGATTCCACAGTTGTTCCTATGACCAAATATTACTGCTTCCATGCGCAATTATAAAAAGTAACCTAATTAATATTCATGATGTCATTAATTATCACATGAATATTCATGCAGTAATGGGTTAAGGGAATATGTGGTAACATCTACAAACAGGATAAATCAGTGCCTCATCTGGATCAAATTAAAACAATTTATGCTTTACAGACCATCCATCTGATCAAGGTCTGCTCTGTTTGCTTATGAAAGTCATATAGACCTGATTCTACAGTTTCTGCAATGGCAAAAATAATCTTATACTCAGACAACTTTTGGGAAAAATCCCAATAAAGACAAACTTCTTATTAAAATGCTAAAAAAATTGTTAAAATGAGACCAAAAATGATTTCCAAATAATTGAGTTTTACACGCGAAAATTGACTCGTACAGGGGCTGTCTGATCAGGGTCTACTCTGTTTGCTTGTGAAATGAAATCGATCTGATTCTAAAGTTTCTGATTTGGTCAAACATTCACATTAACCCTTTCCCTCATATTGACGACTTTTGACGATTCTGTAAAAGTCACTTTGTGAAACCATTGTGATAAATAGAGCATTTGCTCCTATAGGAGCAAATGCTCCATTTATCACAATGGTTTCAAACTACAAAATTCTAAAATTTTCTTTTCTTTCGTTAATGCTCCTTTTCAGTAGACTTACTCAAAGAGGTTGCATCTAAAAATAGCCTATGAGGTAATGGGTTAATAATGCTTTTAATGAATATTCATGCTCTCATTATTTCTTACATGAACATGCAACAAGGAAAGGGTTAACAGACATAAATATATTATTTTCATGTATAATTTCTTGGGAAAAACACAATTAATGTGTCAAACACTTTATACCAAACTGTTTTCGAATGACAATATAATAGTCTTTGTACACCTGGGGTGAAAGTGTGATTACCAAGGCAAGCAGTTTGGATTCAGCGGCGTCTCATCAGATTCTAAAATGTTACACATATTGACCATATATTTGCTAAGAAATGAGATGAATTTTTATTTTAAGAATTGAAGCAGACGACAATTGTTTCAGAAGAAAAATTACTAAGCATGCAAAGAGTTAATACAATAATACGAATTTTAGTCTTGTACATAATACTTGTGTAAAACAGACTATATGTAAAACATTAAATTTAACCCATTACCTGATAGAGAGACCTGGCCCTCCGATGTGTTTAAAAACAGAGTAGACCCAGATCAGATGGCTGCTACAGGATCTTTACCTGATAAATATTCATATAAGAAATGATTACAAAACTGAATTACTTCATTAATATTCTTAGTTCATTAACCCTTCGCCTGCTGAATTTTAAAATACAGTTCTCCCTCTTTACCCATGCCCTGTTGTATAATTACATATACATGTATCTTCACTGTGTACAAGGATTTCGCTGTGCAATCACTGCTGTGGAGTGCACTGGCTGCACAATCAACTTGTAAATAGTGAAGACCCTGATGAGACAGCTCCTGCAGGAGCTGCCTCATCTGGGTTTTCACTATTAAACAGGTACGTATATTGGCGTGAATAGCAAGCGAAGGGTTAATATTTTATCAAGACTCCAGTAATTATAAATTAATCAAATTCTAATGTATTCAAAATATCTATAAGCACGCAGAGCAAGATCCTGATCAAACTCCTCGTACAGGGGCTATCTGATCATAAGCAAATTGAGCAGACCCTGATCTGGGTCTACTCTGTTTGCAGATGCATGAAAAGGTGTACTTACAGAGTAAAGTTTTTAATACAGTCATGTACAATTAGTCTTGTGTCTGTCAAAGCACAAATACCAATTGTACATTTTGTTTATAAAAATTCAGGGAATATTTTATTCAAGATGCTATCATTTCTTATATGGATTAACCCTTTCCTCCATAAATACCCCCTTTCTACGCTTCTGTAAAAGCCACATTATGAAACCATTGTGATAAATAGAGCATTTGCACCTATAGGAGCAAATCCTCTATTTATCACAATGGTTTCAAACTACAAAATTCTAAAATGTTCCTTTTCTCTAGTGAATGCTCCTTTTCGGTAGATTTAATCAAAATGGTTGAAACTAGAAATAGCCTATGGAGGACTTGGTTAAGGCTGCCATGTACAATTAGTCTTGTGTCTGTCAAAGCACAAATATCAATTGTAAATTTTGTTTAACAAATAAACACATAGTCAACATGGTCAACTGTCAAAATGTGGTCATAACACATATTTGTCAAATTTTGCCTCAAGGTCATTTTGTTTAATTGTAAACGACATAAAAAATACATCACACAATAAATACCGAATACTAAAATAATTAACCTTAGAGGTATATGTCTGAATTTAATTGCCTTGATGAAACAGGTGATGAAAAATAATATTTTATGACGGCAGAGTTTAATGTTTTAACCCTTTCCTCCATAAATATGCCTTTCTATGCCTCTCTAAAAGTAACGTTTTGAAACCATTTGAAACCATTGTGATAAATAGAGCATCTGCTCGTAAGGAGCCGTAGCAAATATTCCCTTATTTATGTATATTTTCATATCAAGGTTGTTTATTTGTGATAGTTGGGAAGTAAATCCTCCAATTGATATAGGAGGATTTTTTCACTATACATTATAATGGTAAAGAAAATTTCAGTCACAAAACTCTAGCAAAATTTGTTGGAGCAAAAACTCCTTTTTTTTCTGACATCTTCACATCAACATTGTTCATCTGTGAAAGTTTGGGGAAAATCCTCTCAGCGGTGTATGAGGTTTTGGACACAAGATCTGCAGGACGAACATATGGATGTACAGTTGAACATAGATATCTCAAACTCGGATAACTCGAACTCTGGGATAACTCGAATTTAAAGTTTGGTCCTTCCCTATTTACAATACAGAATTGTTTTAAAATGTTATCACTACACATATCTAGAAACACATGTGGCTGCTTAATGCAGGTCGAAAGTAATGCTGAAAGCTCCTATAGGAGCTTTCAGCATTACTTTTGACTTGCATTAAGCTTTGAATTTGAGATACTGGTTAGAGTAGAAATCGAATGACTCGAACCTCTCTTATCTCGAACTAATTTGTAGTTCCCTTGAAGTTCATCTGTACTATAGAGAAACCTATATACCGCATGCCTCACACCTTGTGAGGAGCATAAAAAATATCAAGATATAAAACAAGTGACTTTAATGCCATGGCATAAAATTGAACATTCTGTGACTTACACAAGCTGTCTGATCTGGTTCTACTCTGTTTGCGTAAGTGTCTAAAGGCAAGGTTTACGGAGTAGTAGGATATGGGAAACAGTTTCAAAGAAACTATCTTATCTGGATCAAAACAGTTTGAAACTCTTGCCACTTACACTATTTTTAGACCTAACCTATTTGATTAAATTTACCAAATAGGAGCATTAACTGGGGAAATGGAAATTTTCAGAATTGTGCAGTTTTGAAACCATTGTGATAAATAGAGCATTTGCTCCTGTGGAGCAAATGCTCTATTTATCACAATGTTTTCACAAAGTGACTTTTACAGATGCGTCAAAAGGCGTCAATATGTGAGAATGGCAGATGACAATTTCTGCCGTTGAAGGCGTTGAAAAGCTAAAATCAATAACTATTTCACAATGGTAATAGTGTTGTCCGGCCTGTAAGCTAAAAACAAGGCCTATCATATCCGTCATAAATTTTATCACCAGTGAAGTACATTTGTAAGTCTCTTTGCATTATGTAACTGGCCCTTGATAACTCAGTGACCACACGGAGTGGACAACACACATATTCGAAACGTGACTGTTCTTCACTCTTTGCACGCTCAATAATTTTTAACCCTTTACTCTATAAATACACCTTTCTAAGCCTTTGCAAACAGAGTAGACCCAGATCAGACGGCTCTGTAGGAGCCGTCTAATTAGGGTCCACTCTGTTTGCTTATGAAATAATATTTTGAAACAGTAGAACCCTTCTAATGTGACCAATTAATGAATAAACATGGGTGTCTTTATAAGCAGGTGGTCGCTTAATGCAAGAAAACTCTTCACAAAGTGTCAATATCTGTTATTTTTTAACCCTTTAAATACAGTAAAGCCTCTCTATAATGGCCACTAAATTACATAGTATTTTGTGTAAAAGGCAGGTGGCTGCTTAAAGCAAGGTGAAAGTAAAACAGAACGATCCTATAGGAGCAATGTTCTCTCCCTGTAGGAGCATTGTTCCACCTTCCCTATTATATCAACTAATTAACCCTTCCCTGTTCTAATTTATTTCAAATTCCAATACCTAATGAATATTCATTAACAAAATAGTTATAAAGAAATATGCAAGGTGGAGCATTGTAGACATTTTAGAAAGCAAAGAAACAGATCTATCAAATTCTATTAGCAAACAGAGTAGACCCTGATCAGACAGCTCCTATCTGTTTTCAAATGCTTGAAAACACGTGTATATGAGGGAAAGGGTTAACACAATTCAGTGGCTCTTATAGAGAGGTTTGACTGTACAGCTGTTATAGAGAGGTTTGACTGTACAGCTGTTAGAGGTTTAACTGTACAGCTGTTATAGAGAGGTTTGACTGTACAGCTGTTAGAGAGAGGTTTAACTGTACAGCTGTTATAGAGAGGTTTGACTGTACAGCTGTTATAGAGAGGTTTGACTGTACAGCTGTTATAGAGGTTTGACTGTACAGCTGCTATAGAGAGGTTTAACTATACAGCTGTTATAGAGAGGTTTGACTGTACAGCTGTTATAGAGAGGTTTGACTGTACAGCTGTTATAGAGGTTTGACTGTACAGCTGCTATAGAGAGGTTTAACTATACAGCTGTTATAGAGAGGTTTGACTGTACAGCTGTTATAGAGGTTTAACTGTACAGCTGTTATAGAGAGGTTTGACTGTACCGCTGTTATAGAGAGGTTTGACTGTACAGCTGTAATAGAGAGGTTTGACTGTACAGCTGTTATAGAGGTTTGACTGTACAGCTGTTATAGAGAGGTTTGACTGTACAGCTGTTATAGAGAGGTTTGACTGTACAGCTGTAATAGAGGTTTGACTGTACAGCTGTTATAGAGAGGTTTGACTGTACAGCTGTTATAGAGGTTTGACTGTACAGCTGTTATAGAGAGGTTTGACTGTACAGTTGTTTTAGAGAGGTTTGACTGTACAGCTGTTATAGAGAGGTTTGACTGTACAGCTGTAATAGAGAGGTTTGACTGTACAGCCGACCCAGATAAGGAGGCATGAATATTCATGCGGCAAAGTGTTAACCCTTTCCTCCATCAAGACACCTTTTCAAACCCTTCCGTACAGGGTCTGCTCTGTTTGCTTATTGAATAATATGAATATGATCCTGCAGTTTTGTCCTTTGGCAAAAATTTCCCGTATAAAAATGAATCTAATTAATATTCATGCCATTGTTATCTCGTACATGAATATTCATGATGTAAAGGGTTAGATGAAACCAATGAAGCAACAAATAGTGTAGAACCTGATCAAATTACTCCTAAGATTGTTCTATTTGTCTAGGATCGTCCGTCCAAATAAATAGGGTAATAAACCGTACTTCGGTATCATCATTGCATTCCAAAATATTTTACATGATGACTGCAAACCACCAGAGTTCATTAACCCTTTACTCTATAAATACGCCTTTCTATGCCTTTGCAAACAAAGTAGGCCCAGATCAGACGGCCCCTATAGGATAAGATGCCCTGTAATCCAATGCCTGATTGGAATCCAATCTCATTTTTTCTCTGCCATTAGCTATCAAAACACTAAATAGCACAGGTACATGGAATATTTTGGCCATGGCAGAAACTGTAGAATCGTATCTATTTTATATCATAAGCATAAGATCAGACCTTGATTCGATGGCTCCTATAGGAGCTGTCTGAGCTGGGTCTACTCTGTTTGCAGAGGCATAGAAAGGCGTATTTAACGAGTAAAGGGCTATGCAAACAGTTTGGATACAGATGAGATGCTGCAAGATATTTTTATAAAGAAATGATAGAAATTTTATTTTAAGAATTGAAGCAGACGACAATTGTTGAAGACATAAAATTACTTTGAATGCAAAGAGTTTAATACTTCATTTTCCTAATTCAATACCATCCCCGAAGTGTTCAATTGGCCTGACATGTTAGAACAAAGATATTTTCCCCTCTTATGACAAATTTACGGCTCTATTTTTACAGTCTAAGAACACACAATGAGCAACCATCATTATGTAACGACCTCCAGTTACAGCGAGGCATATTGCTCTAAATAAGCTTTTCAAATACGTTTACTATCACAAGTTTATCTCAACTAAAATATGTGTCATAAAATCGCTTGTAAAGTCCACTTTTGACCACTCAAATCTTGCATAATCGGGAGATTTATTAATATAGCACATCCCATTTTTAGATAACCTAGAAAAGTGGACAGGGCTCTCTATGCTTTTATAGCCACCCTAATTACTTCAAGTATTCAGACATTCCATGGGCATGTAACGGTTAAGCATCCTTCCGACAGCTTTAACCCTTTTTATAACGAATATTCATGTCAGAAATAATGTCTTCATGAATATTTAACCTTTCTCTTGCTGAATTTTAAAATACAGTTCTCCTTCTTTACCCATGCCCTGTTGTATAATTACATATATCTTCACTGTGTACAAGTATTTCGCTGTGCAATCACTGCTGTGGAGTGCACTGGTTGCACAATCAACTTGTAAATAGTGCAGACCCTGATGAGACAGCTCCTGCAGGAGCTGTCTCATCTGGGTCTTCTCTATTTACAGGTAGGTATATTGACGTGAATAGCAAGCGAAGGGTTAATTAATTTAATTGTTATAACAGCCCATGGACACAAAAACTTTTTGCCATGACATAAACTGTAGAATCATATCTATGTTATATCATGAGCAAACAGTGCAGACCCTGATCAGACAACTCCTACAGGAGCTGTCTGATCTGGGTCTACTCTGTTTGCAAATTTGCATAGAAAGGCGTATTTATAGGGTGATGGGTTAAGTTAAAATAGTCTTAACAATTACTAGCCAATAGTGTAGACCCTGATCATCCTGATCCTAAAGGAGCAGTTTGATCTGGATCTGCACTATTTGTCCAAGTCTGTCCATCCAAATTATTTATGGTAATTAGGACATTGTGGGTCAGGATAAACAAGCAAGCACCTTTTGATGTTCTTATCAACAAAATTCTTTACAAGATGTTGGATTTTATTCTATTCTGTACTTTTAACATTTTCATAATAGTTACACAATGAATAAGTTCGTGGTAACCTATCGAAACAGTCTGGATCCAGATCAGAACCCAAACTGTTTGACATTTTGGCACCATGAATTTTTTTGGGGGGGTTTGTTGTTGTTGTTACCTTTTGGCAAAAAATGGAAGAAAATTGTTCTGACAGAATTGAAGCAGAGGACAATTTTGGCAGACATTCCATGGATTAACTGCATTAAATAACTAGAGAGAAGTTATATAATATCTAATAATTTCTTTACCTGGAGAGATAACTGGAAAACATCTTGATACCCTGAAAATGTCTTCCTTAGAAGGAATGGCATTACAGGCAAGTTTGTTAATCCTTGACTTCATAAAAACGCCATTATTATTTTTCTATAAGCATACAGAGCTGTCTGATCTTGGTCTACTGGTTGCTAAGGCGTAGAAAAGCGTATTTATACAGAAAAGGTTAGGTTTTCCTTTTTGGTTTTACGTCGCTTTAACAGTATTTCAGTCATATCACAACATCCAGTGAATTAGAGGTGGAGAAAGATCCCAGAGATTCTTCTGTACACGTAACAATTTGCGTCATTTCGTGCACAGAAGAGCATCTTGGTAGAACCACCGGAACTACCTCAAACCAGCTGGAAGGCTTCCTAACATGATGCAGAAAAGGTTTTTATTCATGATGTCAATAGTTCTTACTAAATATTCAGAAGGGAATGGGATAATGTTACCTTTTCCTACATATAAACACTTTTTCACATACAGTAAAACCTCTCTATAATGGCCACTAAATTGTGTTAATTAGTTGGTATTTAGGGCAGATGGCTGCTTAAAGCAAGGTGAAAGTAAAACAGAACGCTCCTATAGGAGCGTTCTGTTTTACTTTCACTTTGCTTTAAGCAGACACCTGCCTTTAACACAAACTTAATATAATTTAGTGTCCGTTATAGAGAGGTTTTACTGTATTTGCAAACAGAGTAGACCCAGAACAGATTGCACTAGGGAGCCATCTGATGAGTATCTATTCTGTTTGCTTTTGACACGATATAGATGCGGCAGTTTTTGTCAATGCAAAAAGAATCCCTCGAAAAGTTTATGATATAAATAGTGAGCTAATGATTTATTTGTGATGTCATTTATTTTACATGAATATTGAGTGCTTAACCCTTTCCTTGTTGAATATTCATATAAGAAATAATGACATCATGAATATTAATTTTTGGCACAGACAGCAACTGTAGAAATAGATCTAGATTACACCTGAATAGCAAACAGAGCAAACCCTGATCAGACGGCTCTTGCAAAGATGTGAAAATGTATTTATATGAGGGAATGGGTTAACCCTTTGCTCTATCAATATTCATGTAAGAAATAATGACATAATGAATATTTATTAGATTAATTATACAGTAAAACCTCTCTACAACGGCCACTAAATTACATCAAGTATTTTGTTTTAAAGGCAGGTGGCTGCTTAAAGCAAGGTGAAAGTAAAACAGAACGCTCCTATAGGAGCGTTCTGTTTTACTTTCGCCTTGCTTTAAGCAGCCACCTGCCCTAAATACCAACTAATTAACACGATTTAGTGGTTGTTATAGAGACGTTTTACTGTAATATCACTTGGACACAGGAATATGTGGCCATGGCAGAAGCTGTAGAATCATATCTAATTAAATATTATATCATAAGCAAACAGAGCAGACCCTGATCAGACAGCTCCTACATGGGAAGTCTGAATTGGATCTACTTTGTTTGCAAAGGCGTAGAAAAGCGTATTTATGGTAATAAAATGGTATAATAACCTAACAGGAATTTATTGCCATGGCAGAAATTGTTGAATAACATCTTTATCATTTCATAAACAGAGCAGACCCTGATCAGACAGGTCCTACAGGACCTGGCTTATCTGGATCTACTCTATTTTCAAAAGTGTTAAAAAGGCGTATTTATGGAATAAAGGGCTAAAATGAAACAATCCTTATAAATATTCATGAGGCAAAGGATCAAGGTAATGATGATGATGACGATGATGATGATGATGATGATGTTGCTATTTTGATTATTTTGAAGGTGATAATGAGCGATGATGTTGATGATGATATTAATATTGATGATGATGATGATGACGATGGCAACAATGACATTGATGATGATGAGGAGGAGTAGAATGATGATGGCAACAATGACATTGATGATGATGATGATGATGATGACGAAGATGTTTCTGTTGTTGCTGTTAGCGTAAAGATATAAAAGTTTTATCTATTTATCACTCAAACAAAATTGGTTTATCTAACATATTTACTATCAGTTTAATGTCTTCAGATTGCACACTAGTCTACACTTTTCACACTAAGAGAAACCCTCAACAAATCGTTTTATCTATTTTGATGAATTTGACATTTAATTGACGTTTCAAATGACTGATAGTGATCATCAGAGATAGCCCAGCCACAAGGTCAAAGGGTTACAGGGAAACACAACTAACATACAGTAACACATGTCTAGAGCAGACAATCTAAAGAAGTCCGATTGTTGCCATTTTAACACTTCGTTTCCTTGTTAACCCATTACCTCATAGGCTATTTCTAGATTCAATCGCTTTGAATAAATCTACCGAAAAGGAGCATTTACTAGAGAAAAGGAAAAGTTTAGTATGTTGTAGTTTGAAACCATTGTGATAAATAGGGCATTTGCTCCTATAGGAGCAAATGCTCTATTTATCACAATGGTTTCAACACATGACTTTTGCAGAGGCGTCAAAAGGCTTCAATATGAGGGAATGGGTTAACCCTTTACTCAATGAATATTCATAGAAATAATGGGATTATGGATATCAATTAGAAGATGTTTTTTACAGGTACAAGAACGGGAAGGAAATTTTGGTCATGGAAGAATCATTGTCAAATTGAGCCAAAATAGAGCAGACCCTGATCAGCCGTTTGATCTGGGTCTACTGTTTGCAATGGCATAGAAAGGCTTAACCATACGTAAAAAATAACGGCATCATGAATATTATAGTTAAAGTTTTATAATAGCATAAATTATGTACACAGAAATTGTTTGTATTGATAGAAACAGTAGCGTAAAATCTATTGTAATTTCAAATAAAGCAAACAGAGCAGACTCTGATCAGACTGCTCCTACAGAACTAGACATGAAAAAGCATTTTATATGAGGGTAAAGATTAACCCTTTCCCTGTTCAGTATTCAGGTAAGAAATAATGTCATTATATCTGTCTTATACCATAAGCAAACAGAGCAGACCCTGAGCAGACAGCTCCTATTGGAGCTGTCTGATCTGGGTCTACTCTGTTCGCAATTGCATGAAACCACATTTATATGAGGGAATGGGTCACCTGTTTTTACAGCGCCCTCTGTGCGTGTGTGTGGGTGTGTGTGTGTGTTCGAAGGAAGGTCCACTGTAATTACAGCTATTATCTTTGTCAGACTTAACCCTTTGCCTAACTGTTTTAGAGACGCCTTTTGAAGCCTTTGCAACCAGAGTAGACCCAGATCATGTTCAGTTTCTCCCGTGGCCAAAATATCCTGTGTTCATATATCATTATAATAATTCAACTAATGAATATTCATTAATGTCATTATTTCTTACATGAATATTCATTATGTAAAGGGTTCAAAAAGACTGCACACTCAAACATAATTGAACCTTGATATGAGATTGAGAAAAGATATCTTGTAACAAACAGTATAATCCCACAGGTAGCAGTGTCAAAGATATCTTATAACAAACAGTATAATCCCACAGGTAGCTGTGTCAAAGATATATTGTAACAAACAGTATGTCACAGGTAGCTGTGTCAAAGATATCTTGTAACAAACATTATAATCCCACAGGTAGCTGTGTCAAAGATATCTTGAAACAAACAAGATAATCCCACAATTCTGTGTGTCCAAACAGAATTTTGTATATCCCACAGGCAGCTCCTGTAGGAGCTGTCTGAACAGGGTCTGCTCTGTTTGCTTATAAATAAATATGTTACATATCTGAGTCTAAAATATCTACCAAGGCCTGTGTTCATACACCATTATAAATAATCAGCTAATTAATAAACTAAAAATCCAGCTAATTAATATTCATAACATTACTAATAATAATTTTCTCACATGAATATTCATTAAGTAAAGGATAAACGTTTCCCCTCAATTACAATACCTTTTCATTATAAACAGTGTAGACTCAAAACAGACAGTTCCTGTAGGAGCTGTCTGATTAGGGTCTACTCTGTTTGCTTATCAACTTATACAGATATGATTCTACAGTTTCTACACTGGCCAAATATAACCATATTCTTATACCATTATCAAAATTAATCTCAGCTAATTAATATTCATGATCTCATTATTTCCTACATGAATACTGAACAGGGAAAGAGTCTAACCCTTTGCTCCATAAATACGCCTTTCTACACCTTTGCAAACAGAGTAGACCCAGACCAGATGGTGTAAAGGGTTAATTAGATTTTTCAACGCGATATTCTAAAAATACGTTTTTCTATGTCATTGCACACAGAGCAGACCCAGTAGGGGTTGTTTAACCCTTTCCCTGTTCTATATTTAGGCCAAATTTCATTACCTACTGAATATTCATTAACAAAATAGTTATAAAGAAATATGGAAGGTGAAACATTGTAGACTGTTTAGAAAGCAAAGGAACAGATATATCAAATTCTATTAGCAAACAGAGCAGACCCTGATCAGACGGCTCCTCTAGGAGCCGTCTGATCTGGGTCTACTCTGTTTGCAGATGCGTCAAAACACATTTAAATAAGGGAAAGGGTTAAATAGGATCTGCTCTATTTGTTTATGTTACAATACAAATACCATTCTACAGATTCTGCCATGACTAAAACTGTCCATAAGCTGTAATTATTACAGTAAATTCTAGCAGAGAAAAAAATTGATACTTTTAGGCAGGTGGATGCTTAACCCATTACCTCATAAGCTATTTTTAGATCCAACCTCTTTGAACAAATCTACCGAAAAAGGAACATTAACTAGAGAAAAGGATTTTTTTTAGAATTGTGTAGTTCTGAAACCATTGTGACTATAGGAGCAAATGTTCTATTTATCACAATGGTTTCAAGAAGTAATTATTACAGAGGCGAGAGTCATGCAGAAAGTTCCTTGGACCGACTGATCAGGGTCTGCTCAATTTGCTTATGGAATAATACACATCTGATTCTAGTTTTGCAATGGCCAAAATGATCTATGTTCATATGTCATATGCCATTATAAAAATTCATCTAACTAAATCAATAAATATTCATGATGCTATCATAATTATTATGCAATTATCCATGAAGTAAACAAATAACAAATCAAGGTGACATTGTTCTAGAATTACCAACATATAGTTATAAAAGTTTTATCTAAGGACCCATCTTGTATATCTGTCAAGCTGCCAATGTAATTGGCTCATTAACAATTGAAAACAAATTTATCCGCCTAGCCGCTTGCCCCTCATCGGTCTGTCAATCTCATCTACCTCTACATCCATTACAACCTTCATCAGCATCTATGTTTTCTGCCCCGTTATGTAACCCCGCTGAAATCTGATCAAGGACAAGCAGTAGATGTAGTTTTCCTTGGAGATAATTTACTAATTTCCGTATCCTTTTGACAGCCGCAGTATTTTGTCAAATTTCATTGCCTTCTAAATGATTTGAAAATAATTGCAATTTTGTGAAATAGACATTCCATCAACAGAAGCAACCAAAATGGAGTCTGATCCGATAACATATTATTCTGATCTAGATCCAAAAGTGTATCAAATCTTACGCAAAAACAACGGACAGTTACATGAAGGAAATCAAAATCCTGTTTTTCCCATCCACCCCTCTCAATCATTTACATTGTAATATAAAACTGCTGATACAGATACAGATCTATAGCTTCCTGCCCTCAGGCTGGCTGTGTCCGTCACTGAAAAATGATATCCTCCCACATTTCCTTATATTTTATGACTTTATTTTTTTAACCACTGGTCATCCAATAAAGTGCCCATCCCCAGAAACGGTAGCCCATATCCCTAACCCCTTACTCCATAGATACGCCTTTCTATGCCTTTGTAAACAGAGTAGACCAAGATCAGACGGCTCCTATAGGAGCCTTCTGGTCAGGGTCTGCTGTGTTTGCTTATGGAATAATAAATATCTAATTCTACCGTTTCTGCCAGGGTCAAAGCATTTCTTTTTCTTATGCTATAATAAAATTAATTAAGCCAATTGATATTCATACATATATATTAATTCTTTAATAAATTTATATTCATGCTATATTTTAATCCTTTTACCCATTACCTCTTTGAATAAATCTACCCAAAAGAAGCATTAACTAGAGAAAAGGAAATTTTTAGAATTTTGTAGTTTTGTATTTTGTAGTGATATATAGAGCATTAAAATTTTTTGCTCCTATAGGAGCAACTTAAGCTCTATTTATCACAATGGTTTCAAGAAGTGGTTATTACAGAGGCGTAGAAAGGCGTATTTATGGAGGAAGGGGTTAATTCTTTACTAAATTTATATTCATGCTATATTTTAACCCTTAAAATGCGGGAAACAAGTGCACAGGCATTTGCAAACAGTGTAGACCCAGATCAGAGGACTTTTCTGTCATTTAAAATTCTCTAGACAGTTTAATTCTTTCCTACTCAAATAGACTCCATCATCATTCCGAAATTATTCTACGAATATTCATAGAGTAACGAGTTCAAGCACATCAAATTCGTATCTACAAAAATTGTTGCCTGCTTCATTTTCCAAAAGTAACTATTTTAGAAAATTTTGATCCTGAAATGTGAGAGAAGGGTTAACAGTTGTACCCAGAGGGCGCTGTAAACTGTCCGCACTTTCCAACATCTAATTTCACAGTTTTTTAGACAACGAGAGTCAAATTCATCTTGATGACCGATTTTCCGCTTTCTTAAACTTGACTAAAAGAGATAACTGGCAAACTGAAAATCACCTAAAAATTTGGTAATTCGACTGGACATGCATGTAACTATAGTAAACACAAATTGTCAGCTCTTAATTTTAAGTACACTGACCTGGGCTTTTTTCACCATTTTAAGAAGATGACCCATATTCCTGAGGTTGGGAATTTTGTTTTATTTGGGAGGGGTTTTTTAACTGTAAGAAGATTTAAAAGAAATTCCTTCCTACAAATGTCCATTTCAAACACAATAGACCCACTCAGGACAGAACCTCTAAAATTCATAAACAAAGAGCAGACCCAGATCAGACAACTCCTATAGGAGCTGTCTGATCTGGGTCTGCTGTTTGTTTATGAATTATAGAAGTTTTGACCTGACTGAATTTTCTGGCTAAACACTTTTACCTCTGAATTAGGATTTTTTCAATTAAAATTGGGAAAAAAACCCACACTTTTTGCCATTGAGAACATAGCACAATAACAGCTTTAACACTTTCCTCCAGAAATACGCCTTTCTACGCCTCTGTAAAAGTCACCTATTGAAACCATTGTGCTAAATAGAGCATTTGCTCCTATAGATAGGACCATTTTTTTAATGCTCTATTTATCACAATGGTTTCAAACTACAAAATACTAAACTTTTCCTTTTCTCTAGTTAATGCTGCTTTTCGGTACATTTATTCAAAGCGGTTGGATCTAAAAATAGCCTTTGAGGTAATAGGTAACTTATATAATGCAAACTTTTCGAAAGTGTGTTTGACTTAGACAATAGCAGCTAAAATCCAATCTGTATAATTTCATAAGCAAACAGAGCAGACCCTAATCAGACAGCTCCCGGATCTAGTGTTGCAAGGCTGGCAGGCGGCAAGGGTTAACTATTTACTCCAAGAATACACCTTTCTCAATCTTTTCCAACAGAGTAGACCCAGATCAGATGGCTCCTGTTTGAGCTGTCTGATCAGGGGCCTGCTGTTTGCTTATGAAATAATTAAAATCTGATTATACAGTTTCTACCATGGCCAAAAATTCCTGTGTCCATAAAAAAATTATGCTATTATAAAAATAACTCAATTAACCCATTCCCACTTAGGCTATATTTAGACCTAACCTCTTTGATTAAATCTACCAAAAAGGAACATTAACTAGAGAAAAGGAAACTTTCAGAATTGTGTAGTTTTGAAACCATTGTGTTAAAAAGAGCATTTGCTCCTGTGGAGCAAATGCTCTATTTATCACAATGGTTTCACAAAGTGACTTTTACAGAAGCGCCAAAAGGCGTCAATATGCGGGAATGGGTTAATAAACATGATGTCATTATTTTGCACATGAATATTTATGGTGTAAAGGGTTAATTCAAGAAAATTTAAATTGGTGTCCATTGGAAGCAACAACAGTCAGCCAATAGGAGAAGCGATCTCTCGTCTGTGACATAAGATTAGCCAACGTCATTGGTTGTTATCCATCAGCCATAAACGGCTCAGAGTCTACTTGTTTTTTTCTATTGATTTTATCCACCAATGCTTAAAATGGTAACTACAAAAAAAAGTGTTATTGGTTATTGACGCACAGATACAGAATCCGAACAGACCAATGGGAAAGAAGACCACAGAGTATCGGTAGCGCCATCACAAAATTATGAAGTAATCTACATCTAAATACTCTATATTTTCTAAAACAAAATGAGGAAACCTACAGAGCAAATACTGCATTACCCTAAATATTAGTACACTACTTGCAAATATGGTATTTACCCTAAATATTAGTACATCCACATCGCAATTACGGTATCTACTCTAAATGTTAGTACATCCACACCACATACACGGTATTTACCCTAAATATTAGTACATACACACAGCAAATATGGCATTTACCCTATTCACGCATTTGCAAACAGAGTAGACCCAGATCAGATGGCTACTGTAGGCCCAGGGCCTGCTCTGTTTGCTATTGGTACAATAGAGATTATAATCCTACAGTTTCTGTCTTAACCCTTTCCCTGTTCTATGTTAATTCCAAATTTCAATACCTACTGAATATTCATGAAGAAAATAGTTATAATGAAATATGGAAGGTTTAACATTGTAGCCATTTTAGAAACTAAGGCAACAGATCTATTTAATTCCATAAGCAAACAGAGCAGACCCTGATCAGACGGCTCCTATAGGAGCCGTCTGATCTGGGTCTACTCTGTTTGCAGATGAGTGAAAACACATTTATATGAGGGAAAGGGTTAACAAAATAAAAATTGCCCTGTGTTCATAGACTATTATAAGAGGTCAACTAATAATAACTATTCATGATGTCGTTATTTCTTGCCTGAATATGCAACAGGGAAAGTGTTAAAGAACCTGTATTATCAGTCAGAGTAAATCCTTGGAATTTGATTGGTCAGTTTGCCAAAAACTGCCGGGGTGTACAGTACCGTATTCAGATTTGACGTGTGACGTCATTCGTTTTGTTTTTATTTTTAGCGTCGATTCGAAATATCATATCGTCCTTACTCCAATTATTCTGGATGGATTACGACCAAATAATCGATAATAAACGTAAAAAACTGTACCTCATACGTTCCTCAATTTAACACTATCAACTTATCAGTACAACGTGTTACCGTTAATGTTTACAAGTGAAGTTTCAATTCTTCTTTCTAAATTGCTCTGAGACGACGTCATATTTGCTCTGTGATGACGTCATGTTTTCTTTGTCATGTCGTCATACAATTAGAGATCTAATGTCAGCAAAATAAGAGTTGTTCGTTTCTTAATTGCGTAAATCGGATCTCTGACTGGTAATAAATTCGTTACACGGTAATTTGGCAGGGTGTAACGCCTCAGGAAATACGGGATCTAACCCGGTCATACCAGCCCGTACACCCTGCCAAATAACCGTGTAACTAATAGTATGACCAGACTTATAGAACAATATAATCAACAGACTGGCAGAGTAGACTCTGATCAGATTGGTCCTACAGGAGCTGTCTGATCTGGATCTACATACTCTGTTTGTAAAGGCATCACTTGTAAAGGATTGAATAATGACTGACATAGCAGCACAGAGGTCTAGACAAGATGCATAAATTAAGATTATTTTCAAGAATAACTCCTTTATTTCTTAACCAAACCTTATACTGTGACCCCTCTTTAGAATCGTCTCTTCGAGACGATTCTAAAGAGTGGTCACAGTATAGGGTTTGGTGGAGAAATGACGATTTTAGAATTTGGGTACGCACCTTTATCTGTAGCTTTGGTAGCAAATAGAGAACAACGAAATAGTAACAAATAGTGAAGACCAAAAGAGAAAACAAATAGTGTAGACCCTGATCAAACTGTTCCTCCAGGAGCAGTTTAATCTTGGTCTGCACTATTTGCCTAAGTTTGTCCAAATGCTTAGTTTAACCCATTCCTCCATAGGCTATTCTTAGACGCAACCTCTTTGAATAAATCTACCAAAAAGGAGCATTTAATAGAGAAAAGGAACATTTTAGAACTGTGTACTTTTGAAACCAGTGATAAATAGAGCATTTGCTCCTATGGAGCAAATGCTCTATTTATCACAATGGTTTCAAGAGGTAACTTTTGCAGAGGCGCAGAAAGGCGTATTAATGGAGGAAAGGGTTAACTTGAATGTATATTGATCCTTTCATCCAAAACGAGAAAGAAGACAAAGAAATTAATCAACATTTTTGTTTGTCAAGGAAAAGAAATGAAAAAATACAGGAATCTTGACTTGTCAATTTCTCACTTGATTCTCCGGCCAAAGACCGATGGTCAATTTATGCTTTAATCAAACTGGACACTGGTCAGTGCAGTTGCCATAGAAACGATGGACATGAAGAACCCTCAAAATCCCCAACATAATCAATTATGACCCCACATTAGTCACTTTTGTGCCCTTAATTTAGATTTTTTTGTGTGCGGATGATTTGTGAGCGCAAATCTGACATGTAAGGTTCTTCAGAATCCATTGATACAGAAAACATGGCACAAATCATGACTAAACAGAGCTTACACCAAACAGAGCTTACACTAAACAGAGCTTACACTAAACAGAGCTTACACCAAGTGTGATGAAAAACTGAACAAATTTGTAAAACAATTGTAGACACAGACGAGATGACATAGTAGACCAAAATCTGACAGCATTTTGAGGATCTTCAATCTTTGACAATCTTCATTTGTAATAAAAAAAAATTCTTTTAACCCTTTTCTCCATTGGCTATTTTTAGATCCAACATCTTTAAATGAATTTACCCAAAAGGAGCATTTACTAGAGAAAAGTAAAATTTTAGAATTTTGTAGTTTGAAACCATTGTGATAAATAGAGCATTTGCTCCTATAGGAGCAAATGCTCTATTTATCACAATGGTTTCAAGAAGAGGTTATTACAGAGGCATAGAAAGGCGTATTTATGGAGGAAAGGGTTAATTATATTAATAACTTACCTCATATAAACATCTTTTCATGAAAACAGAGTAGTAGAAAAAGCCTAACAATTACATCAATCATTTGTTTATATCCCGAAAAGAAGAATACCACAAGAAAACCAGTCGAATAGACACTGAAGAAGACACACTTTTCATGTGTTTAATGTTATTTGGCAATGTACATTTAGTATTTATTTGGTTACGTTTTAGTTGCATTACTTGCTCGACCAAGTTTGATAATATTTTGTTGTAGAACAAAAAATTTCAATACCTACTGAATATTCATGGAAGAAACAGCTATAATGAAATATGGAAGGTAGAACATTGTGTAGTATTGAAACCATTGTGACAAATAGAGCATTTGCTCCTATGGAGCAAAATGCTCTATTTATCACAAAGGTTTCAAAAGTGACTTTTGCATAGACGTCAAAAGGCATCAATATGAGGGAATCGGTATTTCCATGAACATTCTAGCTCTTTACTCCATGAACATTCATGAAAGAAATAATGACATCATGAATATTACATTGTTATAATGGCATAAGGGCAAAGGAAATTTTGGCCATGGCAGAAACTGTAGAATCATATCTAAATTTATATCAAGCAAACAGAGCAGATCCTGATGATATATCAAACAGCTCCTATGCCCGCTGTCTAATCTGTGTCTACTCTGTTGGCAAAGGCAAAGAAAGGCATAGAAAGGCATATAGCCTAAAGGATTAACCCTCACCTGATAAAGAAATTTCAATGCCTTTGCAAACCCTGGGTACTGTAGGAGCTATCTGATCAGGGTCTGCTCTATTTATTTATCAAATGACAATAGATCTGCTTCGATAGTTTCTGAAATGGCCAAAAAATGCCGTTGTTAACTCTTTCCTTCGTAAATATGCCTTTCTACGCCTCTGTAAAAGTCACTTTTTGAAACCATTGAGATAAATAGAGCATTTGCTCCTATGGAGCAAATGCTCTATTTATCACAATGGTTTCTAAACTTCATAATTCTAGAAAAACAATTTTGCTCTGTTGAATATTCATATAAGAAATAATGACATCATGAATTTTCATATAAATTAGCTTTTAATATTAATTAATTTTTACATGGCCTAAGAATTTTGGTATTGGTTGAAGCAGTAGAATCTGATTCTGATCTAATATAATTTCATAAGCAAACTGAGTAGACCCTGATCAGGCCGTGAAAAGATAGCGGTATTTTAATAAAAGAAAGGGCTGACCCATTCCCATTTCAATATTTATGTAATGTCATGAATATTTATTTAATAGCTGATGTATTATAATGTAAACTTTTCAATGAAATTTTATGCTTGGACAAAAACTGTAGAATCAGATCTATATGATATCAAAACGAAAGGAGCTGTCTGATCTTTGTCTACTCTGTTTGCAAATGCATGAAAACACATGTATATGAAGGAAAGGGTTAACCCATTCCTCCATAGGCTATTTTAGACACAACCTCTTTGAGTCAATTTACCCAAAAGGAGCATTTACTAGAGAAAAGGAAAAGTTTAGAATTGTGTAGTTTGGAAACCATTGTGATAAATAGAGCAATTGCTCCTATAGGAGCAAATGCTCTATTTATCACAATGGTTTCATAATGCGATTTTTTACAGTGGCGTAGAAAGGCGGAAAGGGTTAAACAGAAGTTCTGTGGACTTCTTACTGCTACGGAAAGTACTTTTTCAACTTCGTGTGAAGTCTGTGTCAATGATACAGGTATTGAACCAGTTCACCATTGGAAAACATTATATTGTGCCAAATTTCACTTTTTACACCACTATGCAAACACAATTAGGCACATCAAAGGACGGGTCAGTAAAAAACCAATAATTCTATAAAACATCTGTTGAATAATCAAACACATTACTTCGGCCATGGTAAACAAGCGTTATTACACTTTCTGCCCCAGGGTCAACATTCTTTTGTGCGGTTTTTCGAATCATCTATAAAAATGGTAAAAGCCCTACGTTTAAAGTACGATCTAATATACTCTTTTGTGTTTACAATAGCATAACCAAAAATGACCCATGGCCAAAATCTATTGACCAACAGCTGGTCATACGACTGGCCTGAAACAAAGCCGCTGGACAAAGGATATAAAGTATTGGCCACTTTTATCCTTTAGTCTGCCAAAGACAGTGACCGATACATATTTGCTCTGGGTTTCAATCCAGATCAGCAACAGTGGTTGGGAACTAGATCAAAGCTTCCACATTCTGACCCTTTGAATCACAACCACAAAAGCAAATGATCACTTTAAGGTAAGTAGCTTAGTTTTAATTATATGCAAGAAAAGTATTATTATGTCCATTTAAGGTTTAAAAACATCAAATGGTCATTGTACTATTGGAGTGTGGCCACATAAGACCATTATGAAATGAGAGCAGATCAGAGACATGATAGCAAGCTGTTGATTGGTCAACATATGTTCTCTTCAACATCATCTACAGTCAAAAGTAAAAAAAACATTCTTCAATTACCAATCAAAAGATTGGTTCTTTTAACCCTTTCCCTGTTCTATGTTTATTTCAAATGTTAATACCTACTGAATATTCATTGACAAAATAGTTAAAATGAAATATGCAAGGTGGACCATTGTAGACATTTTAGAAGGCAAAGAAACAGATCTATCAAATTCTATTAGCAAACAGAGTATACCCTGATCAGACGGCTCCTCTAGGAGCCGTCTGATCTGGGTCTACTCTGTTTGCAAATGCGTGAAAACACGTTTCTATGAGGGAAAGGGTTAACCCTTTAATCCATAAATACGCTTTTCTACATCTTTGCAAACAGAATAGACCCAGATCAGACAGCTTCTATAGAAGCCGTCTGATCAGGGTCTGCTCTGTTTGCTTATAGCATAATACAGATCTAATTCTACAGTTTCTGTCTGGAGCCAAAAAGCCATGTGTATATAAGCCATATATGAAGGAAGGGGTTAATCACTTTTCCCATTTTGAAAAGATATACTTCTATGATACAAGTTTAGATAATGGCTCTGACTGTACATGTGTTATTTATATATACATGTATGTATATGGACAATAAAACATCATGTTATTAGTAAAATATTGTTCAGTTCTGTTCTGGTGATACATAAATAGTCTTAGAATATTGTAATACATACCACAATATATTTGACTGGTTCTCAGTTGTTTGTCCTCTTTCAACCAAAAGTTTCTGCCCGAGACAAAATATTATTTAAGATTTATTTTGTGATGGTACATGAACACAGGAATTTTAGCAATGGCAGACAATGTAGTATAGGGTTATTTCAAACAGCGCAGACCTCCAGTAGGAGCCCTCTAATCTGGTTCTACTCTGTTTGCAAAAGTGTAGAAAGGCATATTAATGGAATAAAGTGTAAACACTTTCCCTCATATAAATGTGTTTTCATGCATCTGCAAACAGAGTAGACCAAGATCAGATGACTCCTATAGGAGCCGTCTGATCAAGGTCTGCTCTGTTTGCTAATGGAATTTGATAGATCTGTTTCTTTAATTTCTAAAAGGGCTACAACATTCCCTCTCTATAGTTTATTATAACTATTTTGTCCATGAATATTCAGTAGATATTGAAATTTGTAATAAACATCGAACAGGGAAAGGGTTAAAGCAACGAAACAACAGAAAATATCGGCAAAAACTTGAGTATTGTGATACTATATTGACTTTTCTAAATATTGTAATATACCAGTATATCGATATACCGTGAAAGCACAATTGTTTTCTGTATGTAACACCTTTTCTGCTATCATTGAGACTGACCACCCAAACATATGACATACCCTGGGACATGTACAAAGACGACAATTGAACAGATCGGTTGAAAATTATCAATATCTGCTGTTATAATTTCCGACTTGCATGACTGGTGAAATTACCGAAAAAGATGCTGCCACCTAAAACCCAATGCTGTCATCTGTTAGTGACCCCTAAGGGATATTAATTTTTGCTGGTCATTTCTTTATTGTGTAGGGGTCAATGGGTCAAACTGACCATCCAACTGACCACTGCAGTCGTTTGCAGGATGGACACATTGCAATTAAACAAAATTAGTTTTCTGATTGAAGATGCACCAAAAAAGATGATTGATTTTTCTTTGAGAGTGTCCAGTACAGCCGCACACTGGACACTGGTCACTTGAGGGGATCCAAAAGGGACGGCTAAATGTGTGATCCCAATGGGGGAACTAACAGATAAAGCTCTTGTTACAATCAAATAATTATAAAGTCTATCGTTTATCCCTTTTACATCAAGCATTCTAAGAAATAACCAAAAGGAAACCGTGCAGACCCAAAATCGAAGACTGCTTTAGATGCTCTCTGATCAGTTGGCACTTCTGGTTTCATTTACCCATTCTCTCATAGACTATTTTTAGACCCAATATCTATGAATAAATCTACTTAAAAGGAACATAAATTTTACTAAAAAAGTAAATTTTAGAATTATGCAGTTTTTAAACAATTGTGATAAATAGAACATTTGCTCCATAGGATCACAACGATTTCAAAACATGACTTATATAGAGGCGTCAAAAGGCATAAATATGAAGGAATGGGTTAACCCTTTACTTCATTTATATTCAAGCCAGGCTCATTCATGCCTGTCCATTATGAATATACAGTAATAACATCTCTATAACGACCGCTGGTCTAAATTACATAAAGTATTTTGTATTAAAGGCAGGTGGCTATTTAAAGCAAGGTGAAAGTAAAATAGAACGCTCCTATAGGAGCGTTCTATTTTACTTTCATCTTGCTTTAAGCAGCTACCTGCCCTCAACACCATCTAATTAACACAATTTAGTTGCCGTTATAGAGAGGTTTTACTGTAAATCAATTAAAATCTTGCATTAGATTTGTAAAATATCAAAAATATAAGCAAACAGAGAAGACTCTGAACAGAGAGTTCTTGTAGGAAGCTCTCTGATCTCAGTCTACTCCCTAAAAAACAGTAAAACTCCATTTAGTGAACAGTGATAAATATTTTATACAGACAGACAGGCAGATATTTTATTTATGTCTCACTTCTATACATGATAAAATATACGAACATGAGTAAGTGAAATGTATAGAACCACTCAAATAAAAAAAAAAAAAGTAAAGTACCTAGTTATAGTCTACTTTCAGTCCGAGGGACCGCTCAGCCGACTGTACATTGCTGTCCAAACCAGTGTACGTCCACCTGTAAAAATAAACTTAAATCTAAATGTACAGGAACAGAATTTATAAGCCCTTTGCAAACAGTGGAGATCAAGATCAAAGGGTTCCTGAAGGAGCCCTTGAATCAGGGTCTGCACAGTTGGTCAAAAAAAATATTTTTATCAGTGACAGATTTTGAAACAACTTCTGGTTTAACCTTTACTCTATAAATACGCCTTTCTACGCCTTTGCCAACAAAGTAGATCCAGATCAGACGGCACCTGTATGAACCGTCTGATCAGGATCTGCAATGTTTGCTTATGATATAATTTACATGTAGATCTCATTTTACAGTTTTTTTTCCATGACCAAAAATTATTGAAATCATGTGCTATTATAACAACTGATCTAATTAATATTCATTATGCCATTATTTTGTACATGAATATTCATGAGGTAAAGGGTTAATCAATATTCAGAATTGAAGGAGACAGTTTTAATTATTCAACAGATTAAAGGTTAACCCATTCCCTCATATTGACACCTTTCTACGCCTCTGTAAAAGTCACTTTATGCAGGGCTTTTTTTCGGTTGATTTTATAGCCGTTTTAAGGCTATATTCCCAATAGCAAAAAGTATGGGTTTTTTTCCCAATTTGAAGGAAAAAATTCCCAATCAAAAGACTAAAATGTAATAAAGAGGCAAAAAGTATTCATATGTCATCTAATTGCCCATTTTTGAGGTCCACAAGGTATTTGTGCATTCTTTGAGTGGAACAGAACATCATTTAATGGTGTAAAATGCTAAAAGATTTGTTGCAAAACTTATTTTGATATGTTCTATTTTCCCAATTTTGTTAAAACAATACAAAAAATTCCCAATGCTAGGGGTACGGTCATGTTCCCAAAATGGTCAGAAAAAGCCCTGTAAATATGAAACCATTGTGATAAATAGAGCATTTGCTCCTACAGGAGCAAATGCTCTATTTATCAAAATGGTTTCAAACTACAAAATTCTAAAAATTTTCCTTTTCTCCAAGTTAATGCTCCTTTTCGGTAGATTTATTCAAAATGGTTGGACCTAAAAACAGCCTATGGAGGAAAGGGTTAAGTATAATAATAAATAATTTTACCTTCAGGTCTGATGACTGTGATTCCTGGAAATGTAAGAAGCTGTTGTGGATTCTAACACTTCTGTCCAAACCAGTGTCTACCTGTCCAAATCAACTAAACCCTAAATCTAGAGGAATCAAATATATTAGACATTTGCAAACAGAGGAGACCCAGATCTATCACAAGGGCTTCTGAAGGAGCCCTTTGATCAGGGTCTGCACTGTTTGGTAAAAAAAAAAAACTGATAAATTTTGAAACAACTTTTGGCTTCATCCATATTCAGCAAGGGAGGTGGCAGTTTTTATTATTAACCCTTTCCCTCATATAGACGTGTTTTCACGCATTTGCAAACAGAGTAGACCCAGATCAGACGGCTCCTAGAGGAGCCGTCTGATCAGGGTCTACTTTGTTTGCTAATGGAATTTGATAGATCTGCTCCTTTAGTTTCTAAAATGACTAAAATATTCCAACTTCCATATCTCATTGTTACTATTTTGTTCATGAATATTCAGTAGGTATTGAAATTTAGAATAAACAAAGAACAGGGAAAGGGTTAAGCAGATTAAAGGTCAATTACAAATAGTTTTACCTTCAGGTCTGATGACTGCGATTCCAGGAAATGCAAGAAGCTGTTGTGGATCCTAACACTACTGTCCAAACCAGTGTCCACCTGTAAAAATCAACTCTTATCATCTTATCAACATGTACAGTGAAAACAATCATGTGAACCCTTTACCTCATGAATATTCATGTAAGTAATAAAAACTTCATGAATATTAATTATTTAAGATTAATATTTAACCTCACTGAATATTCATGTAAGAAGTATGAATGAATGCATGAATATTTATGAGCTGAAGTTCTATAAGGGCAAATGAATACAAATAATTGTAGCCATGTCAGAAACTGTAAAATCAGATCTATATCCTCCTATTTATAAGCAAACAGAGTAGACCCTGATCAGACAGTTCCTACAAGAGCCATCTGATCAGGGTCTATTCTGTTTGCGAAGGAGTTACTGTTACGAGGTGTCTCTATCAGGTTATAGGGCAAACTGGTTGTTCAACTTAGTATCAATACTGTTCTGCAAGACAAATGGCAATTTTTTGCACGGTGGAAAGTAATGCAGAAAGCAGTTTTAGCATAAACCCTTACTTGGCAATTCATTTGGATGGAAGCTATTTGCAATGGTTGGAACTATCAAAACAATGGCTGCGCTTTTGCTACAAATGGGGAATCTACAGATTAGACCCAGATGAGATCAAGTTACTCTGCCCTTCCTCAGGATCCAAACAATTTGACACTGCTACGACTTGTTACGTGCATTTTAACCCTTTTACTCCATAAATATGCCTTTCTATGCCTTTGCAAACAGAGTACACCCAGATCAGGGTCTGCACGGTTTATGAAATAATAGATATGATTCTACAGTTTCTGCCATGTCCACAAATCCTGTGCCCATGTGCTATTATGACAAATTAATCTAATTAATAATAATTTTATTATGACATCATTATTTTTTCCATGAATATTAATGAAGGAAAGGGTTAAGAGAAATTAGATATTACAATTAGTTCAGAAGGTAATTTTGTAATTTGTGGAAAAGTACAATTGTTGTATGTTGTGATTACTATAATGTATTCTCAGGGATTTTTTTAAATGATTTTATAGCCGTTATTGGGCTGTTTCTAATGGAAAAGGTGTTTTCCCAATTTGGAATGTAAAATTCCCAATTCAAAGGTAAAACTGTTTTGCCAGAAAATTCATTCATACGAAAACTTCTAAAATTCATAAACAAACAGCAGACCCAGATTAGATAGCTCATAGTTCTCATAGTTCTTCAATCGGATATGGGACGTTCCCCATATAAACACTTGGTTTCTTGGGCTGGTTCATGTTGGTTGTAGATCTAGCCTTACAGCGGTCTGATATGGGTCTAGTGTTTATTAATTTCGGTTTTGGCCTGACTGGGTCTATTGTGTTTGCAATGGACATTTGTCAGACAACATTCCCAATTCCTGGAGTATTGAATTGTGTCATCTTCCCAAAATGGTGAATAAAGTTCCAGAGATGTAGATGATCCTTCCTCGATCTTCTTGTCGGACAGCAACAGTTAGTCTCATTAATGAGCTGTAAGACAGCATGTAATTTTCTGCCAGGATATCGTTAAAACCGAAAGTAGCTCGGTATCACTATTTAGAGTAGACACAAAATTTAATGTGAACTAACTCTGGGGGCAATGTCGTACTTGAAACAAAGATTGAAGAAAATTGAAGCGACGACACATTTTGCAGGGAGCCAAAGAGAACTTTAAAACAAACCATTATTTACAGAGTCACCAAGAAAAATCTCTATGAATGTCTTTTGCAGTCAGCTTGCATGGAATACAGTCGACATCTTGGCTTCATGGCGTTGCACAATTCAAGCGCGGGAAAAAAACAAGGGAGGGAACTGATAAAACCCGTACCTACAAAATGACCGAGTCTGTCGTAATTTTCATTGTTAAATTTCGATTTCCACTTATTGCAATCATAGAAACAAACAGTTTTTATCCTGATGAGACGCCAACTTGCTGTAAGAAATAATAACAACGCGAATAGATATCTATTAACCAGATCTAATTAAATTCATATAAAATTAATTAAAAAAAAAAAGAATCTATGATATTATAATAGGTCTTTGATATTAATTTTATAATGAGCATAATCAAGTTTACAGAGGCTGAGAGCCTGATTCTAAAGTTTCTGTCATTGCCAAAAATTCCACATTATCATATTCCACAGTATCATATATCATATTACCTTCATGAAAAAAAAAGAGTCATGCACGAGCCAGTCAGTTTTCTGTTCTAGATCTACGTCTTTGAGAAGTGGCATTGCATTTGGAACCGCATGACTGCTAATTACTATTTCAGAAATACAATTTGTAATTAAAAATATATATTTTTCGATGTTGTTAAGAATACGAAGATCATCATCGTGTTTATGCTTCTTAGCCCTTTCCATCGTAGGCCTATTTATGAAAACGCCTTTGAAATTTGGAATAAATACAGAACAGGGAAAAGGTTGACTTCTTCCTATTTGATCAAGCATTTGCACAACTATTGACCGGGTGTCAAATAGCTTGGATCCTGATGAGACGCCGAGCTACCCGGCAACTCATCTGGATCCAAGGTGTTTGCAAATGTAAGCCATATCGCGGATAGAAGCCATAATTTATGAGTTAAATACTTTTTCAATTAGCAATCAGAAAATTAAATTTGAGCGAGCTTTGGACAGTTTCGGGATTATATTTGCAAACTGTTTGGATCCAGATTAGACTCAAAGTAACCCTGATCATTTATTTTGATAGGAATGGGAGAGAAAACAGTTAGAATGGATGTAAACAGCGGGAAAGATGATAATAAGTGTTTTACTTGATGGATATTTATAGTTATTACGTAATATTAAATAATGACATCATGAATATTTATTAGCTGGATAGGATTTTTGTTGTTGTTTTCTGACAATGGTAGAAACCGTAGACTCAGAATTATATTACCGCATAGACAAACAGAGTAGACCCATAGACAAACAGAGTAGACCCATAGACAAACAGAGTAGACCCATAGGCAAACAGAGTAGACCCATAGACAAACAGAGTAGACCCATAGACAAACAGAGTAGACCCATAGGCAAACAGAGTAGACCCATAGGCAAACAGAGTAGACCCATAGACAAACAGAGTAGACCCATAGACAAACAGAGTAGACCCATAGACAAACAGAGTAGACCCATAGGCAAACAGAGTAGACCCATAGGCAAACAGAGTAGACCCATAGGCAAACAGAGTAGACCCATAGGCAAACAGAGTAGACCCATAGGCAAACAGAGTAGACCCATAGGCAAACAGAGTAGACCCATAGGCAAACAGAGTAGACCCATAGACAAACAGAGTAGACCCATAGGCAAACAGAGTAGACCCATAGACAAACAGAGTAGACCCATAGACAAACAGAGTAGACCCATAGGCAAACAGAGTAGACCCATAGACAAACAGAGTAGACCCACAGGCAAACAGAGTAGACCCACAGGCAAACAGAGTAGACCCATAGGCAAACAGAGTAGACCCATAGACAGAGTAGACCCATAGACAAACAGAGTAGACCCATAGACAAACAGAGTAGACCCATAGGCAAACAGAGTAGACCCATAGACAAACAGAGTAGACCCACAGGCAAACAGAGTAGACCCATAGACAAACAGAGTAGACCCATAGACAAACAGAGTAGACCCATAGGCAAACAGAGTAGACCCATAGACAAACAGAGTAGACCCATAGACAAACAGAGTAGACCCATAGACAAACAGAGTAGACCCATAGGCAAACAGAGTAGACCCATAGACAAACAGAGTAGACCCACAGGCAAACAGAGTAGACCCATAGACAAACAGAGTAGACCCATAGACAAACAGAGTAGACCCATAGGCAAACAGAGTAGACCCATAGACAAACAGAGTAGACCCATAGACAAACAGAGTAGACCCATAGACAAACAGAGTAGACCCATAGGCAAACAGAGTAGACCCATAGACAAACAGAGTAGACCCACAGGCAAACAGAGTAGACCCATAGACAAACAGAGTAGACCCATAGACAAACAGAGTAGACCCATAGACAAACAGAGTAGACCCATAGACAAACAGAGTAGACCCATAGGCAAACAGAGTAGACCCATAGACAAACAGAGTAGACCCATAGGCAAACAGAGTAGACCCATAGACAAACAGAGTAGACCCATAGGCAAACAGAGTAGACCCATAGACAAACAGAGTAGACCCATAGACAAACAGAGTAGACCCATAGACAAACAGAGTAGACCCATAGGCAAACAGAGTAGACCCATAGACAAACAGAGTAGACCCATAGACAAACAGAGTAGACCCATAGGCAAACAGAGTAGACCCATAGACAAACAGAGTAGACCCATAGGCAAACAGAGTAGACCCATAGACAAACAGAGTAGACCCATAGGCAAACAGAGTAGACCCATAGGCAAACAGAGTAGACCCATAGGCAAACAGAGTAGACCCATAGACAAACAGAGTAGACCCATAGGCAAACAGAGTAGACCCATAGACAAACAGAGTAGACCCATAGACAAACAGAGTAGACCCATAGACAAACAGAGTAGACCCATAGACAAACAGAGTAGACCCATAGGCAAACAGAGTAGACCCATAGACAAACAGAGTAGACCCATAGGCAAACAGAGTAGACCCATAGACAAACAGAGTAGACCCATAGGCAAACAGAGTAGACCCATAGACAAACAGAGTAGACCCATAGACAAACAGAGTAGACCCATAGACAAACAGAGTAGACCCATAGACAAACAGAGTAGACCCATAGACAAACAGAGTAGACCCATAGACAAACAGAGTAGACCCATAGGCAAACAGAGTAGACCCATAGACAAACAGAGTAGACCCATAGGCAAACAGAGTAGACCCATAGACAAACAGAGTAGACCCATAGGCAAACAGAGTAGACCCATAGGCAAACAGAGTAGACCCATAGGCAAACAGAGTAGACCCATAGGCAAACAGAGTAGACCCATAGACAAACAGAGTAGACCCATAGACAAACAGAGTAGACCCATAGACAAACAGAGTAGACCCATAGACAAACAGAGTAGACCCATAGACAAACACAGTAGACCCATAGGCAAACAGAGTAGACCCATAGGCAAACAGAGTAGACCCATAGGCAAACAGAGTAGACCCATAGACAAACAGAGTAGACCCATAGACAAACAGAGTAGACCCATAGACAAACAGAGTAGACCCATAGACAAACAGAGTAGACCCATAGACAAACAGAGTAGACCCATAGACAAACAGAGTAGACCCATAGACAAACAGAGTAGACCCATAGACAAACAGAGTAGACCCATAGACAAACAGAGTAGACCCATAGACAAACAGAGTAGACCCATAGACAAACAGAGTAGACCCATAGACAAACAGAGTAGACCCATAGGCAAACACAGTAGACCCATAGGCAAACAGAGTAGACCCATGGACAAATAGAGTAGACCCATAGGCAAACACAGTAGACCCATAGGCAAACAGAGTAGACCCATAGACAAACACAGTAGACCCATAGGCAAACAGAGTAGACCCATGGACAAATAGAGTAGACCCATAGGCAAACAGAGTAGACCCATAGACAAACAGAGTAGACCCATAGGCAAACACAGTAGACCCATAGGCAAACAGAGTAGACCCATGGACAAATAGAGTAGACCCATAGGCAAACAGAGTAGACCCATAGGCAAACAGAGTAGACCCATAGGCAAACACAGTAGACCCATAGGCAAACAGAGTAGACCCATGGACAAATAGAGTAGACCCATAGGCAAACAGAGTAGACCCATAGGCAAACAGAGTAGACCCATAGACAAACAGAGTAGACCCATAGACAAACAGAGTAGACCCATAGGCAAACAGAGTAGACCCATAGGCAAACAGAGTAGACCCATAGACAAACAGAGTAGACCCATAGGCAAACAGAGTAGACCCATAGGCAAACAGAGTAGACCCATATCAGACGGCTCCTGCAGGAGCCGTCTGATATGGGTCTACTCTGTTTGCAAAAGTGTATCTATGGAGTAATGGGTCATCTCTTTCGCCACTAAAGGCGGCTTCGAAATAACCCCTGCATACAGTTTGGATCCAGGTCAGACGTCGAGTAACTCAACCTATCATCCGGATCAACAATGTTTGACACTCTCATGAAAGAAACTGGCAAAAACTCAACCGACGATAATCTTAGCAGACGACATTTATTTGGTAGAGAGAATGGTGTTCTACTGGAGAGCATGGGGGCCCTCGGTTGATCAGTTAGGGGTCAGACGCGGGGTCAGGGGTTGACATGTAAGCGTGGCCCTCATCCAGATTGCTATTTTTGTATTTTTCTCAAGAATTTGTGGAAGAAGGGGCCGACGATGATTACTGTTTTTATTGATTTACGAAGTCCTGGGAACACATTTCACGATACTCCAGAAACCAGATGAACCAATGAATCATGATAGTAGTTGATGAAGCAGTACCAGTACAACACATAGTAATTATTATTATTATTATTATTATTATTATTATTATTATTATTATTATTATTATTATTATCATCATCATCATCATAATTATTTTAATATTGTTGTTGATGATATTATTATTATCATTATTGTTATTTTTATTCATCATCATCATTTTATTCATCATCATCATCATATCATATCATATCATATCATATCATCATCATCATCATCATCATCATCATCATCATCATCATCATCATCATCATCATCATCATCATCATCATCAGTAGTAGTAGTAGTAGCAATATCAGTAGTAAGTAGTTGGTGTAGTAGTAGTAGTACTAGTAGTTGTTGTTGTTGTTGTAGTAGTAGTAGTAGTAGTAGTAGTAGGCCTAGTAGTAGTAGTAGTAGTTGTTGTTGTTGTAGTAGTAGTAGTAGTAGGCCTAGTAGTAGTAGTAGTAGTAGTAGTAGTAGTAGTAGGCCTAGTAGTAGTAGTAATAGTAGCAGTAGTTGTTGTTGTTGTTGTTGTTGTTGTAGTAGTAGTAGTAGTAGTAGTAGTAGTAGTAGTAGTAGTAGTAGTAATAGTAGTAGTAGTAGTAGGTAGTAGTAGTAGTAGTAGTAGTAGTAGTAGTAGTAGTAGTAGTAGTAGTAGTAGTAGTAGTAGTAGTAATAGTAGTAGTAGTAGTTGTTGTTGTTGTTGTTGTAGTAGTAGTAGTAGTAGCCGTGGTAGTAGCCTAAGTAGTAGTAGCAGCAGTAGCAGTAATTGTTTACATAACATATTACTGCAATGTGTTAGGAATTATTGGCGTAGTCGTATAAAAAACAAACAAGGAAAACCACACACATAGAATACGCAAATTGAAAATGTGAGGAAAAATTACAACACCGAAAGGGTACGCTTATATTTAGACACAAAATCGCAGTATGTGATCAAGTTGGTTTTATTTGTTTTTGTTGCTTTTTTTTCATAGCCAGGCAACAGAGTTCAACAGAGCTCAATTAATTATACTCAAGAAACGAATATAAATGCTATAACATTACCATTATGACTTTAAATTGATCATAAAATGTATGACTTTATTATTGCATGTACATGTATATTATTGCATGTACATGTATATATGCGTATCAATACTATCATCTTAACCCTTTCGCTGCCAAACTCTGTCGTCTGCTAACTTTGTCGTCTGCTACAAATTTTCATTCTTTTGATTTTCTTCATTTTTGTTTCAAAAACATAGTAACAGTAACAAACAGTTTGGATCCTGATGAGACGCCGAGTTACTCGGCGTCTCATCTGGATCCAAACTGTTTGCATAGGTAATCACAGATCCGGCATTGGCAGCGAAAGAGTTAACTACATATCACTAGCATTATCTACATACGCGTATCAATATTTGACTCGTTAGTTTTTGTCTCTGCTAACAATACAAGTTCGGAAAAATCTGGTACGAAACACCTCGAGATAACAGAGGTTCGAGTCATCCGATTTCTAATCTGAGTAATTTCTCAAATTCACAACTTAACCCATTCCCTCATATTGACGACTTTTGACGACACTGTAAACGTCACTTTGTGAAACCATTGTGATAAATAGAGCATTTGCTCCTATAGGAGCAAATGCTCTATTTATCACAATGGTTTCAGAACTACAACATTCTAAAAAAAATCCTTTTCTCTAGTTAATGCTCTTTTTGGCAGATTTTTCAAAGAGCTTGAATCTAAAAATAGCCTATGAGGTAATGGGTTAATACGTGTCGAAAGTAATGCTGAAGCTCCTGTAGTTACTTTCAGCATTACTTCCGACCTGCATTAAGCTGTCACGTGCGTTTCTAGATATGCATAGTGATACATTTTAGAACAATCATGCATTGTAAAGTTTGGAAGGGTCGAACTTTTAGCTCGAGATATCCCGAAGTTCGAGTTATCCGAGTTCGAGATATCGATGATCAACTGTATATGTCTCTGAATCAGCTGCCAGATTCCCGCTAGATATTCCAGCGTTTGAATTCATGGCCGTGACAAAACCAAAGGATCAAACATTTAAAAAAAATAATTATATATAATATTATAAAACCTTAACCCTTTCTTTTTAATATTTATTCAAGATTTTATCGCCTCATTAATATTCATACATGCAATAAAAATGAACATGGAAATAGGGAGTGGGGGACTGACCATGGTGAAAACTGTAAAAGCAGATATGTATTATAAAAGGCATGGACGGGCATTTATATGAAGGAAAGGGTTAACTTATAAAAAATATTTTCTTGTTTTAACCCTTTCCTTCATATAAACGTTTTTTTCACGTGTTTGCAAACAAAGAAGACCCGGGTCAGACGGCTATAGGAGCCGTCTGATCAAGGTCTGTCCTGTTTGCTAATGGAATTTGATAGATCTGCTTCTTTAGTTTTTAATTGGTTACAATGTTCTACCTTTAATATTTCATTATATAACTATTTTGTCCATGCATATTCAGTAGGTATTGAAATTTAGAACAAATATAGAGCAGGGAAAGGGTACGAGAATATGATGTATTTAGTAATTTAACGCCTTTGATTTTACAATTACTTCCATGGCAAAATTAAATTAAATTTAATTTCTGCTCATACTCTGATATGAAGCAATTTTTTTTATATTTTTGTTTACCTTTTTGCAAATTGTTCAGGCGTTTGCACCGAATGAGTTTCAAATAGCGTGGATCGTGATCAGACGCCGAGTTACCCGGCGTCTCATCTGGATCCACTCTATTTCATGACAACAGATAAATGTGCGTATTCAAATATACTAAAATCGCCATTTCTCCGCCAAACACTATGTTGTGACCTCTCTTTAGAATCGTCTCGAAGAGACGATTCTAAAGAGTGGTCACAACATAGGGTTTGGTGGAGAAATAAAGGAGCTATTCTTGAAAATGTTTTAATTTACGCATCTTATCTGGGCCTCTGTGTATGAAACTGACAGTTAGGTCGTACTGAACAGGATAAGGGTTGGTTCTTTACCTTCTATGCAGGACATGCATAGCATCTACAGACAGGTTGGATCCAGATGAGACGTCTCATCAGGATCCAAGCTGTTTGACAATCGGTCAATAGTTTTTCCAAAGTTTTTTAGCGAATAGAAAGTAAGAAGACATTATAGCAGATGAGAGTTTGAGCAGAGATTATTTTTTTCACCAGGCTAAGGGTTCACATCATACAGACTTCGTTTGAAACTGATATGATAATTATATGTGCAGACAGCCACAAGTCTTTCAGCTCGTTCCATCATTTGCAACCGGGTCCCCGCCCCCTGCCCCTTCATTGAAAAAGAGCACTACGACCTTTTTATTGATTTGACCTGTGTCATAGCGTAAAGAAATTCTCGTGCTGTTTTCTGAACCAATTAGAATCCTGCAATTTCAAAAAATGTCGCGTGCCCTTTGTCCGAAAAAGCTGTTAGAATCAGATGACCCCTGGCCCCTTTTGACCCCTTAGCTGTGATATAAAGCCCCTACAAATGCACAGTATCCACCTGCTCGCTATTAAGTGAAAGCGCAAAATGTGAATCCCGCGCGTGACCCCTTACGGCCCTGAGAGTTTTAGGGCTATTATTCTATTAGCGATAATTTTGAGTTTTAATGTCTTTTTGACAGTGATCATCTGCTAAGGTGGCACAGAAGCAAGTTCGGAAGACAAATGCGATTTTCTCCCTCACCTTTAATTTGACTTAATTGTCGTCTGCTTTTAAGCGTTTTCACCTGCCTACTTTAAACATGCAATCTCCCTTTTAATTTCTTTAAAGTAGGAAACTATACATACATACTGATGATAAACATTGGTTTGAATTTAATTTTTAGACCAACACTATTATATTCTTAGCAGAATGTGGAGGAATATCACCAAGTATAAAAGCGTCATCTATTTATCATTATTACATAATGAAAGCACGTGACGCCAGAAGCAAACACAAACAAACGTGACGAATACTGAGATTTATGATCAGTGGCACGTACAGTAAAACCTCTCTATAACGGCCACTAAATTGTGTTAATTAGTTGGTATTTAGGGCAGGTGGCTGCTTAAAGCAAGGTGAAAGTAAAACAGAACGCTCCTATAGGAGCGTTCTGTTTTACTTTCACCCCTGCTTTAAGCAGTCGCCTGCATGCCTTTAACACAAACTACTTGATGTAATTTAGTGGCCGTTATAGAGAAGTTTTACTGTATTCATAAATCTTCTTAATACTTCCCCTAACTGAAACAATTTTCTATGCCTTTTCGAACAGAGCAGATCCAGATCAGACGGTTCCTATAGGAACCGTCCAATCAGTGTCTGCATTGTTTTCTCATACAGTAATATAGATATAATTCTACCGTTCCCGCCAAAATAAAAACAATTGCTAAAAATATAATTACGTCACTATTTATTATATGAATATTCAGGAGGAAATGGGTTAATATTGCTTAACACTTTCCTTCATATGGACACTGCTTCATGCCTTTGCAAACAGAGTAGACCCAGATCAGACGGCTCCTATAGAAGCCATCTGATCAGGGTCTTCGGGTTTCTTATGAAGACTCTACCAATACTACACAAATATGTGTACATTAACCCTTTCCTCCATAAATACGACTTTCTACGCCTCTGTAAAAATCACCTATTGAAACCATTGTAATAAATAGAGCATTTGCTCCTATAGGAGCAAATGCTCTATTTATCACAATGGTTTCAAACTACAAAATTCAAAAACAAATCCTTTTCTCTAGTTAATGCTCCTTTTCGGTAGATTTATTCAAAGTGGTTAGATCTAAAAATAGCCTATGAGGGAATGGGTTCATTAACTATTATAAAAACCCAGCCAATAGGCATTCACGGTGTCATTATTTCTTACATGAATATTCAACAGGGAAACCCGTTTACCCATTCCCTCATAAGTTACTTTTTTAGACCCGACCTCTTTGAACAAATCTATTATTTAAAAAGGAACATTTAATAGAGAAAAAGAAAAAAAATAGAAGTGTGAAGTTTTGAAACCACTGTGATAAATAGAGCATTTTATTCTATGGTGCAAATGCTCTATTAATCACAATGGTTTCAAAAAGTGACTTTTACAGAGGCGCCAAAAAAGTGTCAATATGAGAGAATGGGCTTATCCGAAAATCAGAAAGCGTGTAACTATCTTAAATAAATACATTATAACTTGTTTTAAGCGGTCATTCATTTATCGAACATATGTGTCTTAAAAAGCAGGTGGCTACTTAATGCAGGGCAAAAGTAATGCAGAAAGCTCCTACAGGAGCTTTCTGCATTACTTTTGACCTGCATTAAGCTACCACATGCCTGTCAGGTCCATATTTAGACCTATTTTTTATGGCCGCTTAAGACAGGTTCTATTGTAATACATACGAGTATAGTACATCATCAAAGTTACAGTAAGATACCATATCAAGAGAATACGTCAGCTCAAATTATTCTTACTTACTTCCGAAGTGTAGCTTTAGCAAAGATATGTGTTTTGCAGATTCTGCCAAAGTCGAACAATCCAATGTTCACATATATCATCAAAATAAGCTAATAAATACATACATATATATTCATGATACGTCATTATTTGTTTATATGAAAATTCACGAGGTTAAGTTTAAAAAAAACATTACAATAAAACCTATCTTAAGCGGAACTCAAAACTACGTCTAATTATATGTCTGTAAGGCAGATGGTAGCTTAATGCAGGTCAAAAGTAATGCAGAAAGCTCCTATAGGAGCTTTCTGCATTACTTTTGCCCTACATTAAGTAACCACCTGCTTTTTAAGACTCCCATATTCGATAAATTAATGGCCGCCTAGAAGAGGACCTACTGCATATACTGCGCTGAGAAAAAAACAATAGTTGCTCTCCTTTGGTCCCTATGGAGGTGTATGGGAGAGTCAAATGTTCGTTCTCCTTGCCAGAGATATTAAAAAATAGAATATATTTTTATTTCAATCCCTGATTTAACAAATGTTTTCACAAATAAGTGACGAACAACCCATGTGCTAAGTGGTCATAATAGTTTTAGAAAGAAACACTCACAGATGTAACATTTGTTTATTACATAAAATAGTAACATGACAGAAATTACGAAACTCTTTGCCATTGTTATTTAGACCCTCGCGATTCATACCACAGGTGCGCTTCGAATGCTATGTCTAAACACCACCACCAACAACACCAACAACAACAACTGCAACAACAACAACAACAGCAACAACTCCATCGCAAAATACATTAATTTTTTAATCAGATATCATAAATTTGTATCTAAAACATACCAAAATATAGTTTTCTGACCCAACCAAAAAAATGACAATTTTTTTCGCGAACACCACTGCTCTATTACATAGAGCAGGGTGTTCGCGAAACAATTTTTTTCATTTTTTTGGTTGAAAATCAGCTATTGCTACATATCCTTATGAACTACAAACAGTGATGACCCTGGTCAAATAACAAAAATGGTCGCCATGGTTATCTCGAATTCGTTTAACACTTTACTCGATTAATATTCATGAAAGAAAATGTAATCTCATGAATATTATTTAGATTTTTTTAAACTGGCATATTAACACATGAAATTTTTGCCAACGCTAAAACTGTAGAATGAGATCTATGTAATTCAATAGGCAAACGGTGCATACCCTGATCTGGGTCTACCCTGTTTGTAAATACGTAGAAAGCCGTGTATATATGGAGTAAAGAGTTAAGGCCAACCCGCTTACTCCATAGATACTCCTTTCAATGCCTTTGCATTTCCTGTAGGAGACGTCTGATTAGGGTATGTTCTGTTTCTTTTTACAGATCTTGGTCCATGCTTATAAAACGTTTAGTTGAGTCTGAGTTCGTTCTCAAGTTTTTGATTGGTCAGATTTGAGCCTTTGGCTCAAATCTGACCAATCAAAAGCTTGAGAACTCAAACCTGACCAATCAAAAGCTTGAGAACGGAACTCAGACTCAACTAAAAGCTTTATAAGGACGGACCCTGATGTAGTTTCTGCCAAAGCAAAACTAATTTTGTTCATAAGTCATTAAAACAAATCAGTTAATTAATATTCATGACGTCATTACAATGTATTTTCTTATTCATGACGTCATTATAATGAAGAAATATTCCAAAAAGGGAATTAATATAACACATAAACACTTGAATTGCTCTGATCTAAAATTTCGACCACTAAGGGCCTTTTTCAAATGATAATCTTTAAAAAAAAAGGCCCTTAGTGGTCGAAATATTATATTAGAGTCATTACAATGTATTTCTTTTATGCATATTCATTTCGCTGTCGAATTCGTCGAAAGTCTACTCACCGGGCTTGATGCAAATGGCGAGTCTGTGATTACCTATGAAAACAATTTGGATCCAGATGAGATGCCGAATCGCCCGGTGTCTCAACAGGGTCCAAACTAATATGACACGTAGAAGAACTGTAAGGAAAGTGTACATGTACTTTGAAACAACCCTTTCACTGCCAATGGCGTATCTGTGATAACCTATGTGCAAACAGTTTGGATCCGGATGAAACGCCGAGTAACTCGGCGTCTCATCAGGATCCAAACAGTTTTCAAGGTGATTATGCTTCTTAACCATTTCCTCCATAAAAACGCCTTTATATGCATCTGTAAAAGCCACTTTATAAAACCATTGTTATAAATAGAGCATTTGCTCCTAACGGAGCAAATGCTCTATTTATCACAATGGTTTCAAACTACAAAATTCTAAACATTTTCTTTTCTCTAGTTAATGCTCCTTTTCGGTAGATTTATTTAAAGTGGTTGAATCTAAAACAAAGCCTATGAGGGAAAGGGTTAAAGAAACATTTAGCAGACGAAACATTTAGCAGACGATATGTTGACATCCAGTTGAGACGCCGAGCAACTGTAAGAAGATGGAAGAAGATTTAAAAACAACAACAACACACATCCACGCACAAATTGCTGCAGACGGAACATGTTGCAGGTTATATCATATGGCAATGAAATAATTAAAGCAGAGGACATTTTTCGACGATAAATAGATTCAATAGACACGATTGACTGCGTTTCGTGTCGAGATATAATTGTGATTGACAGTATCATACATATTACGGTTTTCTTAGATTAAAAATTTCAAATTAATATTCTTTGGCAGCACAAAATATGCCTAGGCATGTGTTTAGAAAGTAAATCAGCTTACAGGTTGCCAAATTTTAAATAATGTTTTGCCATGATGAATTAAAAAAAATTACTGCCCATTAACTCTTTCGCTGTAAAATTTTATCGTCTGCAACCTTTGTCGTCTGCTGCAATTTTCATTTTTTACATTTCTTCATTTTTGTTTAAAAAACATAATTACAGTAACAAACAGTTTGGATTCTGGTGAGACGCCGAGTTACTCGGCGTCTCATCTGGATCAAAACTGTTTGCATAGGTAATCACAGATTCGACACTGGCAGCGAACGAATAACAATAGTTAGGCACTTCATTCAATTCAGTAATTTCGGAAAATGCCTATTTATCTATTTAAGTCTCATCCTAGTACAGTAAAACCCTTCTAAACCGGAATTCTAGTAGAGAAGAATTTAGATACTTGCTTATTGTAGGGTGAAAGTCATGCAGAAAGCTCCTCTAGGAGCTTTCTGCATGACTTTCACCCTGCAATAAGCTACCACCTGTCGTCAAGACAGATCTATACAAAATTGAACGTCCGGTTTAGAGGGATTTTACTGTACACATACGTAAACAAATACAAACAACAAAATGTAACAATATAAATGTGTAAAAACATTCTTTAAAGAATTATAAGAGACCATGTTGTGAACAAAACAGTATTTGTCGCATTTTTCTTCGGTTATTAAACACCCATATTCAGTATTAATTATATACATGTAGCAAGAGTGTCGCAATTTCTGCTCATTCTATTTTGTTAAGAGCACCTGTCCTTTTTTTACGTTGGTGGGTGTGCGTGCGCGCGGGGCGCGTGTGTGTGTGTACGTGTGTGCGCGCGACTGCTTGAGTGTTTGTGTCATGTGATATAAACACTATTATATACGTGATACTTTTATTTCATGTTTACCAAAAGAGTTGACACGAGGCCTGCCTCGTGACATATTTATTTTAACCAACGACTTTGGTAAAACTCAATAGTAAATGAATACTCATGCTATATCCTTTTTGTATGTTACAACATGTAGTTGATTCTCTATTACTCCGACAATAAACCTTATTTTACATATTTAACTCTTTACTCCATGAATATTCAGGTAAGAAATAATGACATCATGAATATTAATTAGATTAATTGTTTATAATATCACATGGGCACAAAAATAATTGCGATGGGCGGCAGAAACAAACACTACAAGCATATCTATATATTATATCATAAGCAAGCAGAGCAGGCCCTGATCAGACGGCTCCTATAGCAGCCGTCTGATCTGGGTCTACTCTGTGTGCAAAGGCGTAACAAGGAGGCATGGAGGAATGGGTTAAAACAAGAGCTGGACTAATTAATATACATGGCGGTGTTTTGCAGGAATAACCAACTAAAGTATTAATTCCTATGAAATGTCTGCGCATCGAACTAAACATTTGCATGAAATATATTTAGTTTTTTTGAAAGTTAAACCTTTACAGCATATGCGCCCATGCTTCTAACACCCATGCATACAGAGTAGACCTAGCACAGACATACCCTGTAGGAACTGTCTCTTCATTGACTGCTCTGTTTTCTTATTGGGTAATATAGATCTGGCCCAAAGGTTATAAAACATTTTGATTGAGTCTGAGATCATTCTCAAGCATCTGATTGGTCAGATTCTGAGCTTGCTCAGAATCTGACCAATCAGATACTTGTGAATGATCTCAGACTCAGAAGTTTTATAACCTTGGACCCTGATTCTAAAGTTTCTGCCATGGCCCAAGAATAAAATGTTATTTTGCCAATATAAAATTCCTTCTAATGAATATTCATGATTTCATTAATTCTTACACGAATACTATTCATGTAATACAGGGTTGAATGGAATCTATGCTACATAAATTTACACAGCTTTGAATGATGTATGCATGCGTACATGTATATGAGAAGCAAAACAACAAACACTCTCTAATGTCATCGTTACTGATTTGGATCTACATTGTATACAATACTCTGAAAGGTACATTTTTTCATTGTCTAGTTCAAATGTACTTTAATCCTTTAAACTCCCGCGACCCCATTGATGTGACATGGGCACAACGGTCTTGACCCAGATCAGAGGGCGTATCGAGGAGCTGACTGGAGGAGCCCTCTGATCTGGATCAAGACTGTTCTCTGAACTCATGGTTTATACCAGTTCTTTGTTTGCGACACCCCCATCCCCTAAATATCATAAATAGATGGGGTCCAACATCTAATTCGGACGAGTTTACTTGATAGTATCGGACTTAACCCTTTCGCTGCCAGTGCCGGATCTGTGATTACCTATATGCAAACAGTTTGGATCCAGATGAGACGCCGAGTAACTCGGCGTCTCATCAGGATCCAAACTATTTGTTACTGTTACTATGTTTTTGAAACAAATATGAAGAAAATCAAAAGAATGAAAATTTGTAGCAGACGACAAAGTTAGCAGACGACAGCGTTTGGCAGCGAAAGGGTTAAAGGGTTAAAAACATAGATGCCAAAATATAAACCATTGTACCAAATATTTGTAAATCTTAAACACTGAGATACCGGCACGGTAAAATAAACACAAGAGCGAATCCCGTCCAAGGTTTCTAAATAAAAAATATGGCTTTGAAAGCTTGGTCAATATAAGTGACCTCGGATTATCAATAGTTTGCCCTTAATAGTCTGGACGTCGGCACTGGCGATATCTTCAGACTGTTTGGATCCCGATCAAATGCCTCCGACAAAACATTCACCAATGCATAACATTTCAAACACTTCGGGTCATATAAATTGTGTAAAAAATAGAAAAGAAAAACAAAATTACGAAGTATTGTAGGGTTATTTCGGAGCAGAGAAAATTTTGAGGGGTCGGTTGAAGGATTGGTAGTCATGTCATGTCCATGTAAACGATCTCCAGTGCATCCTAAAAGATAACCTCGGCCTGTACACGAATGTTTTATTTATCTTTTATTAAACTTTTCACCTCTCTCTCCTTCCCACTTGTCGATGACGAATTAGTATGCAATATGTGTAAAAATCGACTGTGCGGTGAGCTCGCATAAAAATGTGATGTTTTCGACGTGAATAGTGCGGTTCAAAAGTTCACTAATACGTGACTAAAACCCACAAAATGACTGAGTCTTTTTTGTTTCTTCCTCTTCATATCGACCCCAAGGGACCATTCATTAATTTCCGGAACACTTAGGGATATATCTTTTAATAATGTATATTTATATTTTCACAGGAAGTTTGACCGGGGAAGGTCTAAAGTGTGAGTCAGTGGCGTCACAGAAACTCGTAAATACAGATAAAACCGATCCATGCTACTTTTCACATAAATGGCATTATCAATACAATAAAACCTGTTTTAAGCGATCACTTGCTAGATAATTTTCTCCCTGATCTATGTTTATTCTAAATTTCAATACCTACTGATTATTCATGGTCAAAATAGTTATAATAGAATATGGAAGGTGGAACATTGTAGCCATTATGGATATTTCAAAACAGATATTTCAAATTCCATTTACCAAACGGAGCAGATCCTGATCCTATAGGAGCCGTCTGATCTGGGTTTACTCAGTTTGCAAATGCTTGAAAACACATTTATATGAAGGAACAGGAAGAAATCGTACCAAACTGGTGGTTGCTTAATGCAGGACAATATAAATGTAGAAAGCTCCTTCCGGAGCTTTCGTCATTTCTGTTGATCTGTATAAGCTATCACCTGGCTTAAAGACACATAATAAGATTACTTTTAACCCTTCGCTTGCTGAATTTTAAAATACATTTCTCCTTCTTTACCCATGCCCTGTTGTATAATTACATATATATTCACTGTGTACAAGTATTTCGCTGTGCAATCACTGCTGTGGAGTGCACTGGTTGCACAATCAATTTGTAAATAGTGCAGACCCTGATGAGACAGCTCCTGCAGGAGCTGTCTCATCTGGGTCTTCACTATTTACAGGTAGGTATATTGACGCGAATAGCAAGCGAAGGGTTAAATGGTCGCTTATAGACAGCGTTTACTGTACATATATAGTAATGGTTTATCATTATTATTGTGGTCTCTTAATCTTTAATTTGGTAAGCAACACATCTCAAGAAAAATATCCACGTGCAGTAATTTACATCAAAACAAAACAAACAAAAAATCTACTGTTTCTTAAAAAACCCTCATAGACAGCATCAAATACTTCTTTCATTCTGAAGAGACGCCAATGGATAAGACTCTTGTCTTATTTAAGACCCAAACCTTTAGCAGAGGCCATTACAAAACCTTTCATAGCGTTATAAATATTAAATGGCCCAACCGTTTTTACTGTTTTCTCTAATTGATTTTTGCCATTAAGCAAACCAATGCAAGCATTTATGTAACATGATCAAAGGTACGTAGGTCAGTAGGTTTTATATTAAATGACTGGTTCACAAATCACCTTAACTGTTTTCTCGGTACCTTAACCCCGCTACCTTAACCCTTATCCCGCTAGATCCTGATTCGCATTTGCAAACAGCTTGGATCCAGATGAGACGCCGATTAACTCGGCGTCTCATCAGGATCCAAGCTGTTTGACACTCGGTCAACAGTTTCTCAAAATCTTGATCGAATCGGAAATAGTCAAATTGCACCAGATCCAAATTTGAACTGACATTTTTTTTTCCAGCCGGGGTCAGAATGAATACAACCTCAGTACAGATCACCTGCATTGAGCATTGTCTTAAATGCTTTCTCTGTTCTTAACCCTGACCTTGTTCTATGTTTATTCCAAGTTTCAATACCTAATGAATATTCATAGATAAAATCGTCGTTTGATCTGGGTATATATATATTTTGTAAATGGGTGTATCTATGTAGGAAAGGCTTAACCATTTTCTCCATAAATACGCCTTTCTATGCCTTTGCAAATAAAGCAGACCCAGATCAGGGTCTGCTCTGCTTGCTTATAAAACTATAATAGATGTATATGACTATACAGTGTATGTTGTGTTTGTTTATAATATAATGTAGATATAATTCTACAGTTTCTATCATGGCCAAAAATTCCTGTGATCATGTGTCATTATAAAAAGTTAATCTAATTAATATTCATGACGTCATTATTTCTTACATGAATATGCATACAATAAAGGCTTTGAAAACCTTCAGCCGCTAAATATATTTCGTCAGCTATTCTTATCTTCTGTGTAATTTTCATCAATTTCTATTTTAACCTTTTCCCTCATTTTGACGCATTTTGACACCTCTGTAAAAGTCACTATTTTGAAACCATTGTGATAAATATAGCATTTGCTCCATAGGAGCAAATGCCCTATTTATCACTATGGTTTAAAAACTACACAATTCTAACATTTTCCTTTTCTCTAGTAAATTCTCCTTTTGGGTAGATTTATTCAAAGAGGTTGGATCTAAAAATAGCCTATGAGGTAATTGATTAAAACATAACCAGATAAGAGTGCCAACCAGATTGGATGAAATATATACTCAGCGTCACTAAAACGTTACCACCCTATATATCCGTATATCTTTTGAAATACATGTAGTAGTATCATATGCAAAATACTATAGTTCGATTTCGAGCGCTGAGCCGTGACTGCACTTTTCTATTTATAGAAGTTGCAACCATTCTAATTTATGGGTAAGTAGACAATGATTGTTACAAGAAGCTCGTAGTAATCGTGCAGTATAACTACAGGTAGCTCCGGAACAAATACATGGTTTGTGACGCATGTTACCTCCACGGGTGGACTCATCCTATAGGTCACAGCTCACGGGTCGGAAATATTGTCCCGATACTGTACTCTCCTTTTCGACCACGGACTGCACGTGCAAATTGACGTTTTCGTGCAAAGTCGACATGTACTCGAAATCTATCACGAACCATTTGTGGTTTATGAAAGTCAGTGTTAATGCCAACATAAAGACGCTCGTAAAAGATTTGCTCAAAATGGGACGTTTGACGGACGCCCAACGTCAGCAGGCCGTCGGTATGGTCGACGCTGGATTATCGCATCGATACATATAATAGCAGGTCGAATTGGGTGATCTAACCAAACGATCATGAAACTCGTCCGGAGACACTATCAGACAGGGTATGTGGGTGATAGGCCGCATCCAGGACACCCAAAGGTGACGTCAAAACGTACTGACTGTCAAATCGTCCTCTCGTACCTTCGCAATATGCTCCCGTCGGCTGCAAAACGGCACGGGAGACACCAGGACTTCACGATGACCGGATAAGCGCCTCTACTGTGCGCCGTCGCTTAAAGGGGACAGTGTTACGTGCTCATAAGGCTTACCGGGGTAAAGTTTTAACGCCAGAACGTCGACAAAACCGGGTAAATTGGTGTTCGTTTCACCGGAGATGGCTTAATTGGCTGTGGCAAGGTGTACTTTAAAATACCGACGAATCCAGATTTTGTTTAGATATGTTCGACCGGCGAAAGAAGGTATGGAGACGTCGGGGAGAACGGTATGCGGACTGTTGTGTGAGACAAGCTATGCGGTGGGGTGGGGGCAGTGTAATGGTGTAGACAGGCATCTCTTGGAGGCATAAAACACCACTCGTCGTGGTTGACGTAAATTTGACGACACAGCGGTATTTTGACAACATCTTAAGACCAGTTGTAGTCCCCTTTCTACAGACACACGATGACGTTAACCAACAAGACAATGCCTGACCTCATTCTGCAAGATTAACACAGGGTTTCCTGAGAGACAATAATGTCAATACACTCCCTTGGCCTGCTTACTCGCCAGATCTCAGCCCTATAGAGCATTTGTGGGATCAATTAGGACGTGCAGCGTATGACGGTCGACGTCACATCGGGAACCGTCAGAAGCTCATCCAGGCCCTCATGGACGAATGGGAGGATATCCCCAGTATACCGTATACGGCGTCTGATACAGAGTATGCGGCGCAGAATCACCGCAGTACCTTCGTGCACAAGGAGGCCATATCTGTTACTGAGGTTTGTGACTTTTGTTTTTCCGGTGACCTTCTTAACCTTTTCCCTCATATTGACGACTTTTAACGACTCTGTAAAAGTCCTTTGTGAAACCATTGTGATAAATAGAGCATTTGCTTCTATATTAGCAAATGCTCTATTTATCACAATGGTTTCAAACTACAAAATTCTAAAAGTTTCCTTTACTCTAGTTAATGCTCCTTTTCGGTAGATTTATTCAAAGAGGTTTTATCTAAACATAGCCTATGAGGTAATGGGTTAAAGCAAAGAATTGTCACATTTTTTTCCCGAAAAATATGCGTACCAAACCATGTTTATCATTTTCATAACACTTCACCGTGTACAATATAAAAATAATTGCATCTATATGTAATGTGGTAAAGGAATTATGGACATACATATGGGTGGTAACTTTCTAGTGACGCTGAATATAAATATATGTATCCCGATTCTTATAAAACTCAGAAAGTTAGTATTTTTTGGCATAAAAGATTTTGATAGATCAGTATGTATTTTATCTACGGCTCCATTGACATTAACATAAATACATGTATTTAGCTGTAAACCAATACTAGCTTAGTAAATAAACTTGGATAACTCGAACTTCGAGATAACTCGTGTAAATATTCGGTCCTTCCAAACTTTAAAATACAGAATATTTCTAAAATGTATCACTACGCTTATTTAGAAACACATATAACACCTTGCATTAAGCTGTGAACTTGAGAAATTGTCCAGATTGAAAGTAGTGCTTAATGAAGCTTTCAGCATTACTTTAGACCTGATTTAATTGTGAATTTGAGAAATTGTCCAGATTAGAAACTGGATAACTCGAACATTGTTATCTCGAAGTAATTTATATTGTCCTTTAAAGTTCGAGATATCAATTCTATTTTCATAAATATTATCAGAAGGTCAAACAATTTGGATCTTAAAGAGACCGGACAACACGATGCAAATACTTTTTTAACATATGAAAACACGACAAGTTTTGGTTACGGCAAAAGCTGCAAAAAAAAAGAATCTGCAAACAGAGCAGACCTTGATTAGACGTATGCTCCGGCTCTACTCTGGAAATGTGTGAAAAGGCGTCTTTATTAGGTACAGGAGTAGCCCTTTCCTTCATATAAACGTCTTTTCACGCATTTCTAAACAGAGTAGACCCAGATCAGACGTTCCCTATGGAAGCCGTCTGATCAAGGTCTGCTCTGTTTGCTAATGAAATAATATAGATGATTCTACAGCTGCAATTATCGCTATTGCAATTGTCCGTATACCATTACAAAACTTAATCTAATTAATATTAATTATATCATTGACTCTTTCCCTCATATAAACGTGTTTTCACGCATCTGCAAACAGAGTAGACCCTGATCAGACGGCTCCTATAGGAGTCGTCTGATCTGGATCTGCTCTGTTTGCATATAGAAATTGAAAGTTCTTTTTCTTCACTTTCGAAAATGGCTACAATGTTCCACCTTCCATATTTCATTTTAACTGTTCTGTCCATGAATATTCATTAGGTATTGAAATTGAGGCTAAATAGGTTAACGTTCCGTCACGTTCGCTCCTATAGAAAGAAGTCTTTTACAATATATACATGTACCTGCAGGTGACAGTTTCTATCTCCGAGGCGGAAATAACCGTCCATGTCTCAGAGAAGCGTGCTTTGTCATTATTTTTCATTGTCAACTCTTGTTTATGGTTTGTTCCAATTGAACATGTATTCCCGACATTTTAAATATTCGGAGGCTTCCGGCAAGCTCGTAGAAATTCCCGAGGTGTTCCGTTTGGTATTAGTGTTTTGTATAAAAAGGTAACTGATTGCATGTACATTTCTCCCTCCCTACACCGACCCTCTCAATAACGATTCCCTCCTTACAACAACGCATGTCACTGTTTCCGAAACAACAAGGCTCCAGAAACAACGTTTTTCCATCGTATTTTCTTTATGCCTCCATCAAACCCTATGTTGTGACCACTCTTTAGAATCGTCACTTTGTGACGATTCTAAAGAGTGGTCACAACATAGGATTTGATTGAGGCATAACGGTTTTAGTTCTCGAAATACACCTTATCTGGGGATCTGCAAACAAGCTACTTATGTTTGATTTTCCCTCCCTATAACAACTCCCTCTGAACAACACATACACTCTTCGTATCCCAAAGGGTGTCGTTGTAGAGAGGGAGCACTGTACATGCTTATTATCTTAAGTTCTTAACCGTTTACCTTATGTATTTACATGTAAGAAATAGTGACGCACATGCAAACAGAGTAGACCCAGATTAGACAAATGGATAATGTTTTGAGAAAATGAAAAAAACAACATATATATATATATCTTGCATTCTGCGTTTATGAAGAAATGCATGTAACAATAAAACGCAACGTGTGTGATCTTAATCCTACCATCATGTGTGAAATCTTACTACTATGCCTATATTCTTGCGATTATCTTTCTTACCATTATATTTGTGTCCCTACCATTATGTGTGTTCCCTTACCACTGTGTTCGTTTTTTACCATTATACGTGTGTCTTTACCATTATATTTGTTACTTTACAATTACGCATGTGCCATTACCATTTTACATGTAGTTGTTATCTTACCATTATGTATGTACCCTTATCAGTGTGGCTGTGCCCTTATCACTATGTTTGTTATCTTCTCATTATGTTTGTGTACTTACCATTCTGTCTGTTATATTACCACTATGTGTGTGTCCTTACACTTATGTCTATTACCTTACCACTATGTTTGTGCCCTTGCCATTATGTGTGTACCCTTACCATTGTGGCTGTGTCCTACAATTATGTTTGTTTTCTTACCTCTATTTTTGTTATCTTATTATTATGTTTGTGTCCTTGCCATTATGCTTGTTATATTACCATTATGTTTATGCCCTTACCATTATGTGCGTACCTTTACCATTTTGTCTGTTATCTTACCATAATTATTGTTATATTACCATTATGTTTGTTTCCTTACGATTATGATTGTGTCCTTACTTATGTTTGTTATCTTACCACTATGTTTGCGCCCTTATCATTATGTTTGTATTCTTACCATTATGTTTGCACCATTACTTATATTTACTAACTGACCGTAATATGCGTGTCCTAACCATTATGTTCTTATCTTATCATTTTGTTCGTTATCTTACCAATAGGTTTGCTATCTTAATTGTTTCTTCGAGGCAATTCTAACAAGTACCAAGATCGGATTTGGCGGGGAACTACCGTATACATGTCACCCGGATTTCCGGGATGCTACGCTCATATACAGTAAAACCTCTCTATAACGGTCATTAAATTACATCAAGTATTTTGTGTTAAAGACAGGTGACTGTTTAAAGCAAGGTGAAAGTAAAACAGAACGCTCCTATAGGAGCGTTCTGTTTTACTTTCACCTTGCTTTAAGCAGCCACCTGCCCTAAATACCAACTAATTAACACAATTTAGTGGCCGTTATAGAGAGGTTTTACTGTACAGTTTCTGTACATTTAATCATAGGTCTTCTACGGACACCGTTTCTAGTTAAAATGCGTGCTGATTTATCCAAATACAACTGAACTTCGATTTCTCGAACTTCAAGGGACCAATTACTTCGAGATAACAGATGTTCGAGTCATCCTATTTCTAATCTGAACAATTTTTCAAATTCATAATTAAATCATGTCTAAAGTAATGCTGAAAGCTCCTGTATGAGCTATCATCATTACGCTCGACCTTCATTAAGTTGTCACATGTGTTTCTAGATGTGCGGTGTGATACATTTAGAACAATTCGGTACATGTATTGTAAATATTCGAAGGACCGAACTCTTACTTCGAATTATCTCGATGTTCGAGTTATCCGAGTTCGAGATATCGAAATTCAAATGTAATGAATGTATTTTATCTACTCGGCGAGCCTAATGAGTATCAACGAGATCGGATTTGGTGCAGAAATGTAACCAAAAAAGCATGTCACCAAGATTTCCGAGGTACTACTGTCATCAATTGTTCTCTACAATTTGACCACAGAATTATGGATTTTCTTTTTTCTGCGGACTCTTGTGGGTTTTTTTTTCTCCCTGTGGTATTTTCGAAGGATATTCAAGTTTTTGCAGAATGCGTTTTCGCTAATCGAGATGCCTCGCATGAGACTTTCCGTGTTAATGAAGATGTATCAAATTATCAGCTGGTCATCTGGTGGTCAGTTTGAACTTCGGACAAGTGAGTCAGCGCACACGAACGCTGGTCAATGAGAGATAGATTGCCAAATAGCATGAATATTGCAAATATTGGAAAAACAAAATTTATCATTTTACCAATCTTTTTGTACTGTGCAGTTCGCACATCGAACTCCGCTTTGGGTTGAGCTGTTTATTTGGAACTACAGCAGAACCTGTCTTAACACTTTCCTCCATTGGCTATTTTTAGACCCAACCTCTTTGATTGAATCTGCCCAAAAGGAGCATTTACTAGAGATAGGGAAAATGTTAGAATTATATAGTATTGAAACCATTTGGGATAAATAGAGCATTTGCTCCTATTGAGCAAATGCTCTATTTATCACAATGGTTTCAAGAAGTGACTATAACAGAGGCGTAGAAAGGCGTATTTATGGAGGAAAGGGTTAAGCGACCTTATATTAATTGGACACGGGACTCTTGACAAACAGGTGCTTGCTTAATACAGGGCAAAAGTAATGTAGAAAGCTCCTATAGCAGCTGTTTGCATTACTTTTGACTTGTATTAATCTATAACCTGCCCTACTGACCCATGATTAGACATCTTGATGGCCGCTTAAGTCAGGTCCTACTGTATAGGACTAAATACGATTGGCAGATATTGCATGCTGCTTGAAAAAATTTGGGCTTCCAGTTAGAATAAAAACTGGCTGTAATACAGATTGTAACTACATGTATGAACAGAAAATGGCTATTCTGTTTAATTTCACCATCATCAACATCATCATCATCCTTTTTCGTCTCATTCTTCTTCTACTTCCTTAAATAAATTTTGTAGACCCTTGTTATTACATACAGGAAACGCGCGCATGGTTTTATTGTGATTCTAATGCTTCCAGGAACCTGCACGAAACGGCCATCCACTTATTGAACATAGGAGTCTTAAAAAGGAGTTTTCTTCATTATTGTCCCTGCATTAAGCTACCACCTACCTTACATACCCATTATTAGGCATCTCTTTAAAGGTCGCTTAAGGCAGGTTCTAATTTACATTTATTTACAATAAAAGCTATCCTTTAATTCTGACAACGCCATCTACGAACATACCAACTCCTTTAACCATTCCACCATAAATACGCCTTTCTACGCCTCTGTAAAAGTCACTGTTGGAAACCATTGTGATATATAGAGCATTTGCTCCATAGGAGCAAATGCTCTATGTATCACAATGGTTTCAAAACTACACAATTTTAACATTTTCCTTTTCTCTAGTTAATGCTCCTTCTCGGTAGATTTATTCAAAGAGGTTGGATCTTAAAATAGCATATAAGGTAATGGGTTAAAATAGCTTAGATCCAGATAAGACTCATCCAATTTGCTTGCAACTCTTGTGGTTGACCTTTATACCTACAAACTCCTTAAAAATAGTTTTGATCCCGATGAGACGCACCCAAATTGCTTGAACCTTTCGTGATTATCAGTTTTCCTAAAAAAAAACCTTTTAACAAAAAAAAACCTGAAAAGATTTAAGCAGACGACAATATTTTTGAGTTCTCAATCTAAGAGTTGGAACAGATTTCTCGAGCCAGTGATCGTGAAGTTTGTCTCTGTGATCAAGAACATGGACCGCAAATACAGTCGGAAGCTGTTTATATGAATATTACATGTTATAAAACCTCTACAAAGTTTATATAAAGGATAATAATGGCCATTATCTCTGAGTTATTGATCTTAACTCTTATCCCACTCTCCGCGACCTGACCCGCAGTTGCAAACAGCTTGGATCCAGATGAGACGCCGAGTAACTCGGCGTCTCATCTGGACCCAAGCTGTTTGACACTCGGTCAATAGTTTCTAAAATAAAATCGATCGAAATGGATGGAGTCAAAATTTACTCAGACCAAAATCAAAGGAGACATTTTTGTTTTTGCACAGCAGGGTAAATGTGAGGAGGACGATGGAATAATCAACGGTCCCAATGGAATTACGTTATCCAAGCATGCAATTTATTTATAAGGGTGAAAAGGGCGTATGTGGAACAGTTTTTGGTAATTATCATTCTTTCCGATAATTGCTGTTTTTCCCATGGCGTTGTCAACTGGCACAGTCCATGCACAGGGCACAGTCTGGAAATATGATCTTATGACGATGTCGGCTGGGTATATGACGCTTTATTTGAGTTCAGCTGGCTTTTATCATACAAATAATGTTATGCATATACACGTGTTTGAATTAAATAGTCCTATTATATTATTTAACTCTTTATATTGTACTCTATAAATACGCCTTTCTTTGCCTTTGCAAACAGAGTAAACCCATATCAGACGGCTCCTATAGGAGCCGTCTGATCAGGGTTTGCTCTGTGTGCTTATGATATAATATAGATATGATTCTACAGCTTCTAGAATGGCCAAAAATCCCCTGCTTGTGTGTCATTATAAAATTAAACTTATTAATATTCATGATGTTATTATTTCCTTCATGAATATTCGTGGAGTAAAAGGTTAAGATGGTAAACAATGCTTCATAATGTGCGGCTGATCATCTGTGCGTCAGACCCCTAGCCCCTCTACTGTGGCTGGTCATCTGTGCGTCACGCCCCTTTACTATGGCTGGTCATCTGTGCGTCAGACCTCTAGCCCCTCTACTGTGGCTGGTCATCTGTGCGTCACGCCCCTTTACTATGACTGGTCATCTGTGCGTCAGACCCCTAGCCCCTCTACTGTGGCTGGTCATCTGTGCGTCACGCCCCTTTACTATGGCTGGTCATCTGTGCGTCAGACCCCTAGCCCCTCTACTGTGGCTGGTCATCTGTGCGCCACGCCCCTTTACTATGGCTGGTCATCTGTGCGTCAGACCTCTAGCCCTTCTACTGTGGCTGGTCATCTGTGCGTCACGCCCCTTTACTATGGCTGGTCATCTGTGCGTCATGCCCCTTGCCCCTTTACTGTGGCTGGTCATCTTTGCGTCATGCCCCTTTCCCCTTTACTGTGGCTGGTCATCTGTGCGTCACGCCCCATGCCCTTTTACTGTGGTTGGTCATATGTGCGTCACGCCCCTTTCCCCTTTACTGTGGCTGGTCATCTGTGCGTCACGCCCCTTTACTGTGGCTGGTCATCTGTGCGTCACGCCCCTTTACTGTGGCTGGTCATCTGTGCGTCACGCCCATTGACCCTTTACTGTGGCTGGTTATCTGTGCGTCACGCCCCTTGCCCCTTTACTCCATATATACGCAGTGTAATGTGTTTACAAACAGAGTAGACCCATATCAGACGGGTCGTTAGGAGCCGTCTGATCAGGGTCTACTCTGTTTGCTTATGAAACGATATTGACTCTATTATATCGTGTCTGTATTGGACGATCTGTGTTGGTTCCATATGCCATAAAAAATAGCTAATTAATATTCATGACGTCATCATTTTTTCTTGAATATTTATGGAGTAAACAGTGCTATATAGATAAAGGTGCGTATTAAAAAAAATCATTTCTCCACTAGAAGAGATTATTCTAAACAGTAGTCAAAGAATAGGGTTTGGTGGAGAAATAAAAGAGCTATTTTTGAAAATGTTTAAATTTACGTTTCTTATCTGAACCTTTGAATACTGAAAAGGCATAATAAGCATATAGGCAAACACAACAGACCCCAAACTAGGGTTCCTAAATAAACCCTTTTCCAAGTGCCCCCTGACATGGTTGCTTCAGTTTTAGTATTTTTTCTAAATGCCATGTCGCAAAGAGAATATTTGAAGAAGCAACACTCGAAATAAGAATTAGACTCATTAAAATACAGTAAAAACTCTCTATAACGGCCACTAAATTGTGTTAATTAGTTGGTTATTTAGGGCAGGTGGCTGCTTAAAGCAAGGTGAAAGTAAAACAGAACGCTCCTATAGGAGCGTTCTGTATTACTTTCACCTTGCTTTAAGCAGCCATCTGTCTTTAACACAAAATAATTGATATAATTTAGTGGCCATTATAGAGAGATTTTACTGTACATGATTGGACGGGGCCACTAAGCAAAACGAGTTAAAATGAGATACAGATAAAGATGAGTACTGAATTACTCGATTCCAAAGAGTGGTCACAGTATAGGGTTAGGTGGAGAAATAAAGAATTTATTCTTGAAAATGTTTTAATTTACGCATCTTATCTGGAGCCTTGTGATTTAAACAGAAACAGAAATGCATTTTTGTCCATTTAGGTATACCCTTGATTAGCCTAGGTATCTGGAGCCGTTGTTTTTGTTTTTGTTGCTGTTGTTGTTGCTGCTGTTGTTGTTGTTGTTATTGTTGTTGTTGCTGCTGCTGTTGTTGTTGTTATTGTTGTTGCTACTGCTGTTGTTGCTGTAGTTGTTGTTGTTGTTGTTGTTGCTGCTGTTGTTGCTGTTGTTGTTGTTATTGTTGTTGCTGATGCTGTTGTTGTTGCTGTTGTTGTTGCTGCTGCTGTTGTTGCTGCTATTGTTGTTATTGTTGTTGCTACTGCTGTTGTTGTTTTGTTGTTTACAATTTGCTTGAATGTAGTTGCTTTCTGTCTAATGGTAAAACAAAGGGTAAACTTTAGAATTATGTAATTTTTAAACCACTGTGATAGGTAGAGTTTTTGCCCCCATGAATTTTGTAGTGGCGTCAAAAGGCGTCAGTATGAGGGAATTGGTTAAGAACTGATTCTTTCATACTTTTGCAAAATTAACCCTTTCACCGCTGATGTCGCATAAATGCACCACGACAAATAGTGCAGTCCCATATCAGACGACTTCACTTTTTGTCTCAAACTCTGTTTCTATATCAGATTCTGTTCTTTATTCCTTTGAAATTTGCATTTATTTATTTCATTTCCTTATTGTACCGAAAGCTTTAACAAAAATTGAATTGAAGACGACAATTAGAAATTTGGCACCGAAAGGGTTAAACCTGTTTCTATCAACCCTTATTACGCAATACGGAACCTGACTCGTATTTTCAAACAACTTGGACCCAGGCGAGACGCCAAGTATCTCGGCGTGCGTGTCATCACGGATCCAAGCTGTTTGACACTCGGTCAATAGTTTCTAAAAAATCTTGATCGAAACGTGTCAAAACTGAACCAGATCGAAAATTGGGCATACATCATTTTTCCACAGCGGGATATGGTTTAACCCTTAACCCATTCCCTCACAGGCTATTTTTAGACCCAAACTCTTTGAATCAATCTACCGAAAAGGAGCATTTACTGGAGAAAAGGAACATTTTAAGAATTATGTAGTTTTTAAACCATTGTAATAAATGCTCTATTTATCACAATAGTTTTCAAAAAGTGATTTTGACAGAGGCGCCAAACGGCGTCAGTATGAGGGAATGGGTTAACTTCGAGCATTTGCAAACAGAGTAAACCCAGATATAAGACGGCTCCTATAGGAACCGTATGATCAGGGTCTGCTCAGTTTACTAAATGAATTTCATATGTTTCTTTTCTTTATAAAATGGCTACGATGTTCCATCTTCTATATTTCATTTATAAAACAGTTTCTTTTCATGAATATTCAGTAGGTATTGATAAACATAGATCAGGGAAAGGGTTAAGTACAGTAAACCCCCACTAATGCGACCACTTAATAAACAGCCACTGGCGCCGTTTAAAGCAGGTGGTTGCTTAATGCAGGACGAAAGTTATGCAGAAAGCTCCTATAGGAGCTTTCTGCATAACTTTCGTCCTGCATTAAGCTACCACCTGCCTCTGTCACCCAGAATTATGCCCCTTTTTGGTGGTCGCATTAGCGGGATTTTACTGTACCGACATATGATCATGCACGTGTGACAAAATGGTCGCGATTACAAGAGCATTTTTCCGAAAATAGTCCGCTCTTTTGCATTGCGTTTTGAATTGTAGATTAGCCAAATGAGTTGAAAAGTGCACACTATGATTATTAATTAGTCCATTACCATTTTGACCGCTTTGTTTTTGACCATTATATCGCCTAATTAGCATGAGTGGTCCACGCTGACTGCCTTAGCGGAAGAAGTAAAGCAACCAGGTGACACCACAAGTCATAGCCTTGGTAACTTACAAGTGTGTTGACTTTTTCTTTGTATTTTCGATCAAAGGACATGTGGACAGACAAATAGACAAAAGGACAACGACGAACATGTACATATAAATTGAGAAAAGTAATACAGAGAGACATAAGGGGCAGTAGAGAAGAGAAAGAAGGGTGATATATAGGATGGAAGAGAGAGAGAGAGAGAGAGAGAGAGAGAGAGAGAGAGAGAGAGGAGAATGAGAGAGACATGGGACTGGGACAAATACATGGAGAAGAGCAATTGGGAGAGACAGAGAGACAATAGAGAAGAGACAGAACGTTGGTAGACAGAGGTAGAGAGAGAGAGGAGAGAGAGAGAGAGAGAGAGAGAGAGAGAGAGTAGAATGGGAGAGACGTGGGACAGGGACAGATACGTGGAGAAGAGAAATGGAGAGAGACAGAGGGACAATAGAGAAGAGACAGATCGGTGGTAGACAGAGAGAGAGATGTGAGCGAAAGAGGGAGAGAGAGAATGAGAGATATATAGACAGAGAGACAGACAGAGAGACAGAAAGAATGAAAGAGAGAAATATGATCATGAAAGAGTTACAGAGAGAGATATAGAGAGGGAGAAAAAGAGAGAGAGAGAGACAGAGTTGGGGAGAGAAAGGCGAAAAAGAGATATGATAAAAGAACGAAAAAGAGACATAGCTCTCCTAGACAGAGATTGAGACTGAAAGAGAATTAAAAAAACCCAGAACGGATATAATTATGCTAAATGAAAAAAAAGCCATAGTAAACATGTGGTTAAATCTAATCACTAAACCCTGTAGCTAACAGCGCTTTTCTCTAGTCAAAAGAATATCGACCAACATTTTTTGACCTAAAATGGTATCTAAACAAACTCCGGACATATCATTTCCGCAGTAAAAAATTAAAGTAAAACATTAACATACAATTTACTTTTTAAAAGTCAACACTGGTCATGGAATACTTTAGTCTGAATCAAAATACTATTTACCGTTTGTAATTTTAATGATCATGGACAAACTGACAAAATCGGAAATATTCAAAATTAGTCAGTTTCGATACAATAGACAAACTCCGTCATCTAACGGATATTGATCTGGTCAGTTTATAATTTAACATGACGTAGATTACGGTCGCTTCTAACCCTTTGAAAGCTAACTTTTATCCGTAAAAATGTCTTCTGAATCATTTCAAATCTCATATTTTACCTCTAATTTGTTTCAAAAAGAATGTTATGACGTCATATATAGTTCTCCATTCTGGAGTGACGTCAAGATACCCAGGGTAGAATAATTATGGACCCAAACTGTATGCATATCTTATTACACAATTGCCCATGACGGCCAAAGAATATTAACCCTTCGTTTGCTGAATTTTAAAATACAGTTCTCCTTCTTTACCCATGTCATGTTGTATAATTACATATATCTTCACTGTGTACAAGTATTTCGCTGTGCAATCACTGCTGTGGAGTGCACTGGTTGCACAATCAACTTGTAAATAGTGCAGACCCTGATGAGACAGCTCCTGCAGGAGCTGTCTCATCTGGGTCTTCACTATTTACAGGTAGGTATATTGACGTGAATAGCAAGCGAAGGGTTAAGCTTTAACAAGCTGAGAATATTGTCGCCAACTCAAATGTTCGGTTTAACCCTTTCCTTGTTGAATATTCATGTAAGGAGTAAGTATATATAATGAATATTTATTAGCTGAAGTTTTATAATGTAGACTTTTGACGGACCTTTTTTTTTCTTTGACAAAAACTGTTGAATCAGATCTATATCATGTCAAAAGCAAACAGAGTAGACCCTGATCAGACGGCTCATATAGGAGCCGTCTGATCTGGATATACTCTGTTTGCAAATGCGTGAAATCTTCATATTCCTAACCCTTGTACCCCCATCCGTCACCGCCTCGCATTTGCAAACAGTTTGGATCCAGATGAGACTCCGAGTAACCCCGGTGTCTCATTAATAATTTCTCAAAAGCTTAGTCGAATCGGAAGTATTCAAAATTTCTTTTGATCCAACTTTGAGCAGACATTTTTTTGACATATTTGGCAAAGGCAAATCTCTTTCCATTTTGCAGAAATTCGATAATACAGTGAACCCTCGTTATACCGGCATTCGTTACAATGGCACCCTCATTATACCGGCAGTATGCATGCATTGAAACAAAATTACCTTTAAGACTCTGAAACGACCACCGAGGTGTAATGCCAATAAGACAGGTGATCGTTTAATGTAGAACACAAGAAGTGCAAAAAGCTCCCTTTGGGAGCTTTATGCACTTCTTATGTTCTGCATTTTAAGCGTTCACCTGTTGGTTTTAGTTTAAAACTGGCCATATGGTTTAAATTACAGTAAAACCCCGCTAATGCGACCACCAAAAAGAGGTATAATTCTGGATGCTAGAGGCAGGTGGTAGCTTAATGCAGGACAAAAGTAATACAAAAAGCTCCTAGAGGAGCTTTCTGCATTACTTTTGCCTTGCATTAAGCAACCACCTGCTTATAAAGGCATACATGTTTATTCATTAAGTGGTCGCATTAGAGGGGTTTTACTGTATATTTAAACTCGTTATAACGGCAACCTCGTTACACCAGCAAAATGTCTGGAAACAAACACCTCCGTTGTAATGAGAGTTCACTGTATCAATGAATTTGTGAACCTCGGTGTCTCATTTGGATCCGAGATTGTTTGCAAACCACGATGACCAGTTCGTCAGCAGCATTGCAAAGATTAACTGTTTTCTCCCTACCATATCAGGTATTTTACCACGGTCATGTTGGTTTTGTCGAGTGGTCCAGTCCTTGACCATCGTTCTTTTAACTGACCCCATTGATTAAACGTCCAATTATCTGAGTTATGACCGTTCTTATCAAAAGAAAAACAAAACATTCAATATATTTTGCGATATATTTTGAACTTGTGAACTTTCGTGGCTACAGTCTCAGGAGAAAAGCAAAACACAAGTCGATATATTGTAAGGGAAACAATGCACTGACTGAAATGAACTAGAACACTTCAGAAATTCGTACATACTACAGTATTACCTGTCTTAACCGGAATTCTAGTAGATAATAATTTAGATACTTTTAGGCAGGTGGCTGCTTAATGCAGGGTGAAAGTCATGCAGAAAGCTCCTCTAGGAGCTTTCTGCATTACTTTCACCCTGCATTAAACTGCCACCTGTCTCCAAGACCGATATTCATACTAAATTTAACTGCCGGTTAAGAGAGGTTTTACTAACATTGTAGCACGTGCCTACATGAATATTTATGCAAGACACACTGACCTCATGAATATTTATTAGCTGGGTTTTAAATGGCATATGAGCACAAACTTTAGTACCACGGCAGAAATTAGTAAATCAGATTTATATAATGACTTAAGCAAACGGATCAGATCCTGATCAGACGGCTCTTGTAGGATCCGTCTGATCTGGATCTACTCTGTTTGCAAATGCGTGATTTTTTGTCTATACAAGGGCAAAGCTGAAACACATTTTCTTCAAATCAGAAGACTGGATAAGAGATATACATGTATATTGGCAAATGTACGAAATATTTGTTCTATACTTTTCCACCAAATAGTGTCCTGCTGGTACTCAGAATCCTTATCTGAAGTACGAACTACTGAGTACTAATCTAACGAGTACTAATCTACTGAGTACTAATCTAACGAGTACTAATTTAACGAGTACTAATCTAATGAGTACTAATCTAACGAGTACTAATCTAATAAGTACTAATCTAATGAGTACTAATCTAACGAGTACTAATCTAATACGTACTAATCTAATGAGTACTAATCTAACGAGTACTAATCTAATAAGTACTAATCTAATGAGTACTAATCTAATGAGTACTAATCTAATAAGTACTAGTCTAATAAGTACTAATATAATGAGTACTAATCTAACGAGTACTAATATAACGAGATCTAACGAGTACTAATCTAACGAGTACTAATCTAATGAGTACTAATCTAACGAGTACTAATCTAATTAGTACTAATCTAACGAGTACTAATCTAATGAGTACTAATCTAACGAGTACTATTCTAATGAGTATGAACCATACAGTAACTTATTTATCAATGAATAAGATATTTGAAGAGAACATCATTCCTCTTATATACCGCTGTGGGTTTTTTTTTTCAACCTAGACTCAATTTTTATCTGAAGTATAATTTCTGTTCCAACTTTTCAGACTCATTCTCTTTATGGAGGAAACTATGCTTGTACACTGAGGGTTTTTTTTTCAAAGCGATTAAGATACAGAATAAGAATTACATTAGAAAACAAGTTTATTCTATCATTGTCTCTTTTATTCCCTTTACTACGTGAATATTCATAAATAACCCATTGCCTCATATTGACACCTTTTGACACCTTTTTAAAAGTCACTTTCAGAAAGCTTTTGATTGGTCAGATTTGAGTTCTCAAGCTTTTGATTGGTCAGATTTGAGCCTTTGGCTCAAATCTGACCAATCAAAGGCTTGAGAACGATCTGAGGCTCAACTAAAAGCTTTATAAGCATGGACCCAGATGGCTCCTAGAAGTCTGCTCCGTTTGCTAATGGAATTTGATAAGTTTTGTTTCTTTACTTTCTAAAATGGCTACAGTGTTCCACCTTCTCTATTGATTTATAACTGTTTAGATCATGAATAGTCAGTAGGTATTGAAATCTGAAATAAAATAGAACAGGGAAAGTGTTAAATAGAACCCGTGCTCTAGAACAGGGAAAGTGTTAAATAGAACCCGCGCTCTAGAACAGGGAAAGTGTTAAATAGAGCCCGCGCTCTAGAACAGGGAAAGTGTTAAATAGAACCCGCGCTCTAGAACAGGGAAAGTGTTAAATAGAGCCCGCGCTCTAGAACAGGGAAAGTGTTAAATAGAGCCCGCGCTCTAGAACAGGGAAAGTGTTAAATAGAGCCCGCGCTCTAGAACAGGGAAAGTGTTAAATAGAACCCGCGCTCTAGAACAGGGAAAGTGTTAAATAGAGCCCGCGCTCTAGAACAGGGAAAGTGTTAAATAGAGCCCGCGCTCTAGAACAGGGAAAGTGTTAAATAGAACCCGCGCTCTAGAACAGGGAAAGTGTTAAATAGAGCCCGCGCTCTAGAACAGGGAAAGTGTTAAATAGAGCCCGCGCTCTAGAACAGGGAAAGTGTTAAATAGAACCCGCGCTCTAGAACAGGGAAAGTGTTAAATAGAACCCGCGCTCTAGAACAGGGAAAGTGTTAAATAGAACCCGCGCTCTATAGGATCAAATGTTCTACTTATCACCATGGTTTCAAAAATTTCATTTTCCCATCAAATGTTCCTTTTCAGTAGATTTATTTAAAGAAGTGGATTCTAAATACAATGCATAGGTTAAATGGGTTAAAATCCATCCTCTTAGACTATATATTATCTCAAATAGTATTTTGATATGTATATACATGTATTTGCAATTATTTCCAGGCAATACATGCTAAACTCAGATCTAAAATATTTCGAGGTCAAAGAATGCAGACCCTGATCAGACATCTCTCATATGAACTGTCTGATCTGAGTCTACTCTGTTTGAATCTTAATCTTTACCCCGCTACCTTAACCCTTACCCCGCTACCTTAATCCTTATCCAGCTATCTTTACTGTTATCTTAAACATTATCCCACAATCTTACCCTACTACCTTAACACTTACCCGTTATCTTAATGAAAAAGTAGTAAAGTCAAGCAGGAAAAGCCACACACAAAACGCCATCACCACCAAAACACCTACAGAAAGCATAGCAATTTATACTCATACACACACATACAGTAGAAAGTCACATACAAGACGCAATCACCACCAACCTTTATCCCACTACCTTAACTCTTATCCCACTACCTTAACTCTTATCCCACTACCTTAACCCTTATCCCACTACCTTAACTCTTATCCCACTACCTTAAGCATTATCCCACTACCTTAACCCTTAGCCCGCTACCTTAACCCTTATCCCACTACCTTAACCCTTATCCCACTACCCTAACTCTTATCCCACTACCTTAACCCTTATCCCACTACCTTAACTCTTATACCACTACCTTAACCCATATCCCACTACCTTAACCCTTATCCCACTACCTTAACTCTTATACCACTAACCGCAACCTGAATCGCATTTGCAAACATACTGGGCCAAGATGAGACGCCAAGTAGCTCGGCGTCTCTTCAGGATCCAAGCTGTTTGACATTTGGCCAATAGTTTCTCAAAAGCTTGCGTTACGATACTTTGTCAATAGTTTCTCAAAAGCTTGATCAAGTTGGAAAATGGTGAACATTGTACCAGATACAGTTGAACTTCGATATCTCGAACTTCAAAAGAGAATACAAATCGCATCAAAATAACAGCGGTTCGAGTTATCCGATTTTCAATCTGAACGATTTCTCAAGTTTACAGCCTAGTGGCGGTCTAAAGTAATGCTGAAAGTTCCTGTAGGAGCTTTCAACAATACTTTCGACCTGCATTAAGCTGCCACATGTGTTTTAGATATGTGTAGTGATATGATTCTTAATTGTGAATTTTTGAAGGCCCGAACTTTAAGTTCGAGTTATCCGAGCTCGAGATATCGAAGTTCAAATGTACAACTTTTTGGCAGACATTTATTTTTGCAGCGGGCTAAGGGTTACTGTCTGACAAGAATCTGACTTATTGGCTTGCTTGATTACTTATTTGTTAACATACTTACGTACCTACCTCCATTCTAAATACATACTTAACCCTTTCCTCCATAGACTATTTTAGACCCAACATCGTTGAATGAATCTACCCAAAAGGAGCATTTACTAGAGAAAAGTAAAATTTTAAAATGTTGTTGTTTGAAACCATTGTGATAAATAGAGCATTTGCTCCTATAGGAGCAAATGCTCTATTTATCACAATGGTTTCATTAAGTGACTGTTACAGAGGCGTAGAAATGCGTATTTATGGAGGAAAGGGTTAAAGGTCAATATGACGGTTGATCTGGGTCGACTACATTTGCAAATTTCTTCGCTAAACATTCATATGCGGGTTTTTGTGCAAAACTCCGTAAAGCGCGTGATTAAATCATTTACCAGAATCCTCCATCCCTCTTTCTTTCTTTTCTTATTTCTTTTTTTTTTTCTTTTCGCTTTTTCTCTGATGACCCTTGTTTAACTTTTCTTATCTTTCTTTTTTCTTTCTTTTTCTCCCTTTCTTTCTCTCTTTCATCATTACTTTCTTTTCTTTCTTTTTTTTTAATTAATTCTCCACTTCTTTCTCTGTTTGATTTTGTTTTAATATTTCCTTTTTGCTATCAGTTTTATTTATGTCTGATCATCATATTTCCTGGACGCGTTCACTAGGATAAGTCCAACATTTTGCCACCATGTAAATTGACGTTTCTTGAGGCATAATAAAGTCAGAGACGATGATAATCAACAGACTGCGAAGATCTGAGGCATGGTATAATTATGTTACCCTCACTCTTCCAATGTTTTCTTTGAATCAATGCGGGTCTGTGCAAACATTTTGGATCCAGATGAGACGCCGAGTAACTCGGCGTCTCATCTGAACCCAAACTGTTTAAAACCCGTTTTCATATTTTGAAAACTGAAATCGAAAAAAACGCCCGTTGAATGTGAGAACTGAAACTAGTGAGAATAGTATGAAGAGGACAAATATTTAGCGTCTAGAAGGGCTAACAAATGCTACAAAAACGCATAAAGAATGCTTTCTGTGATCCTGATAATACTTATTAGCTTATGACCACTTCATTATTTATACGCTGTACACAAATTACCGTCTTCTATTTTATCTTATTTATTCGGGAGAAAAACTTGTCGGACTCTGGTCATTTGTGCGGGCCGGCTCGGTAATTATACCGGTCCGTTTTTATCATATTTATGATTCCAGCTAATCAGATTGTGGCTGATAATGATATATGTATCCACTGGTCTCAATTATACGTGCTGTTTTACGGACGAAGTCAGAAGTTAATTTTCTGACCTATGCTCTTGTAGTTTTTACGGAGGTTGTTAATATTCTGGAGGGCGTGCCAAGCGCTCGCTCTATTTACGTGTAATTATTATACTTACACCGTCTGGAAGAAAATTATTATTACAAGATTTTTTTTATAACAAATGCTGTTACTTTTGATAGTTATATTTTAGCCCTTTTTCTGACTAAGACGCCCTTGAGGAATTTGAAAACGATAGACCTAGATCAGAAAACTCCTGTAGGAGCCGGAGTCTGACCTGAATCCTATGAATATTTATGAAAGAAATGATGAAGTCATGAATATTAATTAGATTAATTTTAATAACGATACATTGGGCACAGGAAGTTTTGGTTATAGTAGAAAGTAGAATCATATCTATATTATTTCGTAAGCAAACAGAGCAGACCTTGATCAGATGGCTCCTACAGGGACCGTCTGATCTGGGTCTACTCTGTATGCAAACGCGTAGAAAGAGGAATTTATGGAGTAACGGATTAAGCGCTGCTCGCCCACAAAAAATGTTACTAATCTGAGATGTTTATCTGAAAATTCCATGTACTGAGGTCAGTCTGACCTTCGTACAAAACAAAACTTGACCACTGACCAGATTCCTAGTAATTACCTGTGCGTTTTTGTTTATTCTTTCAAGCGCTATGTATGTTTGTGTGGCGTAACCACATTTCGTTGCCTCTTGTACGATGGGAAAGATAAGTTCCCGATGCTTCTCCGTGTATCAAAGCAATGTATGCTCCGGAATTCGTGCCAACAGCTGACCGAATTAAGAGCTGACGTGTGTTTCACATAGAATAACTTTTATAATATTTTAATGTATATAGATATGAATATTTATCAGCTTCATAGTTATTAAAACTTAAGAAGATGAAAAGTTTTGACTAGTAAAAACAGTAGAATTAGATCTAAAGACTATACGCAACACGCCTCTGCAAACAAAGCAGACCAGAGCGAGACGGCTCCTGTATTTCAATTAAATATTTATTTATTGTCGGGAAAAAATAATGTTAACTTAACCCTTTCCTCCTTAAATACGCCTTTCTACGCCTCTGTAATAACCACTTCTTGAAACCATTATGATAAATAGAGCATTTGCTCCTATAGGAGCAAATGCTCTATTTATCACAATTATTTCAAACTACAAAATTCTAAAAAATTACTTTTCTCTAGTAAATGCTCCTTTTGGGTAGATTCATTCAAAGAGGTAGGGACTAAAAATAGCCTATGGGGGGATGGATAAGCCACGGTTTCTGTCAGGGCCAAAACATATTGTGTTCTTATTTTTAAGACTCTGTTAACCCTTTGCTCCATAAATATGCCTTTCTACGCATTTGCAAACAGAGTAGAGCCAGATCAGATGGCTCTTTTAGGAGCCGTCTGATCAGGGTCTGCTCTGTTTGCTTATGGGATACATGTATATGATTATACAGATTCTGCCAAGGTACAGACTTCATTTATCCATGTTATTTTATAATATAACAATTTAATCTAATTACAATGCAATATTCATGACGTCATAATTTCTTACATGAATATTGATGAAGGAAAGGGTTAAACATACCACATGAATATACATCATGTAAAGGACTGAAGTATGTTATCTTAACCCTTTCCCTGATGAATATTCATGTAGGAAATAATGACGTCATGAATATTAATAAGATTATTTTTTATAATGACATTATGAACACAGGACATTTTGGCTCAGGCAGAAGCTGTAGAATCAGATCTATATTACACCATAAGTAATATAGGAGCCGTCTGATTTGGGTCTACTCTGTTTGCAGGTGCGTCAAAATGCGCTTACATAAGTGAAGGGTTAACGTGATAGTCTCTTCTTTAAAAGTATTTTTAAAAATGCCTATGTATTACACAAATCAAGTGTTTATATTACGTTGAATAGAAGTAGTGGTTATTTATTTAGAAGTATAATTATATTATCGCAAGACAGCCGATCAAAGAAATGCTGAAGAATGTGTTTGATTCGCCGATGTAGATGTATTAGTATATTCGGGCTGCGTTTTAGTTTTGTAACTGTTCAAAATAGGTCGGTAATATTTTGTTGTAAAAAAATACTTATGGAAAAGGGAAGGTTTATCTTATATTACAGGGGCATTTTTCGATATAAGTGCAAATTCGTAATATTTATAATAATGATTGAACATGACAAATATCAAGTTTTATGATGTTATTAAAAATATGCGTTTGTTGTAAACATCGTGACTTTAACATGACATTTTACAATACCCGAGGCAGAAAATATTCTCAAATTAGACACTAATATATATAAATATCGAAATTCTGGCAAAGTTACAATATTTCCAAGTCCTCTATTTTTGGTTCATTGAGTACATCCGCATCAATAACTACATGTAATGTAAAACTCAAAACGGAATTCGTGTTTATGTCTAACACCACTAAATAATGACCCTCAAGCAAGAAAACTGGATCGTAGATCGAATGAATTAGCCAAGTAACCAAAGAGTAGAACTAAGCATATCAAGGAAGAGAAAAATTACATAACAACGCCATCTGGGGAATAGCTATTCTGCGGAATATTCAATATTAATCACAAACCCAATACTTGAGTGGCGCTGGCGCGTGCTAGTAGTATCCGTTTTAATCATAATAGCTTTTCCTCGTTCTTTAGCCAACGGAACCAAAATACCATTAATCCCACGAGGGCATGAGGTTTGTGTCATGCTCTTTTTCTTCCGTTATTGACGTGATTTTGGATGTTTGTAAATCCAATGAGACGGGCATTTTGATGTCTTTACAAAACAGCGTAGACCCAGATCATACAGCCCTGCTTGTTTTGCTTATGAAATAATATACAGGTATAGGTATATGGTAGATCTGATTCTTCCATGGTTAAAACTTAACCCTTTCCCTGTTCAATTTTTCTAAATACATGTAGTTCAATTCCTACTGAATATTCATTGGCAAAATAGTTATAATGAAATATGTAAGGTGCAATATAGTAGCCATTTTAGCACCTAAAGAAACATATCTATCAAATTCCATTAATTCAAAAGGTAACCAAATACAGCTGAACTTCGATATCTCGAGCTTCAAAGGACCATGGAAATTATTTCGAAATAACAGATGTTCGCATTATCCGATTTCTAATATGAAACGTATCTCAAGCTCGCATGCTGTTGGAGCTTTCAGCATTAGTTAAGATTTGTATCGAGCTGTAACACGTGTTTCTAGATATGTATAGAGATATATTTTAGAACACTTTTGTTTTGTCAATTTTGGAAAGGGTCGAATTTTAGTTCGAGTTATCTCTAAGTTCGAGTTATCCGATTTCGAGATATCGAAGTTCAGCTGAATATTGACAATAGCACGTGCAAGCGCCAGACATCAGTATGCCTTGCACTTCTATACTAAACGTGGTGATTATACGTCAACCGCACCATATTGAAAAGAACTCCAAACAAATACAGCAAAACCTCTCTATAACGGACACTAAATTACAGCAAGTATTTTGTGTTAAAGGAAGGTGGCTGCTTAAAGCAAGGTGAAAGTAAAACAGAACGCTCCCATAGGAGCGTTCTGTTTTACTTTGACCTTGCTTTAAGCAGCCACCTGTCCTAAATACCAACTAATTAACACAATTTAGTGGCCGTTATAGAGAGGTTTTACTGTATCATAATGATCATACTATTAGTTGGAAGGCTTATTAAAGGAATATAGAACAATGCCGACTGTTTTGTTTACTAAAACACGGTGCAATATTTCTAAAACTTGAAACCTTATAGTCACGGTTAGCCCTTAACCCTATCCCGCTGTGGAAAACCCTTTTCCTTCCCCTTTGCAAACAGAATAGGCCCAGTTCAGACGGTCCCTGTAGGATCAGGGTCTAATCTGGTTGCTTATGGATTAATACAGATTTGACCCTACAGCTTTTTTCTGTGCCAAAAAATGCCTTGAACAATTTTACTTTATAAAATTAAGTTAATGAATATGCATGAAGTGATCTATTCATGCATAACTGTTCATTAGAAAATGAGTTAAGGATACTTAGGTACACGTGCAACACAGTCAGGAGTTCTTCAATACATGTATCTTATACACGTGCAACACAGTCAGGAGTTCTTCAATACATGTATCTTATACACGTGCAACACAGTCAGGAGTTCTTCAATACATGTATCTTATACACGTGCACCACAGTCAGGAGTTCTTCAATACATGTATCTTATACACGTGCACCACAGTCAGGAGTTCTTCAATACATGTATCTTATACACGTGCACCACAGTCAGGAGTTCTTCAATACATGTATCTTATACACGTGCACCACAGTCAGGAGTTCTTCAATACATGTATCTTATACACGTGCACCACAGTCAGGAGTTCTTCAATACATGTATCTTATACACGTGCAACACAGTCAGGAGTTCTTCAATACATGTATCTTATACACGTGCAACACAGTCAGGAGTTCTTCAATACATGTATCTTATACACGTGCAACACAGTCAGGAGTTCTTCAATACATGTATCTTATACACGTGCAACACAGTCAGGAGTTCTTCAATACATGTATCTTATACACGTGCAACACAGTCAGGAGTTCTTCAATACGTGTATCTTATACACGTGCAACACAGTCAGGAGTTCTTCAATACATGTATCTTTATTCACTTTTCTGAAACCTACTATTGACAATCACGTGATCGGTATCGTGGGAAAACATTAGGTCATTTAAGTTCAAACACGGCCTCTGATTAGAGTCTACACTATTGTCACTCACCAGAAACAGTCCCCTGCCAGCAGCATAATTATATTGTAGTGAGAAACCGTTGTACTGGGTTGGGTGGCAGCTGATTTGTGGTAAAATTTGATAACGCATTCTATATGCCTGGGGTTCAAGTGTTGTGAATTTACTCCATGCCCTTGTGTGCCTTGACCGTTTCGAAAATCTGTTCGGTCACGCTGACCAGAACGCTGATTCAAATTACACGAAAAAGCACTGTTATTAATATTTTACAAAGGTCGCCGGTTTTACGACCCGGGGCCAAAGGGTCAGCGGCTCCTATTTAATATTAGTTATGCTTTGAGCTGCTAGGTTTAAAACAGATAACATATGGCAGGGGAAGGCTATAAAACAGCTGTTGCCTGACCGCGGACGGGACAGTCTGATCTCTAACGCTGTAATTGAGCGCCAGTTTTGCATGTCGGCCACCAAACACTGATTGGAAATTGTTCAGAAAATGCTTACAGTTTGATCATATAACTTTAAAATAGTATTTTCTCCAACTTATCATTCACAATTTGTACGAATTATTTCTATGGTATCACACATGATTGTACGGAGTTGAATATCTTAGAGGTCTGGGAATTTGTTTTGGGGAACGTTTTCAGCACTTTCACGGATTGTTTTGTATGATTATGATGGATGGGTCGATGTAGTAGGTACTTATGGTGTAGATCGATTTATAAATAGGCTTCAGTATCAGACCTTATAACAAAATACTGAAACCCCTGTATACCGCAACAACCATATATAAGTCTATTTCTGTTTTTAACCCTTTCTCTGTTCTAAGAGTATTCCAAATTTCAATACCTACTGAATATTCATTGTAGCCATTTTAAAAAGTAAGGAAACAGATCTATCAAATTCCATTAGCAAACAAAGCAGACCCTGATCAGACGGTTCCTACAGGAGCCGTCTGGTCTGTGTCTTCTCTGTTTGCAAATGCGTGAAAACACGTTTATATTCATTGGTTAATGCAGGACGAAAGTTATGCAGAAAACGCCGTAAATATTCATGTAAGACAGAATGACATCGTGAATATAAATTATCTTTTATAAATTTAATCCATTCCTTCATATTGACGACTTTTGACGACTCTGTAAAAGTCTCTTTGTGAAACCATTGTGATAAATAGAGCATGTGCTCCTATAGGAACAAATGCTCTATTTATCACAATGGTTTCAAGGTACAAATTTCTAAAATTTTCCTTTTCTCTAGTTAATGCTCCTTTTTGGTAGATTTATTCAAAGAGGTTGGATCTAAAATTAGCCTATGAGAGAATGGGTTAAGCAACGGCTTGCCCTGATAAACCTCCACATTTATTCATCATATGGCCGCTATCGAGCGGCTCAACTACATACATACAAATAGTGTAGACCAAGTTCAGCAATTCAAATAAAATGCGTTTAAAACTATTTCCCTAATGTAAACGCATTTTCACGCATTTTCAAACAGAGCAGACCTAGATCAGACGGCTCTTATGGGAGCCGTCTGATCAGGGTATTCTCTGTTTGTTAACGGAATATGAAATATCTGTTTCTTTAATTTCTAAAATGGTTACAATATTACAGCTTCCATATTTCATTATAAGTATTTTATCCATGAATATTCATTAGGTATTGAAAATGGACTAAATATAGAATAGGGTTTTCATTCGTGGTCAGATGATATAACGAAAAGTCAAGATTGTGTGTTCTGAAAGTAGAAGATCATTCAAAAGTCAAAAGAGAGAAAATTGCAGACTCGGTTTTATTGAGTCATGAGTCATGAGCAGTAATTAAAAGTGCAATACTACTCATGTCGCCTAGCAGCGGCTTAAGCGGTATTTAGTTTTCATAACTACAGTAAAATCTCTCTATAACGGTCACTAAATTACATTAAGTATTTTGTGTTAAAGGCGGGTGGCTACTTAAAGCAAGGTGAAAGTAAAACAGAACGCTCCTATATAGGAGCGTTCTGTTTTACTTTCACCTTGCTTTAAGCAGCCACCTGCCCTAAATACCAACTAATTAACACAATTTAGTGGCCGTTATAGAGCGGTTTTACTGTATATGCTTTGAAACCGGTGACCCCAAAGGACGAGAAAATATAACAACACGTTTATAGTGCTTTATTTGCCCTTTCTGTAAGAAATGTGTACAGTAAAAACAAATTTAATCAATTACGTGATGGATATTTGTGTAAAGCTCCATCCATTATGAATATTAATTGATATGTCTATTGTATTAACATATCGAGTAAGGAAGTTCATTTTCACTGCAACAGAGTATTAGTTTTGTAAGAGGAAAGCTCCTGACAGCTCCTGCAGTGACTTCTAATCTAGATATACAGGGGAGCCCGTCCTAAGCGACCATTCATTTACTGAACACAGGAGACTTAAACAGCAGGTGGTTGCTTAATGCAGGACAAATGTAATGCAGAAAGCTCCTATAGGAGCTTTCTGCATTACTTTTGACCTGCATTAAGCTACCACATGCCTAACAGACCCATAATTAGACAATTTTATGGCCGCGTAAAACATGTTCTATTGTATTGTTTGCAGACCGTGCTTTAACCCCTTCCTATATAGGCTATTTTTAGATCCAACCTCTTTGAATAAATCTACCGAAAAGAAGTATTAACTAGAGAAAAGGAATTTTTTAGAATTGTGTAGTTCAGAAACCATTGTGATAAATAGACCATTTGTTCCTATAGGAGCAAATGCTCTATTTATCACAATGGTTTCAAAAAGTGACTTTTACACGGGCGTAGAAAGGCGTATTTATGGAGGAAAGGGTTAAAAGTCTGATGAATCCACATTGACAGGATTTATCCCGGCGACATATGAGACGCTGAGAAAAAGGGGACACACTCACTGCAAACAGTGTAGATCCAGATCAATTTTCACTTATGGTAGTAAATCTCTCAAGATACATAACGATACATTCTGAGGAAATGTGGCAACTGGTTTGGATCTACACTGTTTGCGACATAAATAAAGCCTATTCTCCAGAAATGGTGTTACTGAAAAATATAGCAGACGACAATTTGTTCCCAGATGCAAGTTACGTCGATGTCCAAAGGGGGTTAATTCAAGTTAAATCACGATAACTTTCAAGTGAAATCTCGTTGTAACTTATCTACCGCACTTTGTAGTACTAGTAATCGATATCACACCGCCCTTCATCTTACTGACCTGTATTGTATCTAGATCTGTCATCTGGGGCTGGATCCAGATCAGACAAGGTGCACGTAAAGTATGGCTTTAAAATTATACCGATTGACTATGGACCTGGGCATCGTAACAAATGTGCTCCTACGAGTGACTAGCAGCTGATACATTTCGAACCAGACGAAATATAGCACTGTGTCAGGGCCTAATGCACGAAACAAAGCATCTCTGATTAAGCGTGCTTATCTAAAACATTTATCAGAAAATACTGCAGGCACGCCTATTAAGTTACTTGTTCGTTGCGAACTGACCACTGTTCCATCATTATTTATTCATTTCGAATTGCATAACTGGTCATTTGGTCGTTAGAGATAATAGCAGGGAGGAAAATTGGATTGAAATGTACTTTGTTACCAGTGGACACTGTGTGGGCTGGTGGTGCAGAGATTGGTCAACAAATAGCAGTGAACAGGCTACAATAGAGCCGGTCTTAAGCGGTCATTATAATGGTCTAATTATGGGTATGTAAGGCGGTGGTAGCTTAATGCAGGGCAAACGTAATATAGAAAACTCATATAGGAGCTTTCTGTATTACTTTTACTACATTAAGCAATCACCTGCTTTTTAAGACTCTTATGTTCAATAATTGAATGACCGCTTATCCATTTCCCTCATATAAACGTGTTTTCACGCATATGTAACCAGCTCCTATAGGAGCCGTCTGATCAGGGTCTGCTCTGTTTGCTAATGGAATGTGGTAGATCTGCTGTTTTACTTTCTAAAATGTCTACAATGTTCCATTTGCCATTGTTCACTATTTCTAAATTGTCCATGAATATTCAATAGGTAATGAAATTTGAAATAAACACGAAACAGGGAAAGGATTAAAAGAGGTTCTACAGTATGCAATGATAAAATTAGATTTTGAGACAAAACAAACATATATATGTATTAGGTTATGGCCAAATGCCGTGTACACACAGGTCTAATGTGATTCAGCACAGCATCTAATCAGGTTCAGCACTGTTTGTCACGTATTAGAGTCAATTCTTTCTGGGTGACTTTTGCGATAAAAGATTTTGAACCTGATCAGACGCCACAATGTCAACCCAGCCGTTGATCTAGTTCTATATTATTTGCAAAAATATACAGCTTGATTTTCATATAAGGGCCACTCGAAAGAGGTAGCCTAATGCAGGGCTAAAGTAATGCAGAAAGGAGCTCTAGGAGCTTTCTGTATTACGTGCGTCCTGCATTAACCCTTTACTGCTTGTATGCATTTCCTTCATGTTAACGCCTTTTCACGCCTTTACAAACAGAGTAGACCCAGATCAGACGGACCCAGATCGGACGCCTCCAACAGAGACAGAGAGTATCTCATGACACCCAGATCAGACGCCTCCAACAGAGACAGAGAGTATCTCATGACACGCGAAGTCCAAAACTTATAGAAACCGAGTGCATGTATAATTTGTATTTTTTTTTTTTTGATATTTAGGGCAGGTGGACGGTTAAAGCAAGGTGAAAGTAAAACAGAACGCTCCTATAGGAGCGTTCTGTTTTACTTTCACCTTGCTTTAAGCCTTTAACACAAAATACTTGATGTAATTTAGTGGCCGTTATAGAGAGGTTTTACTGTATATCGCAAGACAACGCATCGAATCAACGCTGAAGAAGACAAAATTCCCATGTGTTTGATATCGAAGAGCCGATGTTATTCGCCAATGTATTAGTATTTATTCAGTTGGTGTTTAGTCTCGTAACTATTCGACAAAGGCAGATAATATTTTGTTGTACAGTAAAGCCTCTTATATTGTGTTAATTAGTTGATATTTAGGACAGGTGGCTGCTTAAAGCAAGGTAAAAGTAAAACAGAACGCCCCTGTGCATTTAACACAAAATACTTGATGTAATTTAGTGGCCGTTATAGGGAGGTTTTACTGTACAACAAAAGAATTATAAGTAGGCCTATAGACGAAAATGGTTTATTTTGTATCACAGAGGCATTATTCGATATCATTTCAAATTGAAAACTTAATAATAATGATTGAACATGACAAATACCAAGTTTTATGATGTTCTTGAAAATATGCATTTATTGTAGGGACTATCGCGCACATTTTTCTTAGACTGTGCAAATCAACCGTACACGACGCCGGGTTTTCTCTGTCAGCTGGCTAAAGGGTGGGCCGTCCGTGCCGCGCCAACTAATGTGTTAATTACTCGCGTTTTATTTTGCCTATCTACCCTGGTTCCCCGCACTCGGGTGATAACATGGCGGCGGGTTACGCAATGAAATTGAGCTACACATAAATGATCTAGTGCTCACATGTGTTTGTTGCCTTCACTTTGACGCTAATGAGCGTAAAATGATTGAGAGGGGCATTCCGACAAGTTCACGGATTAATTAAGTTACACTCAATGAATCATTTTGTTGCCTATTAGTATGAGAAAGCATGCTTCTCGCTGACGGTTAATCAATTTTACTGCATGTTATTATTATGTTTATAAGATACAAATGAAGGTCAGCTCATCTGGTACAATAGCAAGCATTGTCTTGGCTCTAGAGATCTGCTAGTGGCATGCAACATGGCAAAACATCTTTGCAAGGGTTGCCACAATGGGATATTCACAATACACCATAGGATGATCAATGAACTATTCCAAAATTCAAACAGTCAAACTTATCGTTAATATTCAGGGTTTTTTAAAAAGAAGGTGTAACATGACAAACAGTGCATAGTTCACTCATCTGGATATACACTGTTTGCAGAGAACTGGGTCCATGATTATAAAACGTTTAGTTGAGTCTGAGTTCGTTCTCAAGTTTTTGATTGGTCAGATTTGAGCCAAAGGCTCAAATCTGACCAATCAAAGGCTTGAGAACTCAAAATCTGACCAATCAAATGTTTGAGAACGAAACTCAGACTCAACTAAAAGCTTTATAAGCATGGACCTAGAAGTGATTCATTTCCCGCACTGAAAGGGTTCATCTTTAACCTCCCCCTAATGAATATTCATGTAAAAAATAATTACTTTATGAATAGTAACTGTAAAGATTTTCTTATAAAAATGTTGGCTATGACAGAACATAGGTCCAGATAAAATGCGTGAATAAAAACATTCTTTATTTCTCCACTAATCGCTATGTTGTGACCACTCTTTAGAATCGTCGCTAAATGATTCTTTTCAAAAAGTTGTCAAAACATAGGGTTTGAAGGAGAAACGACGATTAAGAGTTTGTGTATACCCCTATATATGTTGCTCTGGCAGAAACTGTAGAATACGTCCTATATTATTCCATAAGCAAACAGGGCAGACCATAAACAGACTACCCCTGAAGGAGGGTCCGTTACTATGTTAACCCATTCCTTTATATTGACGCCTGTTGACGCCTCTGTAAAAGTCACATTTTGAAAGCATTGTGCTAAATAGTATATCACAATAGTTTCCGAAGTTCACAGTTCTAAATTTTTTCCTTTTCTTAAGTAAATGCTCCTTTTTTGTAGGTTTCTTCAAAGAGGTTACATGGGTCTAAAAATAGCCTATGAGGTAATGGGTTAAACTCATTTTTCAAGTGCACTTGTACCAGTATACATTTTGACCTTATGTAAGTTTCGTTGTTTTGAATTATTTTACCAATGTGACCTTTGTTGAAAATAATTGGTGAGGAAAACAGAGTAGACCATTTTGAGAGGTTTCCATCGCTTTTTAACCCTTTAATCCATTAACACGCCGTTCTACGTCTTTGTAAACAGAGCAGACCAAGATCAGACGTCTCCTATAAGGGCCGTCTGATCTGGGTCTGCTCTGTTTGCGTATGGTATAATATATATATGATTAAACAGTTTCTGTCATGGCCAAAATTGCATGTGAACATGTGCTATTATAATAAATTAATCTAATTAATTTTCATGACGTCATTATTTCTTACATGGATATTCATGGAGGAAATGGTTACTATGCGTCGGTTTAGGGACACTAGACACATGTATGTCAAACAAACTAAAACAATTCTAGATCCAGTTAACCATTTATCGTTTAATCCTTTCCTTAATATAGACACATTTTCACGCATCTGCAAACATAGTAGACACCAGATCAGACGACCCCTATAGGAGCCGTCTGATCAGGGTTTGCTCTGTTTGCTATTGGAATTTGAAATACCTGTTTCTTTACTTTCTAACATAGCTACAATGTTCCACTTTTCATAATTCATTTTAACTATTTTGTCCATGAATATTCAGTAGGTATTGAAATTTGAAATAAACATAGAACAGGTAAAGGGTTAATTATGCGTCGGTTTAGGGACCCAAGACACATGTATGGCAAACAAACTAAGCACTTCTAGATCTAGTTGATTATTCACCTCATAGATACATCGTTTAACCCGATTCATGTCCAGAACATCCCTGGTTAATGTGACATTAAAATGCACCTAATTAACCCTTTACGTCATAGGCTATTTTTAGATCCAACCATTTTGAATAAATCTACCGAAAAGCAGCATTAACTAGAGAAAGGGAAAATTTTAGAATTTTGTAGCTCCTATAGGAGCAAATGCTTTATTTATCACAATGGTTTCACAAAGTGACTTTTACAGAGTCGTCAAAATTCGCCAATATGAGGAAATGGGTTAATGGTCAATATGTACAGGTTTTTACCGTAATTTGAACTATATGTAACATAACGAGTGACAAAACTTTCTCGGAAAATGAATAGTAATATGTATTATCGTTATTAGACCAAATCTCGCGAGACCGGTGAGCCGGTCACCAAAACATAGCGTTATTAGACCAAATCTCACGAGACTGGAGAGCCGCTCACCAAAACATAGCGTAACCAGGCTCGCAATAACGGGTTACATCACGATGAACTATTGACACTCTGCATTACTTTGTATTAATCATTATGATGCCCACAAATTAACAAATAAAAGCCCTTGAATCCGTGTTGACCCTCCCGCCAGGAAAAGCTAAACGAATAAAAAATTCATATGAACCATTTGTTACGGGCGTAATTGCTTTATCTTGACAAATATCAGAGAGGCCCAATCATATTTCATAAATAACAAGGAATGGCCACGGGCACATGGTCCCTCGTGGGGCGACCACGCTCGTCCAGATCACGCGAAAACGGCATTTAAAATGAGTTAAACAGCTTGCAGTGTTGGACAATATAGCTTATGCAATGTAGTTGACCAATATTTAGTCTACCTTTGTCTCTGTAGCCATTTACTCATGCATATTTACGTGGGAAATAATGACATCATGTCTATAAATTAGCTGAATTTGTATTGCCATATTAACACAGAATGTTTTGTCTTTGACAGACAATGTAGAATCAGAAGTTGAATTACATGTATATAATTTAGTAAGCAAGAATAGCAGATCCTAATGAGATGGCTATGATAGCTGTCTGGCCTGGGTCTTCTCTGTTTGCAAATGCATAAAAACGTATTGATGGAGTTCATGGCTAACCATTTACCTGATATAGACACCTTTGCACGTCTTTTCAGACGGAGTAGACGCAGATCAGACGGATCCTACAGGAGTGGTCTGATCAAGATCTACTCTGCTTGCTTAGGAAATCGTATACAGTAAAATCTCGATTATTCGAACACTCGATTATTCGAACACTAAAATACGTATCATTATCGATCTTTAAGACAGGTGGCTGCTTAATGCATGGTAAAAGTCACGCAGAAAGCTCCTCTAGGAGCTTTCTGCATGACTTTCACCGTGCATTAAGCAGCCACCTGCTTAAAAGGGTCTAAATTCTTCTATACACACAATTCGAATAATCGAGATTTTACTGTATGTTTGATTCTACAATTTCTGTCATTTCCAATTAGTCCTGTATCCATATTCAGATATGCAAATTCAGTTGATTCATAGTCAGGGTATCATTATTTCGTACATGAATATTTCTGAGAAAGTACCACGAGAGTTGACTGACAGACTGTAAAGTAACTGCATTATTTAATCGTCATAAGCATTTAAATAAATTGTTTTCTTTAACCCCAGATATGTTCAGTTTTCTAATTAAAAAATGATGACATCATGAATATTAATTGGCTGATTTTTTATAATGGCACATTTTGTATTGGTAGAAAGTGTCGAGTTATATATATTATCATTTCATAAGCAAACAGAGCAGACCCTGATCAGACGGATCCTCTAGGAGCCGTCTGATCTGGGTCTACTCTGTTTGCAAATGCATTAAAAAGGCGATTTTATGAAGGAAATGGTTAAAATTGTCTAGGATTATTTTTTTTCCATTTGTATTGAACAACGCTACCAGAGTGCCAATTGGTTTGGATGCCGAGTAATTCGGTGTGTCATCTGGATCCAAACTGATTGCAAATGAAAATGCCACCCATAAACTGCAGTTGCGGTGGTTGTGCATTCAATCCTCGATAAGAAACGAAACATAATCGGTAAATGCAAAATATGCGAGATAGGAATCGATCTGATATCATAGCAGAATAAACAGTGCTGGGAAAAAAGCGAGTAATCCGATTGGACCTACAATTTCGCCCAATGAAACTGATATGGTATCCACGTAATGCGGCTATTGGATGACATCGTTCGATGTTATTTTCTGCCTATAACTATAGAGTTGTTCTGTAGGCTATTTTATAGACTTCTAAAAGCAAGAGTTGTGTAGCCCTTTCCTTCATATAAAAATGTGTTTTCACGCATTTGCAAACAGAGAAGACCCAGACCAGACATCTCCTAGAGGAGCCGTCTGATCAGGGTCTGCTCTGTTTGCTAATGGAATTTGATAAATCTGGGTTTTTTTAGTTTCTGAAATGGCTACAATTTTCCACCGTCCATATTTCATTTTGTCCATGAATATTCAGTAGGTAGTGAAATTTGTACTAAACGTAGAACAATGAATGAGTTAACCCTTTCCGCCATGGGCATTAAAGTATAACACTATTACTGCATGCATATTCATGGACTGATGTTTCATAGTTAGACATTGATGGGGAAATGTTTGGTAGATACACACACTTAAAGAATCAGATATGCAATCATATACATGTACAGTGTAATCTCGATATCTCGAACTCGGATAACTCGAACTTCGGATAACTCGAACTAAAAGTTTGGTCCTTCCAAACTTTACCATAAAGGATTGCCCAAAATATATCACTACGCATATCTAGAAATACATGTAACCGCTTAATGTAGGTGAAAAGTAATGCTGAAAGCTCCTATAGGAGCTTTCAGCATTACTTTACACCTGCATTAAGCTGTGAACTTGAGAAATTGTCCAGATTAGAAATCTGATAACTCGAACTTCTGTTATCTCGAAGTAATTTGCATGGTCCCTTGAAGTTCGAGATATCGAGGTTCAACTGTATATGCCATTCCATACAGAACATACATATCTTGATCAAACATCTCCTGCAGGAAATGTCTGATTTTGGTCTACTCTGTTTGCAATTGTTCCAAAAATCGAGTGAAAGGATTTACTCTTTGGAACTGTTTTTCCAAAAGCAAGAGCAGGAATGGTATTGGGAGGAGTTCCTGAACAGGTTTTATCTTAAAATGCTTTAGATGAAATAATAGCCCTTTACTCCATGAATATTCATTTAAGAAAAAACTGATATCATGCATACTAACTACAGTAAAACCTCTCTATAACGGCCACTAAATAGCATCAAGTATTTTGTGTTAAAGGCAGGTGGCTGCTTAAAGCAAGGTGAAAGTAACACAGAGCGCTCCTATAGGAGCGTTCTGTATTACTTTCACCTTGCTTTAAGCAGCCACCTGGCCTAAATACCAACTAATTAACACAATTTAGTGACCGTTAAAGAGAGGTTTTACTGTAGCTGTATTTTTATAATAACACATGAATACAGGAATTTTAACCAAGGCAGAAAGTGTAGAATCAGAACTTTATTAGGTCATAGGCAAACAGAGCAGACCCTGCTCAGGCGGCCCCTATGATCTGGATCTACTCTGTTTGCAATGACGTAAAAAGGCGTATTTACGGAGTAAAGAGATAATATCGAATTACAGTAGAACCCCTCTAATGCGACCACTTAAAAAGAACCATAACTGCCTTTATATGCAGGTATTAGCTTAATGCAGGACGAAATAATGCAGAAAGCTCCCACAGGAGCTTTCTGTAATATTTTCGCCCTGTATTAAGCTACCACCTGCCTCTGCCAACCAGAATTATGCCCCTTTTTGGTGGTCGCATTAGAGGGGCTTTACATTTTCACTCGTAATTTCCTATTCTAGAACGCTGCATAATATTATCATTCTATTATCACGAATATACATGAAACTAAAATGGACACGAATTTAAAAGTTTTAAAAGACGACTGTTTAACCCTTTCGCTGGCAATTATTGTTGTCTGCAAAAGTCGTCTGCATTTTTTGTCAGTTTAAATTTCATTTCTCCCTATTCTTAAAAACCTCACTACAGTAACAGAAAGTTTAGATTGTGATGCGATTCCGAGTTACTCGGTGTCTGATCTGGATCCAAACTGTTTGCATAATTATATAGATAATCACAAATGTGTGGACCGCAAACAGCTCCATCACATTCGTGCTTCGTTAAGCTACCACGTGCGTTGGAGACCCAGATTTAGACCAATAGAGCTACAGATAAAAGTGCGTACTCAGATACTAAAATCGTCATTTCTCCAAAACCCTATATTGTGACCACTCTTTAGAATCGTCTCTTCGAGACGATTCTAAAGAGTGGTCGCAACATAGGGTGTGGTAGGGTGTGGTCACGACATAGGGTTAGGTTCGAGGCGATTCCAAAGAGTGGTCACAACAAAGGGCTTCGGTGGAGAAATAAAGGAGTTATTCATGGAAATGCTTAAATTTACGCATCTTATATGGACCTCAGGATCAACAATGAATGACCGCTGTAGAGAGCTTTTACTGTAGCTCCAAACGGGCTCCAAACGAGTGACCACGCTGTGACAATCAAACTGTTTATGAAAGGAAACCCCTTAACATAACCTTTTTCCATAAATCACCCGAAAATGCATTCTCAAAATAACTCACGAAAACAAAGACAAGTTATTTTTCAAAGTTACATCCCCGAGCTGACCAGTGTCCAGCAGTGTCCGAAATGACAGATGTCCGCGCGTCCCATCCTATTGTAATGTGGAGTTTAATTACTGCAGTGACCCTGCGTGTCACGAGGTATAAAAATCCTACCATTTTCAGCTTTGAAGTGGAATGATTTAAACGACGATTCAATTACATTTAAAAATGTTGATTTGTAGTCATGTTAAAGTGACCCCGCTTTTTTCCCAGTACTTCACAGACGGCCACGCGCATGTTGATATGTGTCATAGCTAACAGCACCACCGCCCTGGACAACAATAAATTTCGTCTCTTTCCATGATTTTTTCCCCGAGATTTCTTTCAACCCTTTTGCGTATTTTAATACCTTTACAAACAGAGTAGATCCCGATTTTCAAAGAGAGTATTATGCTGATCAGGCGGCTCCTTTTGGAGCCGTCTGGTCAGCATAATGCTCTCTTTGGAATTACATGTAATATAGATCTGATTCTACGCGTACTGTCACGGGCAAGTATTTCTATGATCATAATTATGTCATTATAAAAAAGTTCAACTAATTTATATGAATAACGTCATCATTTCTTACATGAATATTCATGGAGTAAAGGGTTACTTACTGATGCCATCTGTTTCAATGAATGTACAATGGATCTCCGATATCTCGAACTAACGGACATCTCCGATATCTCGAAGTAACGGACTATACAAATTACTTCGAGAAAACGGGAGTTCGAGTCAGCTTATTTCTAACTTGGAAAATTTCTCGATTTGACAGCTTAATGCAGGTCGAAAGTAATGATGAACGCTCCTGTGTATCAAGCTGTGGCATTTTTATAGATACGCGCAGTGGTGAATTTTAAACAATACTTATTTTGTATTACAAGATAGACTGAAGTTATATCGCAGTTCGAGTTATCCGAGTTCGAGACATCGATGTTCATCTGCACATTTGTTGAGTTGTCTTCCCTCTTGCTCCTTAAACACAGTTGCACTATCAAACAGTTTAGATAAAATGAAGATGTGTACAGCGTCTCTTCTGGATCTACACTGTTTGTAAATGTGAGGCAACAGGTGTGTCCATGACAGCAAACGAGTTAAATGCAGTTAACTCCCGTTATAACGACATTCGATATACATGTAACAGAATATTCTGAAGTTTGGAAACGGGAGTATCTGAGCGTATTTACTTATTTTTCATTATAACGGCATTTTAACCCTTTCGGTGCCAAATTTCTATTTATCGTCTGTAAACCACTTGTAAAATCATTTTGTAAAACAAGGAAATGAGATAAATAAATTCAATTTTCAAAGGAATAAAGCACAGATACAGAAATAGAGAATGAGACGAAAAGTGGAGTCTCTGATCAGACGCCGCCTTGAAAAGGCGGCGTCTGATCTGGGACTGTACTATTTGTCGTGGCGCATTTATGCAACATTGGCGGTGAAAGGGTTAATACACCGACTCTCTGTAGGAACGAAATGAGGTCGTTGTATCGAGAGTTGAGTAAAAAGAACTGTTTGGCGTTCTTATTCGTTGAGTGCAAGACACGAGAATTTGATTTAATTTGAAAGAATTTAATCGTTTGCGCCATGAATAATCAATTCGGAAACATGACTATTAATTAGTTAAATTTTGACAAAAGCATCAGGAACAAAATATTTGTACTATTGCATTTACTCATTCCCTCCTAGACTATTTTTAGACCAAACCTCTTTGAATTAATATACGAACAGGAGCATTAACTATAGAAATGGATACTTTTAGAATGGTGTACTTTTGAAACTGTTGTGATAAATAGAGAATTTGCTTCTATGGAGTAAATGATCCATGTATCACAATGGTTTTTAAAACCATGAGTTTTACAGAGGCGCAAAAAGGCGCCAGTAGGAGAGAGTGGGTTGACTGAGGAAACATAATTATGTTATTTCATTAGCAAACGGAGTATACCTTGATTAGACGAATTGTTTGCTATGAAATTACAGTAGATCTGTCTCAACAATTTCTACCAATACCAAAATAAACCTGTGTACATGTGCTATTAACCCTTTCGCTGCCAAACTCTGTCGTCTGCTAACTTTGTCGTCTGCTACAAATTTTCATTATTTTGATTTTCTTCATTTTTGTTTCAAAAACACAGTAACTGTAACAAACAGTTTGGATCCTGATGAGACGCCGAGTTACTCGGCGTCTCATCTGGATCCAAACTGTTTGCATAGGTAATCACAGATCCGGCATTGGCAGCGAAAGGGTTAAACAATTTCTGCTTATAAACATTCGTGATGTCATTAATGCTAGCATGGCTATTCATCAGAGAAAGGGTTAAAATTCAACATTTCCCAATCTATATTTGTTTTTGGTTCTGTCTACTTTTATTCAAGAAATTAATCGAACTTACCAACGGGTTTAGTAGTCCGTGTTCTACTTATATTTCTAATTGCAAATCCCCGAGACTTAGCACTCCTGTATTTCACGATTTAACGCTTCTCCCTCTCTCCGCGACCTGACTCGAATTTGCAAACAGATTGAATCCAGATGAGACGCCGAGTAAATCGGTGTCTCATCTGGATCCAAGCTGTTTGACACTCGGGCAATAGTTTCCGTAAAGCTTGATCGAATCTAAAGTTGTTCAAAATTGAAAATCCAAATTTTAGTAGACATTATTTTTTCAGAGCAATGCTAAAGGTTAACGTGTAATGTAAAAAGATATCAGTAACACGAACTGACAAAAACATCATTTAATTTCGCTATAAAAGTATGCAAAATGTGTTGGAGCATTAATTAGAAATGAGGACAAAAAGCCTCGTCGAATTTCAATGTTTCAAACTGCCCATGTTACGAAGTCTTGCACATGATGTACAATAATACCTGGTTATAACGATCATCCAAATTATGTCTTATACTAGGATTTTAAAACCAGTGGTAGCTTACAACAGGGCGAACGTTATGCAGGGAGCTTTCTAAATTAAATTATCCTGCATTAAGCACCATCTTCTCTTACAGACTCCCATAGTTACACACTATATGGTCACAATAGACAGGTACTACAGTAGGTGTGGTTAGCAGTTTATTACGAATGTCCACATAAATACACAAAAAGAATCCCTCTAAAGCGACCACCAAGAAGAAATCTAATGTTGGGTCTTAAACACAGGTATTCCTCCATAAATACGCTTTTCTACGCATTTGCAAACAGAGAAGACCCAGAACAGACGGCTCCTACAGGAGCCGTCTGATCAGGGTCTGCTCTGTTTGCTTATGATATAATATAGATATGATTCTACACTTTCTGCCAAGGCCAAAACTTCCTGTGTCCATGTATTGTTATAAAAGTTTATCTAATTAGTATTCATGATGTCATTTTTTCTAACATGAATATTCATGGAGGAAAGGGTTAATGCAGGGGAAAGTTAGTCAGAAAACTGCTGCAAGAGCGCTCTGCATTATTTTCACCTACAGTATAACCTGTCTTAAGCGGTCATCAAACAATCGATCTGACTAGCCTATTGGTCTGTAAGACAGATGGTAGCTTAATGCAGGTCAAAAGTAATGCAGAAAGCTCCTATAAGAGATTGCTTACCTTCATTACTTTTACCCTGCATTAAGCAAACACCTGCTTTGTAAGACTAACTATGTTCAATAAATGAGGGGCCGCTTAACCCATTAGTGTATAGTATCCCTTAAAAGGGCTGTATGCAAACAGTGTAGACCCGATCAGAGGGCTCCTAAAGGAGCCCTCTGATCTGGGTCTACACTGTTTGCTGGAGCCACCGATGTCAATAACTTGTTCCAGTAACTTTTTTGTTACCTGTGGCCTTTCAACATGAAAAATGGGGCCTTCCACAATGACATTTGGACGAGTTTTCTTCAAATAATGTGGGAATAAATGGGACAATTAAGACTGGTTCTCTTGTACCTGCTGTTTTTATTCACAACGTTGTGCCTTTTAGGCGGATTTTACTGTACATAGTGAAATTCATTTGATACCACTTCGTGTGCAATATCGTCTAACAAAAACCCACACAACAATAATGTACACTAAACCTGCTCTAGAGCTTCCCCAGCAAGTCTTAACCCATTCCCTCATATTGACACATTTTCAAGTTTCTGTAAAAGTCACTTATTGAAATCATTGTGATAAATAGAGCATTTGCTCCATAGGATTGCTTCATAAGTTATCAGAGCAGACACTGCTTAGATGGCTCCTACTTATTCTGTATGCAAAGTGTTGAAAAGGCTTTTCTATAATTGGCTAACCCTTCCCTGTTCAATAGTCATGTAAGCCATAATGACGTCATGAATTTTTGCAAGCTTAATGTTTCTAATGGAACGTGAACAAAGGAATCTTTGTACTTTGACAGAAATGTAGCACCAGATCTATATTACCCCATAAGCTAACAGAACAGATCCTGGCCAGGAACCACTCTGTTTGCAAATGCGCGAAATGGTTAAAACACATAGAAGCTTAACCCTTTCCCTCATATAAACGCCTTTTCACGCATTTGCAAACAGAGTAGACCCAGATCAGACTGCTCCTATAGGAGCCGTCTGATTAGGGTTTACTCTGTTTTCTTATGGTATAATAATTATGGATCTGATTCTACAGTTTCTGTCGGAGCCCAAACATCATGTGTCCATACGTCATCATAAACTGTTAGCTAATAGGTATTCATGACGTCAGTGTTACCTGCTAAACAGGGGATGGGGTTAATGTTATTCTAAGCTTGGCTTCAAGTTCAGATAAACATCATTTACAGAAAACTCTCTCTATAGCTACTTCAAAATATTGGTCTAATTCTGGGTCTGAAAGGCAGATGGCAGCTTTCTGCATTAAGCTTACGTCCTGCATTAAGCTACAACGTGTTTGAAACGTTTCCTTAAAGTTTAACTCATTACCTCATATGCTATTTTTAGATCCAACCACTTTGAATAGATCTACCGAAAAGGGGCATTAACTAGAGAAGAGGAACCTGCTAGAATTGTGTGGTTTGAAACCATTGTGATAAATAGAGCATTTGTTCCTATATGAGCAAATGCTCTATTTATCACAATGGTTTCAACAGGTGAGTTTTACAGAGGCGTAGAAATACGTATTTACGGAGGAAAGGGTTAACCCATTTCCACATAGGCTATTTTCGGATTCTCAACCTCAGAGGCTATTTTTAATAAATTTTTGATTAAATCTACTGAAAATGAGTATTTACTAGAAAAAAGGAAACTTTAGAACTGTCTAGTTTTGAAACCACTGTGGCAAATAGAGTATTTCCTCCTATGGGGCAAATGTTGTTCTTTTTTATCTAAATGGTTTCAAAAAGAGACTCTAACAGGCATCGAACGGCGTCAATATGAGAGAGGGGGTAATTCGCAAATGATTTTGCTGTTTTGAGAATAGTAACTTGGATCGATTGTATCTGTATTTATTCATTTTCATTAAGTGATCACTTTAGAGAAGTTCTTTTCTGTGTGTCGGTTCATTAGGAACTGCAACGTTACGAATTTGCAAACAGTTTGGATCCAGATGAGACGCCGCGTGCTCGCGTGTGCGTGCGTGTGTGTATCTCCCCATGTTGTATGTTTATACCTGGGTGAAAAATAAAAGATTTGTTCTGTTCTGTTCTGTACTTGCAGTATCCAAGTTTTTGTCAAAACAAACAAACAAACAAAAACCAATTAACATCATAATGGTTGTCTGCTACAAGTATATAGGTCTAGCTTAGATTTATTAGCATTTCACATGTGGGTTACTGGCTATCTTTCCCTAGTTCCCTTGTGTTGGAGAGTTTTGAGTAACCTATATGTTTACATGCATGCTCATATAATATAGTAACTACTTTGTTAATTTCTGACCCAATTTTTGATTTCTCAGTCTTTTATTTGATATTTTAGAACTACATGTATACATACATTAAGTGTTAAAATGTACGTAAGTTTATTCCCGCGTGACAATTTATTGCTTGTGTGATTTGTATGTGAAATTGTTAATGTTGCCCACTAAACTGGGCCTTAAACAGTTATCGAAATAAAAGTTCAAAAAAAAGTTCAAAGTTCAAAAGAATTATTTGGCGTGGAAAGAGTTAACATACAGTAAAACTCCTATAAACCGGACGTTAGATTTAATATAAATATCGGTCTTGGAGACAGATGGCAGCTTAATGCAGGATGAACCCTGCATTAAGCAGCCAACTGCCTAAAAGTATATCAATTCTTCTCTTTACTAGATGTCCGGTTTAGAGAGGTTTTGTATATCACGATTCTAGTAAACGTTAAAGACTTTTTAACAGAATTCATATCTAAAGACAGTGTCAGACAGATGCTATGCTGACCATATTTTATCAAATGTACTAACGTACATTGTCATAAATACAAGGGAAGTAATCCTGATACATTTACCCATAATATTTTGAAAGAGTTATTTTTCTTGCAATGTGTATTTTTTTACTATTGCCATAATTATGTACAGTATTGTCAATTTAATGCCTCTGCATAGGGCCCCTTATAGAATCACAGCCAAACAGTGTAGACTCAGGTTGGAATAATCTCGTAGGAGCCCCATGGCCATGATCTGCAATGTTTAATTCATATCTCGTTTCAATAACGTCATATCTATTACACATTTCTTGCAGAATCACCCTTAACCATTTCCTTCATACAAACGGGTTTTTTTCCAAGCATTTGTAAACAGAGTAGACCCAGATCAGACGGCTCCGTCTGATCAGAATCTCCTTTGTTTGCTAATGGACTATGATAGTTATGTTTCTTTAGTTAAAATGAAATATGGAAGGTGGAACATTGTAGCCATTTCAGAAACTAAAGAAACAGATCTGTCAAATGCCATAAGCAAACAGAGCAGACCCTGACCAGACGGCTCCTATAGGAGCCGTCTGATCTGGGTCTATTCTGTTTGCAAATGCGTGAAAACACGTTTATATGAAGGAAATGGTTGAGTAATTCTTATCAGGTCTAAACAATTTGCCCGTGTCCCCGTTTAGGGTCCCTATGCATGAATTGATCAAACTTGCTACACATACAGTAAAACAAATCGTTAGCGAACACACAGGGGTCCAGTTGTATGTGATAGCTTAATGCAAGACGAAGGCAATGCAGAAAATTCCTTTATGATACCTTTAAAAATCGGTAACTGCTCATTCTAACGAAAATACGTGTAATACAAACGAAAGTACATGTAATACAGACCAACGAAAGTACGTGTAATACAGAACGAAAGTACGTGTAATACAGAACGAAAGTACGTGTAATACAGAACGAAGAACGTGTAATACAGAACAAAAGTGCGTGTATACAGACCAACGAAAGTACGTGTAATACAGAACGAAAGTACGTGTAATACAGAACAAAGGTGCGTGTAATACAGAACGAAAGTACGTGTAATACAGAACGAAAGTACGTGTAATACAGAACGAAAGTACGTGTAATACAGAACGAAGAACGTGTAATACAGAACAAAAGTGCGTGTATACAGACCAACGAAAGTACGTGTAATACAGAACGAAAGTACGTGTAATACAGAACGAAAGTACGTGTAATACAGAACAAAGGTGCGTGTAATACAGAACGAAAGTACGTGTAATACAGAACGAAAGTACGTGTAATATAGAACGAAGAACGTGTAATACAGAACGAAAGTGCGTGTAATACAGAACGAAAGTACGTGTAAAGTACGTGTAATACAGAACGAAAGTACGTGTAATACAGAACAAAGGCGAGTGTAATACAGAACGAAAGTACGTGTAATACAGAACAAAGGTGCGTGTAATACAGAACGAAAGTACGTGTAATACAGAACGAAAGTACGTGTAATACAGAACGAAAGTACGTGTAATACAGAACGAAGAACGTGTAATACAGAACAAAAGTGCGTGTAATACAGAACGAAAGTACGTGTAATACAGAACGAAAGTACGTGTAATACAGAACAAAGGTGCGTGTAATACAGAACGAAAGTACGTGTAATACAGAACGAAAGTACGTGTAATACAGAAAGAAAGTACGTGTAATACAGAACGAAAGTGCGTGTAATACAGAACGAAAGTGCGTGTAATACAGAACGAAAATACGTGTAATACAGAACGAAAGTACGTGTAATACAGAACAAAAGTGCGTGTAATACAGAACGAAAGTACGTGTAATACAGAACGAAAGTACGTGTATTACGAAAGTACGTGTAATACAGAACGAAAGTACGTGTAATACAGAACAAAAGTGCGTGTAATACAGAACGAAAGTACGTGTAACACAGAACGAAAGTACGTGTAATACAGAACGAAAGTACGTGTAATACAGAACGAAAGTACGTGTAATACAGAACGAAAGTGCGTGTAATACAGAACGAAAGTACGTGTAATTCAGAACGAAAGTGCGTGTAATACAGAACGAAAGTGCGTGTAATACAGAACGAAAGTACGTGTAATACAGAACGAAAGTGTAATACAGATTCTCCTTTATAATGCCTTTAAAATTGGAGCTCTTCAATTCAGAACGCAGAAAGCTTTCTAATACTGTCAGAAAAAAAGTTAGTTGCTCAATCCAGAAAGAACGTAATGTAAAAAAGCTCCCTTTAGGTATATTAAAAAAATAGTTGTTCAATGAAGAATGAAAATAATGCAGAAAGCTTCCTTACGATGTTTTTTTTAAAACAAGCTGCTCAATGCAGAACAAACGTAATCAGAAAGTTCCATCATGGTGTCTTTAAATGTGGTAGCTCATTGCAGAAAGAAAGTAATACAGAAATTCCTTATGGTGTCTTTAACCCTTTTCCTCATATTAAAAGCGTTTTCATGCATTTGCAAACAGCGTAGACCCAGATCAGACGGCTCCTAATGGAATTTAATATTCCATTATAACTATTCAGTCCATGAATATTCGGTAGGCATTGAAATTTGGAATAAACATAGAACAGGAATAGAGCTAAATAAGTTTATTGGTCAATGCAGAATGGTCGTGATGCAGAACGCTCCTTAAAGGAGCATTCTGCATTACTTTCATCCTGCTCCAACCAATCCTATGTGCATTCAATGAAAGGTAATTTAACTTTTAACATATTATCCCCTAGTGACGCATTATTGCGCATTATGTGCATTCAATGAAAGGTAATTTAACTTTTAACATATTATCCCCTAGTGACGCATTATTGCGCATTATGTGCATTCAATGAAAGGTAATTTAACTTTTAACATATTATCCCCTAGTGACGCATTATTGCGCATTATGTGCATTCAGTGAAAGGTAATTTAACTTTCAACATATTATCCCCTAGTGACGCATTATTGCGCATTTATAAAAGTCACTTTATGAAACCATTGTGATAAATAGAGCGTTTGCTCCTATAGGAGCAAATGCTCTATTTATCACAATGGTTTCAAACTACAAAATTCTATTTTTTCCATTCCTCTAGTTAATGCTCATTTTCGGTAGATACATTCAAAGAGGTTGTGTCTAAAATAGCCTAGGAGAGAATGAGTTAACCCGGTGTCTCATCAAGATCCAAACTGTTTGACACATAGTTTACGTTTTAGGGAAGAATTGGAAGGAAAGTCCACTGAGAAATTTTAACCCTTCCCTTATGTAAGCGCATTTTGACGCATATGCAAACAGAGTAGACCCATATCAGACGGCTCCTATAGGAGCCGTCTGATCAGGGTCTGCTCTGTTTGCTTATGGTGTAATATAGATCTGATTCTACAGCTTCTGCCTGAGCCAAAATGTCATGTGTTCATATGCCATTATAAAAATATTCTTATTAATATTCATGACGTCATTATTTCCTACATGAATATTCATCAGGGAAAGTGTTTAGCAGACGATCTATTTGTTGCAGACGTAATTTATTTTGCGCCCAAAAGGGTGAAACAGGCTTTACCGTACTAGAGATAAAATTCAAAGATAACAAAAATGTGTAATATTGATAAGATTACAATGGAATTTCGAGCAAACTTACAGTTGTAGATCTACCATTACATGTATTAGTAAATATTCGAAAACCAGTGAATACTTTTAGATATGAAGGACAGTGTGGCTTTAGCAATTATGTTCCTGACATTTAGTTCAGGTAAGAAAAAGTACAGTAAAAGCGACCTCCAAAATGCGGTTATTTTTAGATCCAACCTCTTTGAATAAATCTACCGAAAAGGAGCATTTGATAGAGAAAAGGAACATTTTAGAAGTGTGTAGTTTTGAAAGCATTGCGATAAATAGAGCATTTGCTCCTGTGGAGCAAATGCTCTATTTATCACAATGCTTTCAAAATGTGACTTTCACAGAGTCGTCAAAAGGTGTCAATATAAGGGAACGGGTTAAGTATTCTTCTTTAAGACAGGTGGTAGCTTAATGCAGCTCCCACAGATTTCTGCGTTACTTTCGTCCTGCATTAAGCAATAATCTGTTTTAAAGACATGTATGTTAGTTCATTAAATCGTCGTTTTAAATATCGTTGAACTTAGATATCTCGAACTCGGATAACTCGAACTTCGAGATAACTCGAAGTAAAGGTTCGATCCTCCCAAAAGTTAAGATAAGGGTTAAGGTAGCGAGATAAGCATTAAGTAGAGGGATAAAAGTTAAGGTAGAGGGATAAAAGTGTTTAATAGCACATATTTTGTATGTCGTATGTTGCAGTCGTCAGGTGCCAGTTTTTGGGAAACCCGGATATGAACCCATGCCCGCACGGGTTCTCCTTGCACGGGAATTCGTGCTACAGATACATTAACCTGGCTGCGAGTTGGCCTGACACAATAGTAGGTATACAGCTGATTGATCCATTTACTCCATGCATATGTAAAACAATAATGCATATATAAATATTAATTAGCTGACTGTTTATAATGGCATATGAACAAGAGACTATTTAGCCAATGCAGAACGTGTAGAATATTATACATGTATATAAGATTATTGAACTCATTCCCCCATAGGCTATTTTTAGACCCAACCTCTTTGAATACATAAAGGAAAATTTAGAATTATTTTGTAGTTTTGAAACCAATGTGATAAATAGAACATTTGCTCCTATTGCTCTATTTAGCACAATGGTTTCATAAAGTGACTTTTACAGAGGCGCAGAAAGGCGTAATTATGGAGGAAAGAGATAAGCAAACAGAGCGGACCCTGATCTGACGGATCCTACTGGATCAGGGTCAACTCTGGTTACAAAGGTGCTAAATCGCTTCTCTGAGGAGTGACAGCTTCAAGTGCAGATTACAGACAGTGTAGATCCAGTTCAACAGCCAGCTCTGACGGTGACTGGTCTGGGGTTTCGCTGTTTTTAGATACTGCCACTCCTGTTAGTGTTTACTTCATGGATATTTATGTAAGACCTCACCTCTGATGAACATAACTTAACTAAATTCCTGAATTAACCCCTTACTTTATGAGCATCCATTTACGAAATGATAACTGCAGGAATATATATTAACCCTTCGCTTGCTGTTCACGTCAATATACCTACCTGTAAATAGTGAAGACCCAGATGAGACAGCTCCTGCAGGAGCTGTCTCATCAGGGTCTGCACTATTTACAAGTTGATTGTGCAACCAGTGCATTCCACAGCAGTGATTGCACAGCGCAATACTTGTACACAGTGAAGATATATGTAATTATACAACAGGGCATAGGTAAAGAAGGAGAAATGTATTTTAAAATTCAGCAAGCGACGGGTTAAAATTTGTGACGTCATTAACGAAGGGTTAACATCTATTTATAACATAACACGTGGCTTCAGCGTGACGTAACACTATCATTTATTTTTTGATAATCATGGGCATATATAATCACTAGTGAATAACATTCGAACGACCGAATGACATTCGAACGATTCATACGCGCTGTCAAAACAAACAAACTGGCGGACGGTGGTCGACCTACCTGTCCACGATTGAGTCACGATAGATGGCAAAGGATTGTTGGCACTTGCGCCTTAATTTTGATAAAATTATACAAATTGTAATCGCTGTCAGGAATCATATACAAAATGTATGCCAAAAAAGACCTACCAGCTACTCTGACCCATACAATCAATTCTACATTTAAATTAAAATGCCTCCTCAACTTTACATTTTCTTCACCGCATGTCCTTTTGTTTATGCAGATTTCTACTCATACAGATATCTCATCAATCAACAACAATAGTCATCTGAATCCAGCACAGCACAAACATATTTCAAATATGCTATACTCACTAACTCAGCTGATCGCGAAAATCTTCCTCCTGTTCCAACACATTTTATGCAGCAGTTCGTACTGAATCTTTTGTCCACTTCAAACATTTTCACTGAACTTGAATCGAGATTTTTTTTCTCGGTGGAAATGTCCGTGTCCATGTGTATACATACAAAACTAATGAAGGGCTTAATATACCAAAACGAAGGCGAATTTCGAATCCCATTGACAGTGAGTGTCGGACATGTTGGCGACTGTATGTAGGTCTTCTTAAGAAATGAATGACGTGCTTCCGGTGTTCATGAGGTTATGCAACGCATAGCTTTACGAGCAAAGTTAGTGAAGCCCTTCGGGCTTCACGTGAATCTTTGCTCGTAAAGCTATGCGTTGCATAACCCATGAACACCGGGAGCACGTCATTTATTTCTTATATTTATATTCCATTGTATTTCTTATATTTAAGAAATGAATGACGTGCTTCCGGTGTTCATGAGGTTATGCAACTTTCTTTTTAGAATAAGGTTATATAAGGACGTTGCAGGGCGAATGTAAATATATGTAAATGGCGCGCTTTACATAGACACATGTTGTGTACAATGACGTCATAATGTGACGTGTTTGTAACTATGTATGTCAAAACTGTAACTCAAAAATTATTTTGACGTGTTTCTGTATGTTTTTGTATCATAAACTATCACAGTTAAACTGAATACCAGAGAGGTCTGAATTAGATCCTGGTTGATATGACAGTAAGTAAAAAATAAAGTTGGAAAATTTGGACCTACTTTGTCCCAGTTACCTAGCGAACCTAATAACACCTTTCATTCATCATTTCTATATGTAAGGAGAATTTATAACACTCCACGTTACTGCTGAAATATTGACTGCAAATAACATTTGTGTGTGTTATGTTATAAATAGGATCTTGCATTCGTGTTCATGATTATTGGATTTATTAAATTCGTCTTTTTAAAACGATAAAAAACTCGCTAAAGCTCGTTTTTTATCGTTTTAAAAAGACTCATTTAATAAATCCAATAATCAAGAACACTCATGTAAGATCCTCTATATATGAACACATCTATTACTTTTAGTCATAGGTGTAGCAGACACTGTAGAAAAAGATCTAGGCCTGTATAATTTCATAAGCAAACAAAACAGGCGACTTCTATAAGAACCGTCTGATCTGGATCTTCTCTGTTTGAAAATGCGTTAAAAAGCGTCTCAATCGGATAAAGGGTCGCCATTTACTCCATAAATACGCCATTCTACGCCTTTGCAAACAGAGTAGACCCAGATCAGACGGCTCATGTAGAAGCCGTCTGATCATGGTCTGCTCTGTTTGTTTATGAACTAATATAGATTACGTGTACAATGTCTGCCATGGTTATAGATTCATGTGCCCATGTACCATTAGAAAGACTATTCTTATCAATATTCATGGCGGCATTATTTCTTACATGAATATTCATGGTGTAAAACATTAAAGTATAACACAAAGGCGTTATTGCCTCGGAAAACAATAGATAGTTTCGTTCTCAAGCTTTTGATTGGTCAGATTTGAGTTCTCAAGCTTTTGATTGGTCAGATTTGAGCCAAAGGCTCAAATCTGACCAATCAAATGCTTGAGAACGTTCTCAGACTCAACTAAAAGCTTTATAAGCATGGAACCAGATATGTAGCGTAGAGGACAGACCCTGCTCAGCCAGCTCCTTCATGGC